>VZRR01007842.1:256442-582538 GCA_013398015.1 Oreocharis arfaki | reverse complement strand
CGGGGCTGGCGGCGTCCCTCGCCTCGCCCCGACGTCCGCCCGGCAGCGACGGAGAGGAGGGCCGAGGTGAGTGTGGGCTCCGGGCGCCTCAGGTTCCGCTTCCCCCCGCCCCGCTCCCGGCCGCGCTGGGTCTCGGGGGAAGGGAAGCGCCAAGTTCAGGCAGCGCCGGGCTTCTTCCCTCTCCGGCCGCCTGCGGGGGAGCCGCCGCCTCCGAGCGGGGTGACCCCGCCGCGGTGCCCGCTCAGGGGCAGCCGGCGGGGGGGACGGGCACACACAGCCTGCGGCTGCCTTCCGGCGGCTCCCCGAGGTGCTCGTGCCGGGGAAGGGGTCATGGGGCTGGGGACGTCCTGTTGCTGCTTCCAGGGGCCGGGAGCCGCTGTGTGTCAGCAGCCTCCGGCAGCGTGGCTGTGTGTGCGTGTGTGTGCACGGGGGAGTACCAGGGCGGCATCCTCAGCTCTACTTCTTCACCGCTGTCACATCAAGTTCGTTCAGTTGATGTTTATTACGTAACATGTGACTAATATTTTAGAGTTTATCTTATCTGCTGGGCTCTGGATCAGCCTTTTTTTATGCATTTGAATTCATAAAGCTGAAGAGAGTCGGGGAAGCTCTCTTTTTAAGTGGTTGCTTAATGGAACTTGGTTTTAGCCGTGTTAGCAGAGGGTTGCTACCTCCTTCTACTCTAGGAAAGCAGAAGTGCGTGTCTTCTGCCCCCTCCACCTCTGCCCCCCTAATATTATTAAACATGGGCAAGCTTCTTTAGGTCCCACTTGTTTTTAGTAGATTCTGGAACCTGCCACTTCGTGAACTTACAGCGTGAGATACTGAAATAGAAGCTGATTTTTGTGCAGCAGCTGCTGAGAGAAATAACTTTTATGGTGATGAACAGGAGTGAAACAGACTCTTCTGTTTATATAAATGATGCTGGCACTACATGAACTGTAAACGAACATAGCCAACAGCTGTGCAAACCAAAACTATGTAACTAACCATGTATTATTATACATTGCTGCTCTCAACTTCACTCCGTTGCAAAGACGTTGAAGATCATGCTACCCTGAACACTTGGAACACCACAGAACTCGTTTCTCTTGTAAATACAAAGGATTGCTCATCTCGAAGAAAGCAATTCACTTTCTACTGCCAGCTTCATTATTTTCTGTGACTTGGAATTGTGTCTGTGCCCTCCTGTGATGCTGGCCTTTTTTTAAGTGGTATTGCTAGCACTTTGAATTTGTTTGCTGCATTTTATCAGGCTTACCTGTGAAATGAGAATGTAAACCTGAGACAGTTATTGTCAGTAGGGAAATTGTGGCAGCATGGTCATCTTCAGAAAAATGATACAAATATTACCTGGCAAGGACACCACATACAAGCCACCCTTGAAATCAAGGTGATAAGGACGGCACGTGGACTATTACTGGATGATGTCTGTCTGCTCACAATTGTAAGCTGCATGAATGGGTATACCTTATTCCTCATGTACCTTGTTCTTATAGGAATAGGGCAATTCAAAGATGCTAATGAAAGTAATGAAAATGCTTTAAAAATACCATGTGACAGTCATTTCATAGCCTAGTGGTGAGGTGGTACTGTTTCACTTTTGTACAAAGATTTATTCCTCCCCCCTCATCATCTCGAAGTGGATTTGTTCAAATGAGTTCAGGAATAAGCTATACAGAAAAAGAATGGAGGTAATTTAGAATAAATTTCAATGCCAAAGTGCTGCTGTAGGGAAATAGTATCCTGCTGTCCTTTCTTTCTTGCATATGTATTGATAACCTATATGTTAGCTGTAAACTGGTTAAATATTGTTCTTTTTTCTATCACAAAAAAAGTGTAATCTTTGTCTTTGAGCTGAGAACAAAAAGTAGCTCCAGGGACACTCATCTAAAAATAAGGTACTTCCAAATACTTAAATCCTTTGAATGCAATTTACATCATGTTTCATTCAAGAGACAAGAGATTCTTGACAGATTTTACATTTCATATTTTTAGTGATTTTTTTTTTTTTTCATTTTAGTGCACATTGTGTCAGACTGTCCATGTAACACGAAAGTTTGATTCACAGGACCGAAATGGTATGGTCTATGGCTCTGCAGTCTTCCCCAGCCTGTGTCTGTAGGTGTCTTCTCAGGGAAGTGCAGGGACCATCTCCAGATTCAAGCTGAGCTGTATTGGGAGCTGTCAGTGCTTATAAAGAAAAGGAATAGCCTACAAATTCAAATAAAATTCTTTTTGTGTGTAAGGTGCATTAAAATACCTTTTTACAATGTAGTGGTGCTGTTTAAAATGGTGCTGTTTCATACTTAACCAATCACTTTATTAAGAATTTTGGATTTCTTTTATATGTCTTAAACAATAACCAAAATCTGGAAGTATGTGATGCTGTCCTTCAGGCCAAGTTATAGTGCATCTTTTGCATTCCAGTGTTGCTAGTCAGGATCTTGATTTTTAAAGTTTGGAAGGAGGGGTTTTGGTGCCCCCCTCCTCCTTTGAAGGGTCAACATGTTGATTTTAGTACTGAAATTGTGACACTGGAGTTTATCTGGAGTTCTTCTGGATGAATAGCTCATGACAGATGTAAGTGTTAAAGAAGGCAAGTGTTGGATACTTATGGTATAGGTTTTGCACCCAACGCTTAATAGAAGTAGGCTTGGATCATTACATGGGATGTTCTTCATCCCAGTCAATTTTTTCTGTCCTCTTTTGAATATTGACAGATTCTTTATTATAAAGATGCACTATAGATAAGTGAATATTCAATTATGCATTGCACAAAAAAGCTTATCTCTGTACTGTATACTTCCTGCTTTCACTGAGCAGCATCTAATTTTTAAGGTGTAAATTATTTCCCCTGTGTTTACATTTAGTCTTCTTATAACTGTGTTTTTTCATGCTTTGTCTTCTGAACCTTTCTGTTGGATTTCTAATGCTTTACCTAATCTAATGCTGCAGCAGCCTTTTTCAGGTCATCATTAAGAATGAAGCACTTGTTTTATATGAAGGCAGTTTTGCTAGTGCTTGCCATTGCTGCTTTTGAATCTCGGTACTTTTAATTATCAGCAGCAGTGTTCTCATATTGAGCAGAGATCTTCTCTGAGTTCCACAGGGATGCTTGTAATCCTCTTGTTTATACTAGGCCTACTTAATTTAGAAGGTTGCTGACCATACTAGTAATTATTTAACTTTCAGTGACACTTCTTCTGCATTTGTTAACATTGACTTTTATCTGCCAGTATATTACCTGTACATCATGGTTGATTAGCTTGCAGTTGGTTACATTTTTGGTCTTATGTACTTGACTAAACTATAACTATTAACTTTTCTACTTTCTTTTTCAGCTCATTAATCAGTGCCTTTAAATGTTGCTACCTTTATGGATCCTTGAAGCATCCTGCTGTTAACCTTTTGCTGTGTTGAAGTTTGATTACATATTCCTCATTCAAACTTCTTGTTTCTTAGCTAGGGATAAAATATTTAAAGGAAAATATAACTGAAACCTTGAAAATATATCTGCAGTGTTGAAATCATGGCTTTTACTCAACTGTTAGCACCAGGTCTATTCCTGACAGAAGTACTCTAAATTTAGCATCCCCAAATAAAATGTTTCTACTGCATGCTTGTCATAAAAGCACTTTGACACCATCTTCCACTAATTCTGGCAAAGCATTTTTCCCCTTTACAGTCTTTCTAGAGAGCTTAATCCATTATGTGAAATCAGCCCATCATAAAAATCAATGGAATTGATATACTTTTAGCTGATGTATTAAAGAGCTGGATAACTGCTCTATTATTCACTTTTTGATTACTTAAATACGGTTTTGCACTATGAAATATGAAGGTTCTTTGGGGGCATTTACTTTTGGCTAAATTGGAAGCTTGTGACTTTGAGCACTGCATAAATTATCTCATGCATGTGCTGCTGTAGTAATTCCCAGCTCATGGAGGCATTCTTATCATTGGAATAAAAAAAGGTTCGCATAAAGGTCTTTTTATAACCCACAAAAGAGAATTAGTTTGAATTCTAAAGCCCTGGACTATGCATGTTACTGAGTGATGGTTTGTAGTTCCTTGTAGGAAAAGCGATTTTGATTCCTCCTGTCTTTGACCAATGGAACTGAACAGTCAGCCTGGAAAAGGTGTGTTTAGCTCATAACCCCAGTTATGAGGTTATGAAAAGCAAATATGCTTGGAGACTTGGTTAGTTAAGAAAAGGTACCCTTGGCAAGTCAGACTGGCTTTTGAAACCATTTACCAACCTTTGTTCTCCTGTGAGAAAGTGCTGCTGGAGAAGAGCAGTATAAAGCAGCACCAGTTTGTTACTGTGGAAATTCAGACTCTGGGATGAGCTCATGTACAGCTGGTGTGAAAATCATTCTTAATTAAGGAGGGAAGTGTTTTCATACTTTTTTCTTGTTTTTTTTCTTGTGCCATGCTGGTATCAACTTCCAGAAACTTTACTCTGTCAGAAAACTTATCCACAAGATAAGCCAGTTCAGTGTTTTGCTGTCTAGTTGATAGAACATTAGCATCCTTTGCAGGCAGAACATGTGAACTGCTCTTTTGTTACTTAAATCTCATCTTGCTTTATAAGACTTGGTCCTGTAAATTGCAAGCCAGTGTTATATTATAATTTTTTTTGAAAAGTTTACTTTGTTTTCACTAGTACTAATATTGCTTAAGCTGTGCCAGTGGTAGAATCTCTAGGAATTATATTTTTTTATGGGATTTCTTACTGTAGATGAGCTCTTAGCCTTTTTTGTACAAATGACATTTCTTTGTAATGGGATTCAGTACTATTTTCATGTTGAGTTCCTATATATCTTCCTGTAACAGAGATCCTGTGGTGTAAATGAAGTCATACGACAAAATTTGTTATCCTGGTTATGTGGAACAATTGAGTCAGGGTGATATTCAGCATCTAAGTTGCTTGTGAAAACTTGTTGCAGGCAAGAGAGAGGGTATGTCATGTTCTTTGACTTTTTATTTTTACAGAGCATTGGAACAGACTCCAGAGTTTCAACTGGTGCTTCCTTGCAGCCACAGAAATGATGATAGTAACAGCTCACATAAATATCTCACAATAAGTAGTTCGACAGGAGGCAGGAATACTGGTCTGACTTTATAGGCACCACTTGACAAAGGCCAATGGAACCTGAAGAACTTGAATCCCAATCTGTTTATTTTTCCATAGCCATGGGTCATTTTTGTCTTATCTCTTTTTCATGCCTTTTAAACCTGCATTCAGTATGCCAGCAGTGATTTAGTGCAAGTTGTGAGTGATAACCAGAATTATGCTGAAAATTAAAGGGAAAGTGATAATGCCAGGATTCTTCCAAGGAAAGGGAAGCAAATTTTGGGGTTGGACTTTTGGTTTTGCTTTTTTTTTTTTTTTTACAGGCTTTGGGGTTTGTTTGGTTTGGTTTGGTTTCTTTGTTTTAGGTTTTTATGTTTGTTTTTCAGGTGTCTGTGAGGAACAAACCAGGGGATGGGAATACTAGTAACAGGTTGGAATCAATTGTCAGGATATATAGAGAGATTTGAAAGTGCCTAGTACATACCTGAATGGTAAAGCTGACTGAAAAGCAGAATGAAAAATTGATCAAATGACCATGGATGTCTATAAAAACAAAGAGGCATTTAGTATTGGTCTGAATCACAGAATATGCTGAGTTGGAAGGGACCCACAAGGATCTTTGAGTCCAACTCCTGCCCCTGCACAAGACCATCCCCGAGAGTCACACCATGTGCCTGAGAGCAGTGTACAAACACTTCTTGAACCACGTCAGGCTGGTTGACCACTCCTCTGAGTGTCCCAGGCACTTCCTGTGCCTGACTGCTCTCTGTGTCAAGAACTTTTCCTGATGTCCAACCCAAACCTCCCCTGACACAACCTCAGGCCATTCCCTCAGGTCCTGTCACTGGGCACCAAAGAGAAGAGATCAGTGGCTGCCACTCCTCTTTCCCTCACCAGGGAGTTTTAACTGCAATGAGGTCTCCCCTCAGTCTCCTCTTCTCCAGGCTGAACAGACCAAGCGACCTCAGCCACTCCTCGTATGGCTTCCCCTCAAGGCCTTTCACCATCTTTGTTGCCCTCCTTTGGACACTCTCTAATAGTTTATTTTTTTTCTTATATTGTGGTGCCAAAAGCTGCACACAAATGTTCAAGGTGAGGCCTCCCCACTGCAGAGAAGAGCAGGACAATCCCCTCCCTTGACCAGATGTCTCCACAACAGCATTCAAAAATGAGTTTGACTGCCATGGCCAGGGTGAGCAAGGACTAAGATCAAGCATAAAGCTGTTTCTCACCCCAACCAAAAGTGGCTAACAAGAAGACGTAACTTTATGAGGTCAGTTCTCAAATTTTCTAGGTGTTACTTTTTTAAAAATAAAGAAAGCAAACCACATATACAATAGGCTTCCAAATCTTCTGATGGTCCAAGTGCATATTAGTTGTGGGTGAAAAAATAAGATTGATCAGAGTTGTCTTTTCACTCAGTGACATTCATCAGTTTGATTACCACTATGAATAATTTAGCATTAAGAACAGCCCAGGCTCTTATGTGCATATCCTGTTCATTATGTTTCTGCGTTAAATACATTCAATTGAGAACATTCACTGATGGAGCACTTTTGAAGTATCTTTAAGGACTCATTTAGGTTAAAATTAAACTAATAGATTTATTTAATTTTCAGTTCGTTATGTACTCAGGGTAATTGGGATTGATACACTTTTCAAACACAGAAGCTGAAACCTAATTTTAGGTGCAAACCCCAGCTTTGACTATTGTTTCCAGACAATACTTCTGTAAGGAATTACTTCAGTATCTCTTGATTGGAATATTACTTTGGATGTCCAGTTTGTGAGTTTGCCATAAAGAAATTAAGTATGCATTTTCACATAACTTGTTTATTTTAGGTCACTTTGTGGTTTTAAACCCTACTGTCTATAGTGTCATGTGAATGAATCAAATGTCTGCTATCTTTATCTTGGAAAAACGGTTGAAGACATCACACCAGAGCAGTTCTGTCCCAAAGAGATACTTGAATAACAGCTCTACTTAGAATAGCAAAGAAAACCCCTACCCCTGCTAGCAGTGTGTGACTTTGTTCTCCCATTTTCCAATATACTCTTGCAATTTTTTTTCCAGGTTTTGTTGATCAGAAGTATGAGAAAGATAGGTACTTAAATTAGTAATAGTTTAATAAACTTATTTTGTTTTCAGTTTTCAAATTCTGAAGATAGTGTGGACATGTACACATCATACAACAAATGTTAAGCTTTGTAATGTGCAACAGAGTTACTATGGTTTAAATACATTTATTTGAAATACATATTTAAAGAATAAAGAAACTCACCCCTTAAGGCCCTCTGCCTGCAAAGAATGGTTGTAAAGTTGAACTTTTTCAGACTGACATTTCTAAATATTTGATTTTGCAGTTTATTTTTGTGAACCGAAAGTCTCAGAAGTGGCATGAAAAATACAAAGTTGTTCAATAACGTTAGGGAGTAGGAAAGCAAACTACCACCTCCAGGAGCCTTAATGCAGGTCAAAAATACACTGTTTGTACCTTCTTACAGTCTTTGAAAGGCCTTTAGATTCTTATTGGGACTTATTCCTTGCTCCAGTGCTGTGTGTGTATAAGAAGGGTTACAGATATGATAGGGAAGTCCAGTAAGTTAAACGTACATTTGCTTGAGTCTTAGCTTTAATCTGATTATCTGGCCTCTTAGAAGAACAGCCTGGCAACCTTTTGGAAATGTGGTCTGAGATAGCTGTGAGAAAACAGCTCCAAGCTGCTCAGTGGTCCCGTCCTTTCAACTTCTGCTGTGGTTTAATTGGGCACTGGAGTGAACAGGGAGAATAATGACAGGAAGGGTGCTCAGGAATTCTTAATTCTTTGTCACGTTCCCTGCTGAAACAGAACAGAGTGGGGCAGCTGCTGCTATGTTAGATGGCATACTCATCAAAAATGTTTTAGTTGATTGAGACTTTTTTTTTCAGCATCAAATCAGTTTTACGTGTGGTATCACAGGTTTTATGAACATCAGAATAAAATAGTTTCAAATTATAGTGTACATACTTTGAATATATGCTGTACTACTTATAGTATATATTCAAAGTGTAGATCAACATTATCCTTAAGGACATCTTGGACTATGCAGAGTTCCAGAAGTAAATGACTGATAATCTAGTCTTCAAAACAACTAATGTGCTGAGAGCTTAAAATTATTCTTCATATAGCTTTAGAAAAAATAGTGTTCAATATAGGTTTTGTGTGCTCTAAAATTTGTATTTGATGTTTGGCTGTGAATAGGTTCATTGAATTGCTGGGAGCTGCATTAATATTTTATCACATCTAAAGTTGTGTATTGGTGGTTAAAATACTACTTGGCTGTACAAAATGTTAAAGAAGAGAAAAGCATTGGTGCCATGACTGTCCAGTAACACGAATAGACTCCTGCAGGAAATATTAAGCAATCCATCAACTCTTGTAAAAGTGCAGTTGGAAGATACATACTTCAATGTGGTACACCAGAGCATCTGAAGCAAATCTTAGCTTGGATATTTGAAACGTGTGTGGTATAGCCTTTTTTTTTTTTTTTTTGCAATTACAAATTCAAATGCTATTTCATAATATCATTCACATTATTCTGCTATGGTGTCATGTCATCAAATGAAAAAGAGTGTTTAAAAACCATGAAGAATTCTAGGAGTGTAGTGAGCAGCCAGAACTGGTTAAAACATTATAAAGTAATGAATACATTGTGTATGCAGACTCAGCAAAAAACTTTTTTTATCTAGCAAAATATACTTGTCAAATCCTAAATCTAATTTTGCACTGCAGTTCTAAATCATAAAATCTTTATACCTGCAGTAGTTAATTTAAAAAAAAAGTTACGGTAACCAATGCCCACAGGAAAAAAAGCAATCTTGTATATTGAATTTGTTAAATCTTTAAAAAAAGAAGCCCTATAAAAACCATTAAACCAACCCCCTTGTTACTAGACATTATTTATTTTCTTTCCTTTCTTCCTCATGTTTCTTTCTTTTAGTTGCTTTTGGGTCTTGCAGGGCTGTCAAATCACATATTTTATTCTGTCTTTCCATGTCCAGGAAAACTAATCACTCTTCTGCAAGCAGTTAATGCTTGAAATCTTCTGTGTGCAAGAAACCAATTGACCCAATCTCAGCTGGGATCTGATTCATGAAAGTACAACAATATGTAATTTTCTTGCTTTGGATCATATCAAAGCTTTCTTATGCAGTTTTAGTATATCATGACTATTCATTCTTTCCCCCAAATTGTGCTTTCTCAAATGCAGTAAGAACTTCTAAGAGCTCGAAACAATGGTTTATCTATATTTTGCGAGTGTTATGTATATTTCAGAGGCATCTAAGGACTCCTTTTTTCATCACATTTTCCTCTGTATGGAAAACTTCGTAAAACATCTTGTCTTCTGCCAGGAAAACAATGCCTTTTATTTGTTTGTTTGATTTTTTTTTTAATAGGATACCTCATGCTATTTGCAGTAGAGTTGAATAGCGGTGAGTTGTGGTCACTAATTTGAACTAATCTGCTAGTTTAGGTCACTAGCATTTTTAATCAAAGAATCCACAATGGAGTGGTTTTTAAGGTGAACAGACTTCCTTTATGACCACTTCTGTGCGGAAGAGTTAAATACCATGTACATCAGGCACTTATTTTCAAATCAAATGTTGGACCTTGCAATCTTCTTAGCTGCATTTTCAACTCTGCTGCTGTAAAAATATTTGAAACCAACTTTCTTACAACCAAACCATCTTTTATTGCAGAGGCGAATGAAATTATGATTCACCACAGCTTCCGTTGGCAGGGATGAGCTGTATGGTATATTTCTATGGAGCAAACCCAAGAAGAATTTCTCATTATTCTAAGAGACTGTTTGCTTCTTTATCTGTCACTTGTAAAATGCTGGCTAATTGTTAGCTTAAAACAGCTCACATCAATTATTGTTGTAGCACACCACCTTAAGTTTCCATAATTTGTGATTTCTCCATTTCTTCCATTTGTTTGGGTATGTAATGAGTGGTTGGGTGTATCATTAATTTTATGCACAAGGACGTTGTAGTGACTCAAGAATGAGAGTGGAGAAATGCATCCAAAGGAAGTCAAAATGATAGAAATTGCTAGTAATTTGGGGTTTTGATACATAGTTTCACATGTCTTAGAGATCTGGCTGTTGGAAAGCAAAGCTCAGTGTTTTCCAGAAAATCACCACTTTTAGTGTAACTCAAGTATTTAAATTTAAAAAAAAAAAGGAAATTATCTCCAAGTCAGCTAACTGAAAATGTTCATTTTACTGTACTGGTGCTTGGAAAGTATCCAGAAAAGATGTAAGGTCTTGTATTTTCCTTTGCATGTGAGTATTTGACATAATTTAATTTACTAAATACATTTCAATGTAGTTTTGAATAACTTAATGAGTCTCTTTATGTTTTAGCAACTTATTAAACTGTTACATGAAAGGTAAACTTGGATATGTCAGGGGAGAGAGACAAGACATCTTTAAGAGCAAAGTGAAGACTGGTGTATTTGAAGTAAATTGAAATCTAGTTATGGTCAGGCTTCTTGAAGAGGAAATCATCACAATGGCACAACTGACAAGCACTGTGTTTAAAATTTCCATATCCAAGTCTTAGGTTTTGAGGAAAAGATTTTGGCTGTTTAGTGGTGGCTGGAACTGGAGATGTTTAGCCAGTCTTAAGCATGCTTGTTGAAGAATTAACTTCCTTTTCCAGAAGGGATCTGTTTCAGATGGAAGAGTAAAAAGCCAAAAAATATTTATAAAAACTTGAATGTTTGTGGAGGAACGTAACTGAAAAGCCTCCAAGCTTATGAAGTCAACTGTGTGTAGACTAGGGGAAATTTAAAAACACTTCAGTGTTAAAGCTGTACATATGTCTGAAAATCTTTGTATCCACTGTAAATAAAGGTTTATGGAGGAAACACTGTTTTCTGTTCAGCTTCAAAAAGAAAGCTTAAGATGTATAAATAATACAGGAAATTTAAGGATGAAATTTTAATACACAAAAGGTGAATACACAAAACTTGAAATCAGTTTGCTTTGCCTGCATATGTACAGATCAAATGTCCAGACTTAAGTGATGGGAGGGCCATTTCCCTGGGTGTACCACCACTGGCTGGGGTTCTGTTCCCTGCCCACAGTTTGTCTGTCTGGTTTCTGATCGTATGTCAAATATGGTGATGTTATGCCCTGTGATAGTCCTTTTTGTAAAAGCTAATAATGCTTTTAATTGAAGCTTGCTCCAGTCAGGCAACAAAAATAATTCTGGTTGGAGAGGAAGAGTTGCCTTTTTGGGACAGTTTGATCTCCTGCTCTGTTCACCCTCAGCCCTCCATCATTCTTACCCTGTGCCCCCACCACCCTCTTGCTCCAATTTCTAGATGGCTTTTAGTCATACTTAATGGACAACCTGCCCCAAAATATTAAATTGGTACAATTTTGGAGGAAATTGAAAAAAAGGCAACTCTACAGTTACCTGTTGTTTTCTAGCTTGCCAGTTCAGCAGCAGGCCTTGCTTTTGATGGGCCAGATGGAATACCTAAACCTTGGAACAAACCCTAGCATCTGATACCGCTTGATGATTTGGTAATTAAGAGACGCGGAGAAGATGTCGTAGTATTGCGAGGGGAATGGACATTTTGGAGGTGGAGGAATAAAAGAGAGCTTGTAAGAGGCAGCAGCAGTGAGGTGCTGAGGTTATTGCTATCTGTGGGAGATAAACCCAAAAGTTCTGCTTTTCTCTAGGCAGGATAAATTGTTTTAGCAAGGTCTGTCTGCAGATAGACTGTAATTTATTTCTAAGCACCAACATTCTGTCAGTCATTTTTTTTCAGTGTGCTGTGGCTGGTATTGCAGCTGGTCCTGTTAAATTATAAAAAAAGTATCCAGCTGCTGCTACAGAACAGTTTTTTAGAAGAGCATAGTGGTAAAAGTTAAACCACTCTGCTTGCAGTAATGAACGGTTGATCACGTTTCTTCTCCCTGAAACAAAGTTTCCACACTTTGCTGAAGGACTGTTTGGTCTGAATTTATTCGTATTTTTTTTTCTTAATGGGAATAGTCAGTTTGATCATCTTCCTTCCTGCCTGTCTTGACTGACAAATTTACTCTTGACATAGGATTTAGTTTGCGGGAAAATACCAGTGGGATCTTTGCAAGATCTGGGATGGGTTTATATGCCCCATTAAAATATAGAATAGGCACATTCTCTGCTTTCATTTACAGCATAGGGCACACCAGTATAGTGCTGGGGTGTGTTGGAATAATGGTTGGGGAGGTGGGAAGGACAGTTTATGTATTTGGATAAGACACGATGTCTCTTGAGCAAAAAGTTACGTGGTATTCCAAACCATGGACCATATATAAGAAGTTAGATGTACATATTCTTTAAATTCCTGTAATTTTCTGTTACATTCATGTGCTGAAGATAACACTGAGCTATAAGTCTTTTGCAAACTTTTTTTGCCATATTCGTTCTTGATGAATAAACAGAATGTCATTATGGTTTGGAAAATCAAATTTAATTTTCCATTCAGTATGTAATTTTCCCATTAATATGGAAGGTGATAAGGCTTTTGCTGAAAGGATCATATTTAGGTCATCATATTTTTATTTAGAGTTTATTTAGAACTTGCTTTCTGAAAGTGTGCAACACTTTTTGCTACAAATCTAAGAGCAATGCTGACAAATCGCTGGTTTGAGCATTCTTGGTCTGTAGAACACTTCAGCTTGCAAAGCAAATACCCATTCTCAGCACTTGCTCTTCTGTTGAAGCTGATGAAGCACTTGAGCTACTACTTATAAATTAGTTCTTCTTAATTTTATATCAAAGTATTCTGAAGCTAAACGTTCAACTATCATCATGGAAATCCAGCTCAGGTATTTTGACAAATGGATGGTTTTCTGTTTTGGTGGGAGCCTCACAGGGAGGCAGTTGCAAGCCTGAGGTTTTCAGCAGCAGAGGAAGCTTTTAGAAATGCTGTTTGAGCCGGCTCTGCTTTCTCCAGTTTAGTTACAGTGATGAGTTGAATTTGAGTCTTTAAATAGCATAGTACATTTCCTAGCACATACAAAAAGATAGTTGATACTTTCCACCTGAGCCAATGTTAAGGAATCATTTGCAAAGCGTACAGCTTTGTCAAACAGTTGAGCTGAGAGCTGAATGAGTTGGGAGGCTTTGTTTTGGCCTGTCGTGAGGTGGGCAGAAGTGTTGAGAGCTCCTTGCTTGCTTTGCTGCATGACAAGTTAAACATTTTGGGGTAAGTGGTTTAAGACAGTATAGTACTTCCAGAGATTTTTCCCATGTGTCTAAAGGAATAAAAATAACTTAGTGTTGACTGAACAAAAGTAGTACAATATTTTTTTTATTGCTTTTCATTTAACTGTATTTTTAAAAGGTGCCTTCTTTGATTTTGATGCTTGCTGAGATGTTCTATAGCATAGCAGACCCCACTTGTCAAATAAAAAGTTCAGATTTTATTTTTCTGTAAGTCACAGTTCTCAATATCCTGACCTTCCTTTCAGCATAGCAGGTGCCTAGCCTACTTGTTACACTATTTTATCTTTAGTAATTTTGGTTTTAGGGGCTGATTAGAAACTTAAACATTCTGCATGTTTTCATGTTGCTGCCTAGCTTTTGATGTACACTAGGATGACCTTCTATATAGAAGATTCCTGTTTTATCTCTTTCTGGAATATTCAAGCAAGAATTATTCCTCAACCCTGAATCAGTCAGGTGTTTAGGGAAGCAACTCATGTCTTGCCAGCTATTGAAAATGCTTAATGGCCAAATTCATATCTGAATAACTGACAGAGATTTCCAGTAATGAAAGTTTCTCAGACCCTGAAGCATTCTGCCAAATATCAGGTTATTAATCCTTTCCTTATGATGTTATGATGTAATTAGCAATGTTTGCGGCCCAGCTGCTAAAGAGCTGTTTAAATTGAGGTGGAAATCTAATACAGAATAATTGAAAAACACTACAGAACTGGAGAAAATAGAAGATATAATTACCACATAATAGGCATGTTGAGATTTATTGTAAGAACAATGGCAACTCTCAAAATTTAGGAACTAGTTTGTTAGCTTCATGAGCTTACCCCTGCTGCTGAAGTAAAGTCTTTTCCTGGCCATTCTTTCCCTTGCTTAGGGAAGTATTGTGAAATAGATGGCAAAAAAATTCTTGGTTGCAGTGTGTTTCTGTGTTGAATCAGCTCTAATCTGTACTCAACTGTGATGCTATCAGAAAGGAGTGTGGGGATAGAGCAAATGCTTAGGGACTAGGAGATGTTATTACGCAGTCCTGGAGCTGCAGTGATGATTTTCAGCATTCTTGATTTTTTTTTTCACTTGTTTTAAGCATGATGTATATGTAAACTGCATACCTTGTTTCCTGCATACTGAAGTATCTTTTGGGTTTGTGCTTGTAAAAAGAAAGATGCTGCAAACAGCTGACTGACTCAGCAATTAGTAAATCAAGTGAAATGGGATATTTCTAGGAAGAAACCTGAAGGTTTGCAGCATGATTTGGGAAACTGTGGGCTGGATTGCTGCATTGCCAAAGGCTGCATTAAAACAGCAGTGCTTTTTTTAGAAAAGCTAATTCATTGAGTTACTGTCGCAGTTTCCTCATCCTTGTTTTGACAGTGTTAGTAGCTCTCAGGATTCTGTTTCAACTACCTGAAAGTAGTTACTGACTTTACAAAAAAGGGACAAGAAAAAAATTAGGATCTGTATTACTAACTGAATCCATTGTTTTGGAAACTTGATAGCGTAATGTTTCCTGTGTTCCTGCATGGTAAACAAAACTTCCTGAATTAGGGACCATTATCTCACCTGAAGCCAGAAAAAGTTTGCCTGCTTTATTTTACTTAGAAGAATGGAATATTTTGTTGCTATTGTTGTTTAAAGTGATCTTCCTACTCTTGCAAGTGAGAAATGATAGTCATTTGTCAGCTCAGCCAAATTTCAGATACTGTTGCAAGCAGCAGAGCTTTGCCTGGAGGCAGATGCATATATCCGAAACTAGAATTTCTGTGGGAGGGTTAGTATTTGTGCATGAAGACATATGCTCAGCCAAGCAGTTTGTTGGTTTGGGTATGTTTTCTCCTGCTGACACTGACAGACAGTCTTACTGAAAAGCTTTAAATCTGGCAGAAGGCAGAAAACCATTCCCTCTTCACTATTTATTTCCCTCACCACAAAATTTTGTTTTTAAATAGAGCATTAATATTTTTAAAGAACTGAGTCCCTAGGCCAGACTTTTTTTTTCCCCCTGGGGAGGTTCTATGTATTACTTCTGTGCCCTAGGGTTACTTTTTTCTAAAGGTTTACTTTTGTGTACTGTGAACTTAACTGTTCCCTGAGTTAAAGTCCTCCCAATAAGCAATGTGTTATTTTGGACTTTGGAGTTATCATATGCTTGTTCACCTCTTAAACAGCTGTCTCTAAGATTTCCATTACTTACTGGGGGCTAATGTTGTAATATGTGAGAATAAAAGACTTAGTAAAAGCTTGTGGACAAGAATACAGTTTTCTCATTTTCCTCTTTGATTAATGAGTGCTAATTACATAGTGCAAGAGACTACTTCCTGTTTGATTTGTGAGGGATTTTTATCATTTAATTTGGTTCCTAAGTCAGTAAATATATAAACAGCCTTTTTTAGCTCTGTGTACAGCCACAAATGATTTCGTTTAGAACTCTAAGATTTATATTTCCTTTGCAATGAGGCTATAGAGCTGAATAGACAGTAGTCTGTCTCATGCCAGAGTGCTGCAAGAAATGATTTCTCAGTGTCTAAAGAGACATAATTGGATGTGTGGAGCAGTGGTTTTACTTGGGGGATTTTCTACCACTTAGGACTTTGTTTGTTGTCTTTGTGAGAAAATATTAATATCATTGAGGTCCTTTGTAAATGTTGAGAAGCATTGTGTAAATGTGACATTTGCTTTTACAAATTTACCGGTTGATTTATTTCAAGTACTGCCTCTTGTGAATGGCATGTCTTAGGATCTTGCTTAGTTGCCTCCCCCTCCCACTTTTCTCACTCTAAGTAATGTGCTATCATTCCTGCTATAATACTCCATGTGTGTGAACTCAAAAAATCTAAGCCTTTGATTAGAAGTAGAATAATTCTGTAGTTCCCTTTTTCTGCATATAGGATAGAGTTGCTGTAACTTTATTATCCCACAGTTGTTAACACTTGCAAACTGATTTCTTGGCCCATGGGAGGCAGAGGTTGTGATCTTTTAAGCACCATTAAAGCAGTATATTTAAATGTCTGTAATTTTGCATCCCTCTAATCATCTGTGAGGTAATGGGAAATATTTGTAGTCATTTCACTCTGTAGTTCCATTAGTAATTATCAGTGGAAGTGAATCAAATGGATATGGGAATAACTCATGTACATTTTTTTCACCTGAAGTCTGTTCTCTTATGCCATCCACACCTGTAAGATTTACTGCTATCTGGGTGTTTTGCATCAGATCAGAGAAAGGGAGATTTCAGATGATTCATTTGAATATTATACCTAGTATAAAGCCGGCAGCTCTGCTGAAGCCCTCTGCGTGCTGTTGAAGAAAGCATTGATCATAGGGCATGCAATTTTACAGAATGTAAAATTTATGAGGGCAGCTGTCATTGATTTTAATGTAGCTATGTATTTAGCTATTTTGTATTCATTATTAAATAGGATGTTTTTACTCAGTTGGTCTGGAAACTTTTAGTCTTCTCATGAGTTAGGGAAGATGAGAAAATGTTAAAGCAACATCTTTCTCAGCTGAAGGGACCCTCATTAATATGTTTGCCAGTGTTAATATTACGTACAATTTTTCTAGCAAAGAACAGTATTCTGAAAATGGAAACTGAGCCACATTTGTAAAAACCAAGCAAAGAAATTCATGTCGTGTACGTGGCTGTGCACATGAACACACGCATGTAGGTATCTGGGGTTACTGCTGGTTTGTACCGTGGAGGGGCTGATGATTCTGCCTGGCTGCTGCTGCTTGGTCTAAGGCTGTTGCCATACTCATGTTTTCTGAGGAACATGATTACTTGATCTGTTAAAGTGATAACTATCTCGTGTCTCCCGAGCTTCATGTGACTTGTGGTGAAGAGTTGCCGGCGAGGTCCAAAGTCACTGCTCTCTACACAGGAAATGTGTTGTCTGTAGTGTCAGGGATGTGCATCTGCTGCTGGTCCCACCTGAACTGATCCAAGCAAGGGGTGAAAGGACAAGACTGGAGTTGAAATTGGATAGGAAGGTGGAGTTTTTAGAGCAAAGTACGGCTCAGTCTTTATGTTTTCATAGCCTATTACAATAGAAGCTTTACTGGAAAACAACTCTACCCACTCTTTATAAACAAACAATGCAAACAAAAAACTTTAGTTGACACAAGAATTAATTTTTTTTTGGCTTCTGGGTTCCTTCATAGTGAATGTTTTGTCAATTGAGGGAGCTGAGAGGTGTCTAATGCATTTTGCACTGTGGCTCACATCCTCCATACACACCCGTGCTGGTTGCTTTGCATACTTGTGAAACAATGAGGGTAGTGTTTCCTGGTGGCTGAAGAGAAGGTGCAGAGGGTGTCTGCCAGCTCACAGCAGTCAACACACAACTCTTTGTTGATAGTCCTAGTGGAGGCAAGCAAGCCTGGATTGATGCTCTGTGCTCCTACTTAAAGCTGATGTAAGTTAATGCTATCAGAATAAACTGGTTTTGCTGATTGCCTTCCTAATGTTTTTGAATCATGATAGTTAAGAAAGATTTCTGTCATCTTTACAAACCTGCAGTGCTTCTCCTGATTTGTGAATAATTTGGGTTTTTGTATTTCTGGAGAACAGCTGTTAGGTTATGAAAGATAGCGATGCTTTTTTTTCTAAATATTTTTTTTCTTTCTTTGAGAATTCTTTGTAGGTAGCTTGAATTATGAAAAATCTATTCCTTACAGCCCAAAGAGATTTAGTAGTGATGCTGAATATGACAGTAGACACTTCACAGGTGAGAGCGGTAGACTGTTTTGTATTTTTATTTTTTCCTGGTGCTTTCCAGCAACATGTACTCTCAAGCAACATGAAAATGAGCTTTTCAGTAGTCTTGATTTGGGGGTACAGGTTGGGGTGCACTTCTAAAAATCATAGTTACTTCAAAATACCTCTGTGGGTTCAATCATTCTTGGTCCCTTTCATACACTGCTTGTGTTATGAGCCCCTGTCCCCATGGGCAGCAGGAGGCCTGTGAGAAGAAGGTGCTGCTGCGTTGTTTGCATGGCTGTGTGTGCCAGAATCATTGCTTGGTTGGTGAACAATCTGTTAGTGAAGGCCAAGAAAAGTAATGACATACACTTTAGATGTCAGTCTGATCAAAGCAACTCTTACCTTGACAGTTTTTTTTCCTGAGTTTTGGGGGAGATGATATGATAGCAGTGTGTACTTAACAGCTGTTAAACATAATACCTCTATGTTTTTTCTGATTCTATTATAAATGATGCCTATGATTCTTTTTTATTCAGACAAATTGCATGCAGGAAAAAAGAATCCTCGGATTGTCTCCATTAAGAAAGATTTATTCCAATGATTTTTTTTCCTTTGCTGTCTTTCACTATAAGATAAAACCATGGAGACTTATGGAACAAAACTGTGGTTGTTTTGTTGTACACTCTGGGTTTTTTATGTATTTTTGGTCACTTCAAAAAAGCCAGGAAGAAGATGTGGTTTTCTTAGTGTTACAAATCTGTTTTCTCTTGAGTTTAATGGCAGCCTAATAATTTAATGTTTTTCTGTTCACTTGCACTGATTTTTCTGACCTTGTGCAGGGTCACACCACTGTATTGAGCTGGTAGAAAAATAAGTTGATGCAATGGAGTTGGCTTCATGCTTTATGGCACACGCATGATTTTGTGTGTGTGGGGACTTGTTTCATTGAATACAAAAGAAATTGACTGCACAGACTAGGAAGGTAATGTGTGACTAAAAAAATCATACAGTCAATCTGTATTGTATTTACGAAGAGGTGAAAGTGGTAAGTGGGGTGTGGCAAGTTGGGATAGATATTTCATTGGGCATAGATAGCTCTGCATGATTCTTGCTGCTTTTAATATTAAATGTATCAGAAGGAAGTTCTCTGCATAATAGGAATGCAAATACTGAGACTATTCAGTATAGACACTTGCTTGAAAATGAGACAGTTATATTTCGCAATCTACAAACACTGTGGCTGTGAATCTGGTCAGCATATTGGAGTGACTGGCTAAAATTTGTTTAGGTTTAAATAAGTTTCAAATAATCATTTCTTCATTTTCAAGTGGTTTGGCTGTGATAGAATTATTTTTCTTCTTAGTAGCTGGTACAGAGCTGTGTTTTGGATTCAGTATGAGAACGATGTTGATATAACACACTGATGTTTTAGTTGTTGCTAAGTAGGACTTACTCCAAGTCGAGGAATTTTTAGTGCCTCACGCTCTTGACAGTGAGGGGGTGTGCAAAAAGCAGGGAGGGAGCATGGCCAGGACAGCTGACCCAAACTGGCCAAAGGGATATTCCATGTCAATCAATACCATAGAACATTGTGCCCAGTATATAAGCAGGAGGTGGGGTGATGGGGAATTGGCCTGGGATACAAATACAGGTTGAGTGGGGAGTGGTTTTGTTTATGGATGAGAAGCTCAGCATGACCCAGCAATGTGCACTCACAGCTCAGAAAGCCAAATATGTCCTGGGCTGCATCCAAAGCAGCGTGGGCAGCAGGGCAAGGGAGGGGATTCTGCCCCTTTGCTCTGCTCTGGTGAGACCCCATCTGGAGTGCTGCCTCCAGCTCTGGGGCCCCAGCGAGGAAAACATGTGCACCTGCTGGAGTGAGTCCAGAGGAGAGACATCAAGGTGATCAGAGGGCTGGAGCGCATGTCCCATGCAGACAGGTTGAGAGATTTGGGGCTGTTCTGCCTGGATAAGAGAGGGCTCCAGGGAGACCTTAGACCTTCCAGTACCTAAAGGGAGCTAAAAGAGAGCTGAGGAGGGACTTTTTACAAGGACAGATAATTATAGGGCAACGGGTAATGGCTTTAAACTGGAAGAGGTTGGATACAGATTCGGTATAAAATGAACTTTACTGTGAGGGTGGTGAGGCACTAGAACGGGTTGCCCAGAGAAGTTATGGATGCCCATTCCCTGGAAGTATTCAATGCCAGATTGGCTGGGGCTTTCAGTAACCTGTTCTGGTAGAAGGTGTCCCTGCTCATGGTGGGGGGTTGGAACTGCATGGTCTTTTAGGTTCCTTCCAATCCAAACCATTCCATTATTCTGCGAAGATCAGAAATGCATAATCAAGCCAATGTAACATCCTTTATAACAGGAAGCTTGTGGACTGGAGAAAGCCACATGTGATACTGTTACAGAGCAAACTAAGGAAGTATGGCCTAGATAAAAAAAGCTATTTTAGGATGTGTGTAAACTCATTAGGTTAACAGTAGCCAGAGGTTTTTCCAGTAGTTCTCTTTCAGCAAGGAAAGCGTATTGTATGGGATTTTGTATAGTTCTTTCAGCTAAGTGTTCTTGTTCATACTGGCTAATTAGCATATGGTTATGAAACATAAAGACAAGATGTGTTTGGGAATAAATGCAGTTACACAAAGGTGGGATGGCAATTCAGAAAAGTCTTAAATGTTGGAAAGGTGGCCTGGGAGAATAGGATTTGATTTAGAAGAATATAGGTCAAAAAAACATAAAATATGGAGAACATCTGTTAAGTTCCTCCTGCCACGCCATTTCTCACCATGGATTATAAAAGGAAAGCCAACAATGCAGTATTGTTGACAAAGAAGAGGTGTGTGTATGTATTGGTATGACTAAATGATGCTGTAATCTGGAGGATGAGGAGTTGAACCTTGTGCTCTGTTCTGTACTGTGAAATTCAAGTATTGTGTCTGTTTTGGCCATTTTACTTCAAGAAAGATGTAGGCACACTTAATTTGCCTTAGGAGTGTAATGAGTGATGATTTAGAAAAGGTACTATGTGCAGAAGGAATGATTGAACTGGCATTTTTGTAACCCAAAGAAAAGCTCAAGGGAAATCATGGGCTTTTAAGTGTGTGGAAGCTCACTACAAGTAAGTGAACATCTGCACTTGGTAGCTGTGCCTTGCTTCCTAACAGCAACATGGGCCATTCCCTGTGTGTCCTCCTCCCACTGTTTGCTTTTTGAGGCTGTGTTTTACAAGGACTATTTCTAGTCAGTGTCTGGACAGCACTGAACAAAGAGCCTGAATTGTAGGATCCCGTGAAGAAATACATAAATTAGCAAAATCACTACAGTAAGGATCTTCATCTAACCAGACAGATGTATAGAGAAATAGTTCAGTTTAAACTTTAGAGCAGATAGAAGAAAATTTGCTCCCAGAGTTGCCAGCCACTTGTCCAGTAACAGACCAATTTCCCCATAGTAAAAATGGATCATTTTCTCCTCTTCTGTAAGGCACCTGAGTTTTAGTGAAGAAAGGTGCTACACAAAAGGCTAATTTAATGCCAGCAACATTCATTTTTGTGTGTGTGTAGTGCATGTTACAGTGCAGTGTGTGGAGCCTAGTCAAATGTATCAGGGAAATCTGTTTTACCTCTTGAAGGCAAAAGCTAATTTGCTTTGATAAAGGAGGTTAGGTCTCTTCAGAATTATGTCATGATCTCTTATGGTAACATGTTTAGAAAAGAAACAAACGTGTTTATGTTAGGTTTCCTGCTAGATATGTCTTGGATAATATTTTTCTGGCTCTTTGAAACTTGCCTGTTTTTTTCAGATTTGGTAAAAGTTGGTATCATTTCTAGGAGACCTTTAGCCAGTTCTTTTAATAATCAGACTTTAAGCCAAGACATTTTCTCCTTCTACTTTGGTGTGCAAAAGATGGGAAAATGCCAAGTATTATACTTATTTCACCTGCTTCAGTACTGGGGTAATAATTAATGATTAGGTGGTTGACTAACACCTTTTCTATCACCACCAATCTCAGCCTTCCTTACCATGTACTTCCTTCGTGCTGTCATGTTACCAGAGTATCTTTTCTTTTTTTTCCTCCCTCCTACAAAGGTGTTCATCTGCACAGATACAGGTGGTATAGAGGTAGCAGTTTAAACAGGCAGAGCAAGAAACTTGAGTAACTTAGGAGGTTCAGATATGATGTGGCAAGATACAAGCCAGGGATATACGGGTTGTTCAGATGTAAGTGCAAGATACAAGCTTGAGTAATATGTGGCGAATATTACCTAAGTGTAGACAAATTAAATTGCATTAAAAATGGAACAAATCTCTCTTGAATGTTAAGACATGTTCTTTACTTTTCGGCTGCTTAGAATTTCCTTCAGACATTGCTGTATTAACTGGGCAAAGGCAGAGATTTGAAAGAATTCATTCAATATTGCTAAAGTTTCAATGGGTAAGACTTGGAAAGGCTCAGGCATCATCTTTCAGGTGTCATTTTTTTTTTTTCCAGAAGTGGAAAAACGTCGTTTCTTAAGCGTCAAGTCTGTGTTACTGTAATAACACCTTTTTTTTACAAAAATGCTATTATAAATGCTAATGTTTAACTTGTGGGCGAGAGATGAAAGAATGTAAAAACCCCTACATCTATAAACTAGAATATGTATAGGAAGATTTAGTCCAAAAGAGTGATCATCTGGGGAGTTGCTCATGTGAATGTGTGCTGTTTTTTGAGGAGGCTGTTTTCTTGCCTTACTGAGAACAATTCATAGTTTGTTGTGCTAAGTATTCATGATTGGATAGAGGACGACATATATAGAACTCAAAAATAGATAACAGCTTATTTGGGAGGACAGGCAGTCCTCCCACTTAAATCATATCATCTGGAAGGCTAAAAAATGTTGATGACTTGTTCCACCTCTCCACTCTACCCTGCATATGTTGTTTTCCTCACAAGCTCAGTTCACTGCCTCTTTTTAGAAACAATCTTTGACTCCTTCTCCCTTGCATGGGATTTTAGATTTTGAAATCTTAAATGGGAAACTTTCCTCCCCTTCCACCTCAAGCTCTGCCAGTACTGAGCTAGAAACTTATCTGAATTTCTGTTTTTCTTCTAGGACAGCCTTAAGACCCTGCTGGTGGGAGACCTCTTTTGCTTCTACGTTCGTGTCAGAATGGCCTAGGCCAATCTGTTGCTCTATGGTTCCTGCCACAGGTGCTCTACAGCAATGTGCCAGGATTTTGCCACCAGTGCTAGTGGACCATCCAGATGGCTGTAAACCTGCAGAGGAGGTGAGTACAGAATGTGTTCCAGGAATTTTGGATGCTTTGGTCAGGTCTGTCGGCTTTGGGTGTGTCTCAGAGCAAAGGGGGTACCCAAGGATTGCCTGTGTGCCACTGCTTTGTCACTGGATTGCACTAGGTTTGCGTGGCAAGGTTTTGCTAGTGAGTTAGTTAGAGGCATCTTCTCTGAGAAGCTGCTAGAAACTTCCCCTGTGCCCAATGGAACCAATGCCAGCCATCTCCCAGAGAGACCTGCCAAGGCAGAGCCCAGCACTTAGTGCTAGAGTCTCTGGGGTGCTGTATAGGAAACCCATGCTAGACCAGTCTGTTCCTGAAGGGCTGCACCCTGTGCAAGGGACCCACGCTGGAGCAGTTCATGAAGAACTGCAGCTCATGGGAAGGACTCGGGTTGGAGAAGTTTCTCAAGGGCTGTTTCCTGTGGGAGCAGGGGAGAAGTGTGAGTAATCCTCCCTCTGTAGAGGAAGGAGAGGCAGAGCTGGGATGTGATGGACTGACTGTAACCCCCATTCCCTGTTCCCCTGTACTGCTGGGGGGAGGAGAAGGTAGAGAAAACTGGGAGTGAAGTTGAGCCCAGGAAGATGGGAGGGGTAGGAAGAAATTTTTTTAAAGATTTGTTTTTATTTCTCATCCTACTTGGATTTGATTGGTAATAAATTGAACTGATTTCCCCATCTTGAGTCTGTTTTGCCTGTGATGGTCCCTGGTGAGAGATTTCTCCCTGCCCTTATCTTGACCCACAACCCCTTTGTCGTATTTTCTCTCCCCTGTCCAGCTGAGGAGGGGAGGGACAGTGACTTTGGTGGGCACCTGGCCTCCAGCTGGGGTCAATACTCCACATGCATATTCCATATTTTACTGTTCCTTCAGCATCCTGTTGGACCAGCTCAGTTTTCTGCAGCTATTGAACAAGTATCCATAAGAAACCCTTTAGATATTAGTGCAGACCTAATTAAACCATTACTGTGGTTGTCTCTGAGTATTGGGAAGTATAGTATCCAACTGGATAAAGGACCTCATTATTAGTTTTCCTTAATTTTACCTTTACCTTCTCAATATATCTTGAAAAGAGTTATCTAGTCTGGTGAGCTGGAATCCAGATCAACTTTTGATCCAGATGACCTAAGAAAGCCTGAGTTTTATTTTCTATGTTTCTACAACAAACACAGTACCCTGTCCTTGTCAGACAGAAGATGGTTTATTAAACTACCACTATATAGTCACTGGCTGTGCAGTGAGGTGTTTAACAACTGAGTACTCGTAAAGCCTCCTCTGTGTGTGCATCCCCCATGGTTTTTTTAAGCTTGTTTGAAGCAAGATGGAGGACCAAAGTTTAATGGTATGGACAGACAAAGATGTGGTATGACAAGGCCATTTCCTTTGGCAGAAAAGTTTAACCAGTGCAGTTGTATTTAGCGTGTTAAATGGTGTCCTGCACTTGTATTTATTGGTATTGACATTTTGTGCTAATTTTTCATCCTGTTTTGTTTTTTTTCTTTCCTGAAACCTATTAGCAGTTTTCATGGATTATTTTTCACAGATTGAGTTCTGAAGGACTCTATGGGTCCAATTTTGAAGTTCATGTTCAGCAGAGTAAAATGGGAAAAGCCTGTTTCCTGTTTGAGTGGGTCCTTTTCCAGTCAACTTCAAAAGATCTAACATGTGCTCTTAATTTCAGTGCTTAAAAGGTATAATTGGAACATGTATCAGTTTAGAGGAGAGGAAAAATTATATCCAAAATTACTACCAAATACTCTTTAGTAGTAGAGGCTACTAAGAAAAAAAATCCAGGGTAAAAAAAGTAGAGCAAATTTTTTACTTCTGGGCTTAATTCTTTTGGCTGTTCTAGCAGTATCTTCACTGATATTTCTTTCATGGTAGCCCAATCACCTCTTCTGTGGTTGCTGACTCTAATGTTGAGTTTAATGAGATAACAGATTTGAGTAGAAATAACTTCTGTTGGGGAGAATATCTGATTGGTCTGGGTCTGCACTGAGAGACTGATGTGGCTGAATAAACACAATTGTTCTTGGTTGTTTTTCAGTTGTGTCAGTTCTCTGATTAAGTTTCTTTGTTGCTGTGTAGATTTTTGCTGGCAGAGCAGAAGGCTGGCATGTTGGAGTAGCAGCTACTTACACAGTAATAGTGTGCTGATAAATCTTTAACTGTGGTCTGGCCTCTCAGACATGTCTACTCTCTCTTCTTGTAAAGATTCTAATGCTTTCAGAGAACATGAAAATCTTTCAGAAAAGGTACTGAAAAGTAATTTTAAATGTCTTGGAAGACAGAATTTTAAAAGATATTTTAAAAAGTGTCTGATCTCTTACTTGATTTAATTTAAATTTTAACAGTGATTTTATTTCTCAAATTCCATTACTTTCAATTAATATATAGCTGAATTTCCAAAACAGTTCCATCATATTCCTTCCTTTAATGTTTTCTGACAGATTGACCTTGGCTTCTAGTATGGAATTAATTTTGAATTGTAAAAAAGCTCAAGTTGCTACAAGCTTTATACTTTCAAAAATCATGTGTCAAATTAAATATGCTAGCTGTTTTTTCATGAAGTGCCTGACAGTTTCTGGAAAAACAAAATGGCAAAGTAGTAAGCACCAAAGTATTTGGAGAAATTTAAGTAATTTATTGAAGTCTGATGCATACCTGCCATACCAAATGTTCTGCTGACTGTTTTCTGTATGCAACTATGCAGAAAATTGTTATCATCACACTTATGGGTAACTGCGGAAACAAGTGAACTCTTGCACAAAATAATCTTTCTGCCTCAAATTGCATATCACACTCTTCAGATTTCCCTGGTCTGCTGTACAGCTCTACAAATAAGAAATTCTAAATTTTATTTTCCTTTTTACCTTACTGATGCATTTCCTATCTTGTTCTATAGCTATTTTATTTAAATTTGTCAAACCTTTTTCATACTCAGATGAAAACTTACCAGTTAGGCCAGATGAAAAACATCTTGGAATCGCTAGCTTTAAGAGTATAGTCTTGAAATTTAATGTCTGAGTGAATCTGCCGTTTTTCTTCTACAGAAAGAAACACTTAAGAAATAAAAAGAAATATTTAAGAAATAAAATCCATCTACGTTTGAAAAGCATTCATTACAGAGTAATGAAAATGTAGCTTTTTTTTTTGGAAATTATTTTGTTTAAATAATTTCCATGGCCTAAATGAAGACTATTTTTTTAAAGTTTTATTGATTTTCGTTTTTCTAGCATTTTCTTTCACAAATGAACTCAAAGCATGATAAGTTGTTTGATTTTGGGGATTTTTTTAAGTGCAGATTTTTGAAGCCATTAACAAAATAGGACTGTTGTTTCTATAGAACTCAACTTATCTTTTCCGTAGTGCTGCTTTTGACCAAATATGAACTTGAATGTAAATTTCTGTATTTTTCAATGGAGTTGGACATTAGGAAGAAGTATGTGCATGGTCAATTAAAATCTCTCTGATTTGGCCCATATTTGTCTACTCTTGCAGTTACAGAAACATATTTAATGGATGAGTGGATACTGTGTTCTCCAGGCTTTTTGAATCATTTGGGTTGCTTTATATTTCTTAGATAGGTGGGTTCTTCTGCCACTTTCTTCTCCTCTTCTTCCACAGTCTTGAGTCCAGCAGTAGCAGATCATTTTCCATCCTGTCTCTACTTCACCTGTTATCTTAATTTTTGTTGGTTTGGTAGCAAGCTAGGAGACAGAGATGTAAGAACAATGGGGTAGGAGAGGGCATCTGCTTGCAGGGACCTGAATTGGTGACAGCTGCTCCCTGGCAGAGTTAAGGATAGTTTGCTTGCTTGAATAGCAAAGGGAAAAAGGCACTGAAAAGGAAAGGGAGAGTAGAACTGTGATGAGAATGTCTCAGTGTGAAACCAGCCTTTGCAAGCCTTTGTTCAAAATGGACAGTGCTGATGCCTCTGTAAATTCTCTTGTAACATCAGGCATTACAGGTCAGCATATAAACCCCTGTAGCTCATGGGAAGTCTGAATGTAGCTGCTTAAACTCAATTCCATGATACTCATGGAAGTATCAGTACCAGTGCTGACAACCAAGATGCCACATGGACAAAGATCCAGGACTATAGTCCTGAAGAAGAGCCATTCCCATATTGTTCTGCTTGCAAACTATTCTAGTGACTTCTCCCTATCAGTTTCTTCTTGCCTTGTCCAGTCTTGGAAAATGTTTTCAAGTTCTACAGGATTTCCAGAACTCTGCAGTTATTATTCTGCCTTTTTAGCTTTTTATCTGACAGTTCTTTTCTTCTTGTTCACCTCTTCAGTTTAGAACCCAAAATATGGATATTGCCTACTTTAGAAATAAACTTTACTTGGAAAAATTTATGAGTCTCATGGTTGAAAAAAATCTGTCGCTTTTCTTTTTTTACCATGTGTACGTTTTCATGGATTAACAATTGAAACAAAGGACTTAAAAGTATGGTATTTCTCAATTGTGTTGTCAGAGATCTCTCGAAAGACAGAATTAAGAAAAACTGCATCTAAAACAAATGAGCCTGAGGGGGAAAGGAAAGGATGGATGTGGAGAATCTTCTCCTCAGTGCAATACTGTGTGCTGTAATTAAGTACAAAACAGTTGTTAGCAGCAGAAGTTACCTGCTGAGCAGACAGCTTTTTGATGTGAGAACAGACTTATCTGGGAATGTATGCTTAAAAACTATATGGCCTTTTGGTACAACTACAGACTTTTGCTCTCTAGGTAGACTTTTTATTTGCCTATGGATATGAAGCACAAGTTTCTGGGAGAAACACTGCAAAAATTTCATTAATGTATTGCAAAATTTGACAATGCTAGCTTTTCTCTTTTTTTCTCCATATCTGGTCAGTCTTTTCTTTCTAGAGAAAGAGAAACATGCCTACGTTCTGATTTTTTTTGTTGTTGTTGTTGCTAGGCTTTTGTGGATGGAGATCTGATGTTTTTTCTGTATTTTAAAGAGTGTTTAGCCCTGCAGAACTACTGACTTATTTTGGTTAGAATTTTGGTGTTTCTCTAGACATGATGAGGCATGGTACTTTTCAATTTTTATTTTAAACTATCTGCAGTGCCACTTTTAAAGGAATGGGAAGTAAAACCTCTCAACTTGTTTGAATTCTTTGCCATTCTTCATTCTACTTACGATATCATTCTTCATCTTACTTGCGGTCGTAGAACCCACCATGTGTTAAATGACCCTTATGTTTTCAAATTATATATCCTAATTCTTCAGGTCTTCAGAATTAATCTAATGTGTTATCCGATCAGCTGTTTTTAACTTGATATCTGCCTATATTTGATCTGTCAGCAAGTTCTGCTGTTACTCTAGGCAGAATTCAGCCAGCTTCTCTCTCTAGCTTTCCCAGCCAGCTAGGATAAACACCCTATAGCTCCAGCATGTATCATAATTTTTTTTTAATCTGCGTTTTCTTCCAAGTTTTTCTTCTGAAACACTATTTTGAATATTTTCCACATTTACTGAAGGCAGAGAAAAAGTGCTCTTCAAAGTTGTTTGGTATTTCTTCAATTTTCCCTTCTGGATTTTTAATCTACAGTAGAAAGTTTTCAGGATTAGAGGTTTCTGCAGTTACTCACATAAGGATGATTGAATCTATTGACTGCAATTTATCCAATGTTTCCAGAAGTCTCCTCTAAAATATTTTTTTTTCTCTAATTAGCTGACTCTGCTTTTCTTTAAATCAAATTCTTGCCCATTAGTGATTCATCCTTAATGATGGCTATTTGCCTATGTAATTTTCTGCCATCTTTAAAAGTATTTGAAGAATTAATGAATAATTTTATTCCACTCTAGCTTGTGGCTTTGATACATACCTAAAAAATAATCAGAAGCTTTATGGAGATTTGATACTTTAGAACATTTGAGCCTTAGCTTGAAAGATTTAACAATTTCTTACAACATAAAAGGAAGCTGTCAAGGATGTCTTGTATTCACTTGATTGTTCAGAGCCTGCATAGGTATTTGTCTATGAAAAATGTGTAGCTAGCTTTGTGATGGTGAATTCACCTGACCTTCAAGTAGTAAAGGATTTCTCCTTGAAGTTTGTAATTCTTTCATACTGACACTTGAGTTTCTAGTTTCCTTCTCTTCTAACTTAATAGAAGAATAGAGAGTAAATTTGAAACCCTTTTGTCTGTGTTCATCACTGTTTTCAAGAGGAACTTGCTTATTTCCTCAAAATACTTCAAAAGCAAATGCTGCCTGACATTTGTGAGTGTTGACATGTGCAGACTGAAAAAGTATAATCTGCAGAAAATTCTATTATTTGACACATTATTTTGAAGAGCAACCTATTGATAAGGATAGTACCCATTTTAGTCCAGTCTCAGGTGATAAATTCGGAGTTTGCTATTAGACATGTAAATATAGAACTTTTAAAACATTTTGGAAGTCAATTTGGTTTTCTGAACCATGCAAAAACATTATAAAGGAAGACGGAAAATATGAGTATTGAGACTACGAAACAGCTTACTGTGGTTTTATTTCCACATAATCTAATCTAGTGCATATGATTTCTTAAAGAAGCTTGCTCACAATACTAAATTTAATTTTTTTCAGAAGGAAGCTTAGCTTTAAAAGAAGTCCTATCAGCTAGCCTGTTCTACTTACAGCTCATCTGGCACCTGCCAAGTTATTTACAATAATCTTTGGAATGTATGACTTCTTGATTATTAGAAACTCTTGACTGCTTACATACTTTGTTTCTTAGTGAACATAAGCCTTGTAAGGACAAGTGATGCTGCTTTTGGCTAGAAGCCTTCATGCTGTGTGTTACATCCTGTTGCATGACTGAGTACCTAAAACATGGGGAGGTGTTTACAGCTTTTCCTTGCAGACAGCAAAGAGTGTACTAATAGCCTAATCTCTACTACTCTGACACTGTTCCACTGCAATATAAATTTTGGGTAGTTCAGCTTTTAATTTCTTAAAAGACCATTTAGATCCAATAGGGAGCCTAGAATTACTTCGTTTTAAACTGTTTCTTCTGAGTAAAGGTAAACTTGCACAGTTTGTACCTCACATGACAAATTGTTTTTCTCGAGGAAATGGAAGTCCCCACCTAGAACACCTGTGTTGATGTGACCTCCATTTTCCTCTGAAAGTCCTGCAGTATTGGGGTTGAAAGACCAGCTAACACAGCTCTTCAGGGATTTATTAAAGACTGGAGTCAGTTTATAGCTCTGGATGCTGATCAGCAGGAGTGTTGCTGTGCTGGAAAAGCTAAGTGCTGGGTCACCATCTGTGAATTTTCCAAAAAGAAAAACTACTCAGTGGTTCTAGTCCACTTCAGCCTTCTAGGCTGCTGTGAAGGGTAGCAGAAGGCTCAAATAGGTCTTCCTAATGCATCTTCAGCCATTAATTATTGCATGTCAAGGGTTTATGAGCCTGGTGTTTAAATCATCTCTTGCTATTGTTAACAACAATAACTTTTCACTCATGAATGGCTCATTGTCTTCATGCTGCCTCTGATACTCAGTGATGGAAATACTGCCAGTATTGTCTAGCTGGCTGTTACTCTTAGTCAAGCACCCTCAGTAGCCCTCCCAGAGGATGCATGTGAAGTAGCAATGGCTTTGAAGAGGAATGTTTGCTCTCTGTCAGCATCTGAGGTGTCAGTAACCCAATTTAAGACTGCAGTTGCTTCAGGAAAAGAAGTAACTGTCTTTCAGCTTATAAATCTGCTTTCCTAAAAGGATTGCCTACTCTGCACCTGTCAGAAGAGACAATTCTGCTGTTCAGTCTAAGAGGGAAAAGATTTGAATAGTAGTGGTTTGAACTTACCTGCCAGTACTGTAACACCCAATAACCGAATGCCCATGCGAACACCTCCTTCTCTTTGCTTCGGGCTGTTATATCTGTGTACTCATTTTGTTATGCGTTGCAGTTAACCTGGGCCGAAGATGTACTCCAAATATTTGAAGCTGTACTGTAAAAAGATGAACAGTCGTTTTTTTGTTATAGGATTGGCAATATTAAGTAAAGTATTCTGATTTCTCACTGGACATAATAGAAGTATATTTTAAATTTTAGAGCAGTTGAGAGAATGGGAGTGTGTGAAGAATCCCTGAATGAGATGTCTGGTTTTAGATAATTTTCATTCAACCTGTAGAATAACAGAGAAATGAAGTTGTTGCCTCAGACATTTGAAATCTACTTCAAAGTCAGAGAATAGACATCTAGTGAATCTCAGCTGGTTATATGACAGCAGTAGTCTTTGTACTTTTATTGTATTCTTAATTTTCAAATTTTAGCTATCCTCTTGAGCTCTTGCAATATTTAGAGTGATATTCTGATAGGGAATATTTCATCTCCCTCCTGGATCAATTTATTCTTTTTCTTGCATAGCAAAAAAATGCTGTAAAAAAAAATGTAAATCCAAAATCTGTGGATTGAATTGGTTTGAACTCTTATTATTTAATTAAAATATTGTTCATCTGGTCCTTTGAAACCTTGCCCACTGTAGTTTCTTCCCACAAGCAAGACAGGGCTTTCTTAAAGTCAATCTAAAAGGGTCTGACTATGACTGGGAAAAAGTGTAATTTAAGTGATTTCAAAGGTTTTCATTTGAGCAGTTGTGTAAATAATATTTTATTTCATTCTCAAAAGCGCTCTATTTAGGGAATTTGGCATGCTTACAAACTCATTTGAGAAACCATTAAGCACTGATTTGCAAAATTACGAACTGCTTTCAGAAGTCCAATGACTATAGTTAAGATGTATCTGAAAACTATAGGTACCAAAATAGCATTGTGTTTTCAATTAACTTTCCTGCATTAACTGAAAGAACTTGTTTTAAAACTCAAACTTTATAAAAACCAATTTTTTTCAATTCAGAAATGTAATTTCCTTACCATGTAAAAGTACTTAGAACCAATCATAAAAGTTTAGGGGTTAAGTAAAGACTACTTGGGTAAGAAGGTCCCTTCCAGCCCGAAGTAGTCTATGTTTCTGTGATTCTAAACAGGGAGAATCAGAGGTTCAAGTACACAGTCACACAGTTCCCATACAGTTACAAAGAGTTTGACAAAATTGTAGTTGGAGTGCTTACCTGTTGTTCCATTTTTGGTATTGCTTTTCTGTGTGATTGGAGATTTTAACCTCACAAGAGCTTCTGCTTTTGTAAATATAATGATGTGTTCTGTTCATCTGTAGGGAAGGAGGTATGAACCAATAGCTTCTGCCTTTGTATGTGAAGTTCATCCTTGTTTTTCAACTGTAGTCAGCTACTTCTATGTTTGTATTAGTCTGCCTTTATTCCAAGGCCTACCAGTTTTAGAAACATAATTGATATTTTTTTCAAATGGTCAATTAAAAAATTGACTTATGAATTAAAACGTCACTTCTGATGAATTAAAAGCATAGTCTTCCTACACAGAGCGAAAAGAAATTTCTTTTGCTGACCTACATTTCTCAGATTTTTCTGAAGAGCACGTTTGCTTTTAATGAATTGTTTTCATACTGTTCAGACTAGTATGATGTGCTTTCTCTCATCACCTCCTGAGAACTTACTTGCTGACTTGCTTACCTGAACAGATGAATACTAAAACCTTTCAAAATCCCTCAAATGAGTATAGCCCTATGAAACATTCTTCTCTTACATTAACTTCTGAGCAGAAGAGTACTGGCACCCTCAAACTCTTTAGTATTATTTTTGCCTGTTGAAATTTACTGGATGTGTTTGTGTTTCTGTGAAAAAGATGAAGAATAACCCTTTTCCACAGGTGATGGGCTGACCTTCTGATTTAAATGGTTTTTTGCACTTGCTTTTATGTCATTGGAAGGTAGTGCTTTGTTTATCCTCGAACTGACCTGTTTACTGATGTTCTGACGGTAATGAGCTCTCTGCAAATAAGCGCTAAAACCAATTTAGAGTGTAGGCCAGTAAAAAAAAAAACAAAACCGAAACACATCAGCACAGTAGCAAAAGTAGTTCTGAAACATGCTTGTAGTGCTGGCCTCACTTCTGTTTTCAAATATGTATGTAAGCAATTAGATAGGCCTCATTAATAGTTCTGAGATATGGAGTTGTAAATAATGCTCATGACAATTTGCATTGGCTCCATTTTTTAGAAGTTTGCTCGAAAATCCATCCAGATGCCTAATAAGTTACCTTACAGTATGCCAGTCTTTTCTCCCTCATTACTAAGTAGACTGAGAAGCTGAAAATTCAGCTTGGTGTAGGCCATCCGTCTTTCCTTAGATGCTGTTCAGTTAATCATTTTCCATTTGGTTTAAATTGATATTAGTAGCTTAAACATAGCAAATGTTGTGTCAGGATTTTGACGAGCCCATACTTTGTGCCAGCTTCTGTTTATTCATATCTGAAAGTCTGGAAAACAAACTTTACATCAGCTTTGTCTGGTTACGTGCTGCATCCAGTGTAGAATCCTGATTTAGCTGAATAATGGCAATGAAGTCCTTTGTCAAGTCTGCTACAAAGTCATATTGAAGACTGATCACTAGTATAAACAGAGATAAAGTTGATCCAAAGATAAAAATGACTGAGTATTTGCATGCCGTACTGAAAAAGAATAGGTTTTCTTGCCCATGCCAGCTGTGTTTGTGAAAGAGGTGGTTATGTGAAACAATGCTCTTTATATAAGCAGTAATTTTAAAGATGACCTTTTCCTATAGTGTCAAATGTATCATGGATTTTGTCACGGGGAAGAAAAATTCACTTGACCTTCAGAAGTAACAAGACTTGAATGTACCCATTTTTCCTCTTTTCATTTTATTCTTGATAAAGTACAGCCTTTGTTTCTACCCTTCCCAAGGTGTTTTAACACTCTTTTTTCTTCCATGGTGTAAGAGTTTTGTCATCTATAATCCAGTATTTTGCAGAGATGAAAAATACTTGGTTTTGCAAAAATCTTCAGTTTTATTACATTGCTCTGTAGGTAAATGCAGTTATTAAAACTATACATTTGGGGATTATTTCTGTGGTTGCTGGACTAGTTTATAGATGCAGTTGACTTTCTGTGCCGTAAGGACACGCTACTAATTAATTTTAAATTTGCTATCAAGCTCCAAAGATTTCTTCCTGCAGAGCAGCTTCCTAGCATGGTAACAGCCAGCCTATATGAATAATAATCATAGAATCATAGAATAGTTTGAGTTGGAAGAGACTTCAAAGATCATTCAAGTTCCAACCCCCTGCCATAGGCAGGGATGCCACCAGCTAGATCAAGTTGCTCACGGCCCCATCCAACTTCGCCTTTAAGTACACGAATTTGTACTTTTTACTTACTGAATTTTTGAAGTTTTAACCTGGCTGTTTTTCCAGCCTTTGGATGTCCCTTCAATCTGACACCCAGATCCATTCCTGCATATTGTTTCAGGGTATTGTCTGCATGTTCCACCCCAGTTGGGTGTCACCAGCAGCCTTGCTGAGCATGCTTTCAGTCCCATCCCACAGCTTCTCAGTAAGGACACTAACAAGTGTTGGCTCCAGTTCTGGCCTCAGCTGCCACCAGTGACTGTCTGTCAGCTTGACTTTGTACTTCGGGTCAGAACACAAAGCCTGGCTGTCCAGCTGGCTGTCCAGCTAGCTCTGGACAATGATAGCACACTTTGTCAGATTAAATCTCATTAAGTTCTGAAAAAGTACTCTGGAAGACTGTCATAGTCCCTGTTGAAGTTAAAGCAAACACCATTCGCGGCTCTTCCTTCGTTCACCAAACCAGTGCTCTCCTAGAAGCAAGCTGCCAAGTCGTTCAAATATGGTATGGCCTTGGTATATCTGAACTCCTGTTCCCCTTTCACTTTTTGTGTTGTGGTGATCTGTTTGGGGCTGGGTTTTTGTTCTTTGTCTTTTGGTTTGGTTTGGTTTTTTGTGTGTTTGTATGTAAGATTTCTTAGATAATATTTGCAAGGATTCAAGTGAGACTGACTAGCAGATGGTTCTCCAGATTCTCCTTTTCCTTCTTGATGACAGCTTTCTTCCTAATCTTGGTGCAGCTATGGATCACTGTTTCACAGATAATAGAGAATGGCCCTGCAGTAAGATCCACCTGCTCCTTCAGCACCCTCAGATGCCACCTTTCTGGTTCAATGGATCTGCACATGTCCGAGTGGTTTAAGAGATCCCTGAATGAGTCTGTGTGTCCTGCATGTAAAGTTTCACTCTCGCAGACTCTGCCACTAGGTTCTGGTAAGGGGCACCCAATAAGAAAGGAGGTGAAAAAGGCACTGAGTATTTTAGCCTTTGCCATGCTTGGCACTGGATCTGCTTTATTCTCATCCTTTTTTTATTTTTATTTTTTTTATTATTTTTAATATCCTTAAGGTGCCTTTCTTGTGCCTTGTTTCATTCCAGCTTGTACTCCAGGATTATCTGAGAACCTCCTCACGTGCTCAGGGTATGTAACTCAGGCACATTCATCAGTCTTTCAACAGCATCCCAGGCAGTATAATTGTTCTGGAAGGGCACATCTGCAGGCTTTCCTTCTGTTTCCACAAGTCACTAATTTCCTGGATTTGTCTCTCTCAGCCCCCGTCTTGGGAGTCTCCATCCACTTACCCTTTGAGTGCAATGCTTAGGCATCTCTTCTCTTTTTGCATCACGGGGCTCAGGCATGTGGCTCTTCGAGGTCTCTGTGGAGGTACATCCACCTGCAGTTTGTCCTTGCTCACTTTGCTCCACAGCCTCTTCTACTGAAGAAGCAACACCTCAGGCAGAGCATCCTTCCCATGGTTTAGGCCACCACCACCTCCCCAGCACCAGAGGGATGAACCAAACATACAGCTCAAGCCCTGGATGGTAGAGCCCTCTTCCCAGAGCTCTGCGTCAAGGCTATGGTCTGCAAAGAGCAGTTGCTTCATTGGAGTTTCTGGGCCCCTCTGCTTCGCTGCTGTGCTGCCTGAATTCTGCTGGGAAGCAGACAGGGAGAGTGCTGTCATAAAACCAGGGGTAAAAATACAGTGTAATTCATGAGATGGTAGACTGCCCAAGGGAATGAGGGCCTTCATCTAAAGGTACAGGGAAGGGCCTTATTGGTGGAACACTGTGTGTGTTGAGCTTTTGCACTGCTGTTTTTTCATCACTTCCCTGAACCCTCAGGGGATTCCAAGGGCTTACAAAGCCCCTCTGACATTTCTCTATACTGACAAAAGAATTTTCTTGTGTTAGAGGCAGATATACCACCAGGCTATGCATTCTAATACACTTGATATAGTTGGTATTTTTACGGATGGCAAGTCCAGATTATGGCTCTCCTGGTGTCTTGCTAATTTGAGGACCCCAAAGCATTGTGCTCCTGTGTGTCTTACACTGTTTTACAGCCTAATATCTCACAAGTCTGAACTTCAAGAAGTCTGAAATTATAAGAATTGATAGCATTTTCTTTCAAAACACGTTGTATTTTATTAGTATTTGTGTCTTTTAAGTACAAGCAGGGTGGTGGTATGATTTGATTCTTTGCCAAATCATTTCTATGGTGTCCCAGTTTGGAGAAAAAGAAATCTATTGTATGAACAGTTTAAGTGCAATTATGCACTATGTCAGACAAATTTTGTCTGTATACAGTATTTGTTTCTGCCAGTGGTTGATATGCATATCTATGGCAGAGAATAGGGGAAACTGGAATGATACTTCCTTGCTGTACTCTCCTGGAATGCAGGGACTCAAAGTTCACAGTCAGGGACTGCCTGAGGTAGGGGCAAGGACTCAGTATTTAACAGCTGATGAAGAGACTTGCAGCCCTGGCAGGGGATGGTGGCAAGCAGTTGCCCTGGATGACTGCACATTGTAGGGAATACATTCCTCATTTGGGTTTCAACCTCTTGCTGCTAAATTCACTTGATTTCTGCCAACACAAGAAGTAGTAAAAGGCAACAGTTGATCTCTCTTTACCATCTCCATACAGCTTTTGATTTCATAGACCTGCCACTTGATTTAGGTTACATCTTTTTCAGCCAGGAAAAATGTTACTTTCATCTTATATTGAAGCCGTTCTTTGTTGTATTCATCCTTTTGCACTCCTCACTTGTTCCTTCTAATCCTTCTATATCCTTTTTGAAATGACAGGACTGGATGTTCGCACAGCACTCAAGATGAGGAAGCAGATGCTGTGTAATGGCATAGTGATGGTTTGGTTTCTGTTTTCTACATAGTAGTCTAACAAATTTAATTTTCTTTCACTGCTGCTGATGGTTTTACGGAACTTTATAGTACAGCTCCCAAGATCCAGAGTTCAGGTCTACCCTCATGTCTATTTAAAAAAAAAAAAGAGACCAGAAAAAACAACCAAAAAACAGCAAACAAACAACCCCTAGGATTTTTTCTTAACATACACCACGTAAAGTTTCATTGTGGTAATTTCACCTGCTACTTTATCATCAAGTTGTTAGTTACAGATGCTTTTGCAGTTTTTAATGTCATACAGTCATCCCTGTACACCAAAACTATATAGATGCAAGCTGGGATCCCAAACAAAAACCTTTCTTGGCATTTGATGTGCATCTATGCAGGAAGCAGAGGGAGGTACACCCTTCTAGCCTTGTACAAGTGGAAGGCCACAGGCTCCTATGTTGCTGAGCCATCCAAACCTGTGTGGCTTCAGTGTATAGAGTTGCAGGGAGATAGGAATGTGTCTGCTGCCAATAAGAAGAAATAAGCTGTATTTAGAAGAGGGAGGTCATGCTGTTTTCCCTTAAGAAAGGTGGGGATAGGCAAGGATCAGGTGATGACAATAAAATACTAAAGGAAGGGCAGTCTTAACAATGCAGGCTTTTAATGAGGTTTTTGCATAGTTATAGCTGATGTTCTTTAACCCTGGCTGGCATCCCAAGCCCCTTGCAGCAGCCGCTCACTCCCCACCACCCCAGTGGGATGGAGAAGAGAATGAGAAGAATTAAAATGAAAAATGAATTGAGTTAAAGTAAAAGCTGCACAAACAAGCAAAGCAAAACAAGGAATTCATTCACCATTTCCCATAGACAAGCAGGTGTTCAGCCATTCCCAGGAAAGCGAGGCTCCATTGCATGTGATGATGGCTTGGGAAGACAAAAGCCATCACTCCAAACATCCCCCCCCCTCCTTGTTTTCTTCCCCCAGCTTTATATGCTGAGCTTTATATGATTCCATATGGTATGGAATATCCCTGCAGTCAGCTGAAATCAGCTGTCCTGGCTGTGTCCCCTCCCAGCCTCTTGTGCACCCCCAGCCCCCTCACTGGTGGGGTGGTGTGAAGAGCAGAGAAGGCCTCAACTCTGTGTAAGCACTGATCAGCAGTGACAAAAACATCCCTGAATTATCAACACTGTTTCCAGCACAAATCCAAAACATGGCCCCTACTGGTAGCAGTGAAGGAAATTATCCCAGCCCAAACCAGAACAAAGGCTTGTGATTAAAGTTCTCCTTTTCAATAAATTCTTCAGTATTCACTGAAAGCATGTAAGAAAAACTTTGTGTATGTAATTTGTAAAATCCTAGCGTGTCTTTGAAGTCTCTTTATTTTATTCTCTTCATTTTCTTTGTTAAGAGTGTGTACAATTCTGGTTTTAACTGGTAAGCTGTTCCCGCTGGTAAACATTTCAGGAGTACTTTGAGTTGAAATATGTCAGTGGGGGTAAAAGAAAAATTAAAACCTAAACTCCTCCATATTTTAGTGTAAGGAAGCTCAAAGCTTCATTGACCAACATCTTGAAAAGCTGTTCTTGATTCTGCCCTACCAGTCATGGAAATACACAGTCTTTGTAACAAAGTCTGTAATTTGCGTAGGGCAAAAGAGAATTGCAAAGGTTGGCATTCTAAAATTGTAATATATTCACATTGAAAAGTGTATAAAGGTTTGCTCTATAATCAAATATTAAGCTAACAAGGGCAGTTTTAAGTGTCAGAATTACTGACTTCAGCTTTAAATACCTAGTAAGTGATCATGGTAGCTTATGGGTACTTTGTTAACCTTGCCTACTGTTTAATTTTACCAAAAGGGATGTTTATTTTTGGTTTGCTGGAAGTAAAGCATTTGTCTTTGTGATGAATGTGTAATATGCAATTAGACCCTGTGTAAAATCCTGATATTTGTAGGCCAGCATTCCTAGTGATGGACCCAGAATGCCAGCGTGTGCTGCATGGGGGAAGCATGAGAAATATTAACTGTGGGATTCACACAGTAGAGACTGATACCCTGCTTCCCAAGCTGTTCCTGGTTTTCATTTGAGTTGTTCTGGTTTCCAGAGGATCCAGAGGGTTTCTTCTAATGTCATTAGATGTGCCTACCTTCTTTTCCAGTGGCTCAGCCAAGGACTCTGCTTTGGTCACTCATTTTAATGTTTCAGGTGATGAATGTTAACATAATAAAGGACTGGAATAATGCTGCTGTAATTGACCCTCTTCCCTTAATCTCATTGAAATACATAGAGCATTCATTTTCTTGCATACATCATTTGGTAATTAAATTGTTACATTTAAAATGAAGTTAAAATTTCTGCTTTCAGCATCTCTCCTCAGGTAAATTTTGTGACTTCTTTTTCTTTTTCTTTTTTTCCAGGTATAGAACGTGCTCCCCCAAACTGGATTAAAAAAACCTGTTGCTATTTTTATTTATACTTTTTTATTTTTGTATTTGACTTAAAGTGCCATGAAAAAATTTGCATATTGCAAGGTGGTCCTTGCCACCTCTCTGGTTTGGGTCCTTCTGGATATGTTTCTATTGCTGTACTTCAGTGAATGCAATAAATGTGATGAGAAAAAGGAACGAGGTCTGCCAGCTGGAGATGGTAAGTTTTCTGCCTGAGTATTCTTTAAATTATGCTCCTTTAAAACTGCACTCTTTAAAGATTTGAGATTTTTTCTTCCCCAGTGGTGTAGCATTGTGTCAGCATTTAGGTGTTACAGAACGTTCCATGTTTCTTTGAATGACTAGGAAATAACCATGTTTCCTGAGATGGATGTTGCAGACTTTAAACATTTAAGATGTAGAATTTTAAGTACTAGTGTATATGAAATAACCCTAAAAAGCTATGCAAGAAGAAGTTCAGAAATGTAAGCCATGTTGATGCAGTCTAAACGTATTTTTAATTTCCATGGGTGAGGAAGCAAAGGCACTATTACCTTCAGCCAAGCTCATTTGCCTGCCTGCCCTTGCAAAAAAAGACTTGAACCAACCAAACCAAAAATCACTTCCTGCCCCTCAACTCACCTAAGCTAAAATTTGGACAATGACTATAGCAATAAGGCACAGTGAATATTGTAATGAAAAGGTTTATGATAATAGAATGGACTTGGATGTAAAAGCGTCAAATATGAGCACATGCTTATGTACATAACTTTCAAGTGAGAGCTGTATTATTCAATACTAAAGGTCTTCAGATAAGTTTTCAGTTTTGTTATTGCCATCTTAGTTTTTTTAGTACCAATTAGAGGAGCTGAGCTGTTTTGTTTTGGGTTTTTTTGACAGCACTACTATAGATGTTGCCAACTTTATTTTTAGGAAGTCAGCATAAATCATGGGAGATCACATGGGGAAAAGGATTGGTGCAGGGAGATTTCTCATCCCTGCAATGTCTCAGCATATGCATTTAGAACTGCAGGCAGCTGCCGCCTCCAGTTTGTTTGTGAAACCTCTAATTCTGTAGTTTGGTGTCTCTCCCACGGAAAAGGCTGTGTCTGTGTTTCACTGCTGATATTGGAAACCTATTCAGGGATTCTAATTGTTAAGTCCAATCAGCCAATTGCACTCAAGATTTTTGCTTTCCCTCACAAAAAACTTTTTCACCTGTTGACATCTGGTATGAACCTTGACCTTCCTGGGAAATTTTCTGAAGTATTTTAAGAATAATGTTCTCTGTTACAGAGTAACACTAGGGAGATATTTAGGAAATGACAGATTTGGTTTACTTGTTTTCTTTCCCTGTGATGAAAACAAGCCAGTAAATCTCCACAGAGAACACTCTATAGAATGTAGAATTTCTATGCTCAGCACCTCTGGACTGTTGTTTCCACAACTGCATACAAACATTTTAAAAAGGGTCTAATCCACCTTAATTTTGCAGAAGTAACTTAAATTTTCCGTTGCTTGCATTTCATCTTTTGGGTTTCTTTTTCAGTAAGCAGAAAGTGGCAAGATAATTAATTAGGCTCGTGTAGAAAGTATGTCTTCTACAAGAACTCAGTCTTTTTTTGTCCTCTTTTTTTCTTTTTTCTTTTTTTTTTTCCAGAAGTTTGGAAATTCTTATGATGGTAAGACAATGACTGATGTGTTGTTATGTAGGAATAGATCCAATTTTTGGCTTCCCATAAAGCAGATAACTTATGCCAGCAAACAGCAGGTGAAGTCAATATCTATCAACTTAGTGTGAAAAATTGATAATGTTGAAATTTCAGACGACTTTACACTTGAAGTCATTGGGGGAACCTTCAGGTGAGGGGTAAAAAAACCAACAACTTTCAGTTTTGACAGATTAGTATTATGACTTTCCCTATGCAACACTAGTTTTACTTAGTTGAGTACAGTCTTTGTTCTGACCTTTACCCAAACCCGTGTGTGTCAAAATTCTTGATGTATTTTTAATATCTTATCATTGTCTGGTAAACAAACAAGTGAAAAACCAGCCAAAAAAAATCTTGTATAGAGTTTTGTACATTTTCTTGGGTTTTTGTTTTTTTAAACAGCTGATTTGTAGTAAGGTACATGCAGAAATAGGTCTGCTGGAAACCTTGGCTGACCCTGTGACATTTCCTTTTAACCAAGCTGCGTGCCTGATCATGAATATTTTTACTTGTTCCGATAGTTTACTGACTTGGAATCTGTAGTGGATTTATTCCTCCTCAGAATGCCTGGAGTCTTCTCAGATAACATTGAGGCTATTTTGTCTGTTAAGCTTTTATCAAAATCTGCTTTTTCACTTTACTTTTTCCTCTGCTTTTAATTTCCATAATTGAATTAGTTTTCTTGATTCAGCATAAATTATGCAAGTGTTCTGAATTTAATAGCCTCTTGTCCATGTCACTCTGGTATATAGCTTCTCTTTGCAATTCATGGAAGAATTCCATGGCATTTAATGAACCAACTCAACATATAAGTAAGTTTTTCTGAAGAGTTTGTTTATTTTAGGTTGTGCTTGTCTAGTTAGAAAAATCAGTCTTTAGCTATTTCAGCAGGGGCAAAGGATTTTGAGGATAATTTTGGACAGTTTGGGTTTTCATGAAGTTAGAAGGATGTTTTCCATAGGTCTTTAATATAGAAAATGGAGGGATTTTCTTTTTTTAGAATTAGGCAAGAGCCATAATTGCCTTTGGGAAAAGTCTTTCTCCTTGGTATTGATGGCATAAGATATTATCATCTTAAATCAGGAACTTCAGCTTATGTGTCTAATATTGGATTTTAGGTGTACTGCTGTTATATTTTTAAAATTGGTCAAAATAAGGAGGAGTAAAGGAATGTGCAACTGTAGAAAAATCAGTGCATGTGATTATGGGGAGCTGTAAGATGAGTGAGGTAAAAGTGTGTCTGCTGTGACAGAGATTGAGGGCTGGCAGTTGAAATGACACAAGCGTGGAGTTGAGGGGACAAAAGGTGATGTATAAAAGGGACAGGCCACTAGCCAGGCAGGAAGACAGCTGAATTGGAGATGCCTTGGGAAAAGGGAGCCTGGCATGGGGTCTGGTGAGTGCAAAACTGGGGACCGAAGATTATACCAGAGGGAGGGATAGCTGGAATCCAGTGACTGTGATTGTGTGGGATGGTTTGGCTGTGGACTTAAGCTTTTGTCCACCCCCTCCACCACGGCAGAAGACATCTGCAGTAACTTCAGGAGGTAACCTGGGGAACAGGGATCAGAACACTCAACAGTGTTGTTTCCAGCAACAATCCATGGGAGCTGTGAGGGAGCCTGTTCTTGTCCTGACTGATATTGCTGCTCTTTCTTCTCCCTGCCGTGACCCCCTCAGAGAGGCTGGGAGCAGACTGGGGGAAGCTCTCTCCCAGTGCGCAGCTCTGAGGTTGCCTCACCTACTCTGAGCCACCCAGATGACGTGGATGGTGCACACCCTGTACCCAAAATGCCACACATATTCTTCCTATTGCCACATCTTCTGGGTGGTGGTTCCCTTTTTGTAATTCCCGATGATTACTCAGTAAAATTCACAAAGAGAAATTTATTGTTGTCTATGGAAGGCTGTTGCTGTAAGTTTAAAGGTTGCTATGAATTGGAAAAAAAATCACTTAACCTTAGTTAGCATCATCCATGTTATGTAGTACTTTTTTCCAAATCTGAAAGTCATAGGATAGTAACTTGAGCATTATTGTTTTCAGATGGGGACTGGCATTACACTTTAGATTTCACAGCCTGCAATAGAGCTTACTTAATAAATGTTAAACAAGTGTTGGACTTAGAGAGGGTTCGAGCTTTTTTCTGATAGTACAGTTAGGGACCTTTCTTGGGATCAAAATATGCCTAGGCAGTACCATGGTTTTACTTATAAAGTTATAAAGATTTTTTTTTGTGTAGCTCAGTCTTAGGTAAGAGCCCTGTATGTCATCTCTAAGGTCTTGACTTAAATGAAGATGAAATGAGTCATTCTTTACCCCCAGTTATAGGCTCCTTAAAGGCGTGATTGCAAAAAACCTTCCAGCTTGGGCACTTGATGTGGTTTCTAACTAAACTTTTAAATTCATCCTTTTTCTCGTTTTTTTTTCTGCCTCAAGGTGCATTCTCCTTGTATAATGATAGAAGCCCTGGATGGTGGGGAATCTTTCAGAATTAAGACTGGTGTGTTGCAAGAGTCTTGTAATCTCAGCTCCTTGCTACTTACACTCTTTTCCTGGAGCACTGACAGTTAAACTAGGACCAGCCATTTTTGTCAATTGCCAATCAAGGCAATTGATTGTATTCTGAATTTAGAGCTCTGGTAAAGATGGAATCTCTAAATTGTGTCTTAGTTCTGAATAATCTCATCTGCATGAAAAAATCTTAAGAAGAAAAGTGAGCAGTTTCAAGATTTAATTTTTGGAAATGTGAACCGCTCATCATAAATCAGTCTTGCTCTGTTAAGGTTGAGGTGTGTGTAATAGGCAGAACTTCTCTGAACTTTTACCTGTCCAAGTAGCTTTCTTGTAATTATGGTGATGCCTCCGAAGGTGGCTGGACTTGGTCAGTTTACGTGGGCCCTAAAGACATCTCACCAGAAGAATCCAACCATTTTTCCTAGTTTTAGATGGTCTTAGGTTTTTGAAGTATCTGGTTTTTGTCAGGCATATTGCCTGGTAAAAAAGAAATTTGTAGTCCACAGAAATAAAGAGTTTCTGATTTTTTTTTAAATGAAGATCTGGAAGACATCAAGCCCTCGTTGAAACTAATGGTTTACTGGTACAAATCAGAAATATCTGGAAATACATTACTAGATTTCCTATTTGATCAGATGGTGATTCAGATTTAGTTCTGAAACTTGTAGCTGTAAATTAAATTTCTGTTCATTAGAAGTATGTCATCAGTACATAGAGTCCTTCAAAGGAATTTTTTTTTTGTATTTAACTGACAAAAGAGCACTGTGGTTTGAATGCTTAACAATGTGTTTATTAGTCATTTTGGAAGAACGTTGTTGGTTTGTGTTTATGTAAAAACTACGTGCTTTTGTGGCAAAACAGATAACCATTAAAAAGAAACCCAGAGAAGGTGGTTCTCAGAAACTTGAGAGAAGATAGCTAACTTTTCTTGGAAAGTCATTGCCCTGCCCGTGCCCCAGTTGACTGTCTGCATTTAGTGAGTTGCACAAAATATCTGGGTCTAGTTAGTTGTTGCTGGATTTTTCTGCAAGGAGAATGGAGTACTGAGGTAAAATGTGGAATCAAGCAGTATGTATTTATTAATGAAATTTAAAAATTCAACTGATGAATTTGTGGAATTTGTACACCAGGATCCAAGTCACTGGTGTGCTAAAGTCTCATCTTAACAGCAAGGTCTGCAGATGTGACAGATGAGGTTTTGGTTGATTTAGCTATTCAGTTTGACTGGCTTAGTGGAAGTTAAGAAAGAACTGGAAGTATAAATGAAACAGGATATTATTTTTTTCTTCCAAATAGGTAATTTGGTGGGATAAGACATTCACTCTCCAGAACTCTGAAAAACGTGGTGCATATAACTATATTGTGATAGGGTTTTTAATTGTTTTAGGTACGTGGAACACCCATTGTCTAATAATTTTCTGTCTAAGTGAACCTGTGTACTCATTGCTATACACCTAATAAAAATTGTTGTGATAGCCCACATAACAATACCAAGCTGAATATATAAAATTAAGCCCAAATAATTACTTTATTGTATAGCATAATTTTGAGTTAATTACCCCCCAGAAGGCACAAATTCTAGTTTAAAAGGTTGTGCAATTGCAAGTCAGCAAGTTTTGATGCAGGTTCCAACCATACCTTCTTAAGAGGCAAAGATGCAAAGCAAACTGCTTTCTCAGCTTAGCCCATGGCTGAAACAAGCACCTCGGCCCATCTGTTCAGGATTTGCTTGAAAATACTGACTCTATCGATTTTCAGTGGATGAGTGGCTGGCTGGCAACTTCTAGGGTTTTATAGCTCAACTGGCAATGAGAGAGTTTGTGAAAAGAAAGCACTCTTGTGATGGGAGGATCTTCTTTGCTAAATGCCATCTTGTGAATGAAACTAGTGCAGTAGCTTCGGGTACTTGAAAATGAAAGTTTCTCAAGGAGCACGCTGTGCTTGTTACCAATTAAAGCTAAATGCAGACCAGCAAAAAGCCTCATTTATTAGTAATACATGTTTAAGTCTTAGTGTTTCAGCAAGGATGGAAAGCTCAGGCTTTTTTTTATTTTTTAAATTTTTTTATTTTTTATGTGACTATTTACTCTCTGCCTAAAGTTTAATTAGACTGTGCTATCCTAAATGCAAATTAAAGATAATTTGAAGCTAGGCTTATTTCTCAGGGATTTGGTGCCTTTATTTAAAAAATTCTTTCTGTTCCTTTGTTTAGATCTTAAATTACTATTTTTTTTAATTAAAACTTTTTCTGAATTTGTAAAGTAATACTATACCTCAAATTCGGCATTTGAGCATTTCTGTTTGGGAGAAAAATGAATGGTACTTGTAAAGAGAAGTGTAACTTTTTAAAAACTGTTCTTTTTTTTTTTTTTAACTTTTATTTTTTAAACCCTAAATAATTCAAGGGTGAATTCCTTTTCTCCATTTCTTTCTCTTCAGTTTGATCAGGTATTTGATATTCAGGATTTCATTTGGTTAAAGATGTGTAGTGTTACTGTTTTGAGTACTAATGTTAAGCTCCAAAATGTAATTTTTCTGCATAAATATAACTTTGGCACAAACAAGAGGAATTGTTTCTAAACTGTTAATGCCAATGTCATTTTGTCAAAATAAAAACGTGGAAATAAATGTAAAGCTACACTTTAATTGAACCTTTACTGTTCTGGAACATTATTTATCAGAGTCACAGAATATGCTGAGTTGGAAGGGACCCATCAGAATCATTGAGTCCTGTTCCTGGCCTCACATAGAACACCCCAAAAGTCACATCCTGTGCTTGTCAGTGTTGTCCAAAGGCTTCTTGAACTCTGTCAACTTGGGGAGCCTGTTCCAGTGCCCAACTACCCTCTGAGTGAAGAACCTTTTCTAATATCCAACCTAAACTCCCCTGACACAACTTCAGGCCATTTCCTCAGGTCCTGTCACTGGTCACCACAGAGAAGAGATCAGTGCCTGTCCCTCCTCTTCCCCTCATGAGGAAGCTGTAGACTCCGATGAGGTCTCCCCTCATTTATATCCCAGATTTTTCTTGCACACACAGGCTTTCCTGGAAAAAGTTGAATTTTCCTTTACAGGAACTTTACTAAAGTCAATTATGATGTAATGGTGGGTGGAAATAAATCCTTCTTGGTTTTTTACGTGAGTTGTGGTGTCTAAGAACAGCACTTAACTATTTCTGTTAAAATTCCAAATGTGAAGAATGGTGTTCACTTTCAAAATCTGGTGGGTTTAGGACTCTTCTAAGTGTAAGCACTCCTACAGTGTAAATTAATGTATAAGCAAACAAAAAAAAGCGTAAAAGGAGTTAGTAACATTTTATTTATTCTAAGTTCCAGAACCCATACAAAAACCACATGAAGGACCTGGAGAGATGGGGAAGCCTGTGGTCATTCCAAAAGAGGAGCAAGAGAAAATGAAAGAAATGTTTAAAATAAATCAATTTAATTTAATGGCAAGTGAAATGATTGCACTCAACAGATCTTTACCTGATGTCAGGTTAGAAGGGTAAGTACTTTACGTTGTATTAAAAATGTACTCTATTTAAATGAAGAATGTGCAAAGACTAATCCAAAACAACTGTTCAGATCTGGAAGATCTTACCCCTCAAGCAAACAGTTGGAGAATTTCCTGTATATAAGACACTTATTTGTAGAATAAGATGGACCAGCAGAAACCAGTTTTCTTCAGTGTTATTAAACTTTGAATCTGATTACAAGTATGAAGCCTGTTCAGGGAGTAGAAGTTAATTTGGACAAAGGAAAGTTAGCTTAAGTGTAGGCATTTCAGGAAAAAATCACTTGTTTGAAAAATTCATGCACTGCTTTTAATGAGGCAGACTAAAATTCTGCATTATATAAAATAAAAGAGATTGGGTGATGAGAGAAATACTTCAAAAATTTTCTTACCTAATGAAATGTGCAAAGCCTCATTTAGATTGCATTATAATGTTTTCTAATATCCATCTGGTTTGTTTTTGATCTTGCCTCTGGAATATTGATCCTTTCAGAGCTATTTGAGTCATAAGTAATTAAAAAGAAAATTGTAGCCTTGTTTTAATGAAAAATAAGATTGCTTTACTCTCCTGGGACTACTCTGGCAGGATAGCTGATGACTCCCCCCGCCTCAACCCCTCTTCTTTATGAAAGGGACATTCAGGTTGAATAAAGCTTATGAAACAAAATTTTCCTAATTATCTATGTTCTCTTGCAAGAATCAGATGCTATAGAAACCTCATTTCTTTAGAAGCTCTGCTTTGCTGTTGTATACACAAGGCCTAGCTGCTGGAGGAATTTGTTTTCATCTCCTACCTCAGAAGATAATTTTAGCCGAGTGAGATGATGCCCTTTCTGCTTTTCATTTTTAATGAGTGATAAAGAGCTGGTTTGTAGGTGCCTTCATCTGCTGTGATGAAAGTGATTCTGTGTAGCATGTGAGTTCCTGGTAGTGCTGGTGTTCTTAATAATGGAGGCATATTTTTCAAAATATGATTTCACAAGTTTGAAATATTGTAGCTTTTCAATCAGTTTTCAGATATAAAAACATACATTTGAGGATCTAAAAAGTTGACTTAATTGTTGCAGTCTGGACTTTGAATTCGCCAAAAATGAAAAGAGGAATTGTTATAAACTAATAAGAAATTATTACCTAGGCATCACCCAAGCTTGCAGGCAAATTAAATCGCAGTTTCAAAATCCAGTTTAGTTGTATAGAAATTTGTGTCTTTCACATTTGGCTCTGCTCTGCAGCTATTGTGTTTCACAGTAAGACATGTGCTATAAGTTTTGTAATGTTGCATTTGTTTCTCTTCCATTTCTTCTGGATGGAATGCTGTCACTATACTCTGTGTGTCAAAGTGGAATCTTAGTATAAAATTTTAGGTATAGTCTCAGGACAGAGTTGGATTTTTCTGTTCTTGTAAATTCCTGCCAAAATTTTGACATTTATGTGTGTATGCATTTTTAGTAGTTTTTGAGAGAAAAATGCTTCCCAAAAATCTCTTCTGTTTGTCATCTTTTCAACGGGTACTTTATAAGGTCATGCTAACTAAGAAGTTGTGGAGTATATTAACATTTCTCTGGCAAATTTGAGACCAATATGTTTACAATGGAAGAGTATCTTAATCCATATGTGTGGATTAGCATTGCTCTTCCAGAATACTGAAACCATTTTCAGAATTGTGAAAACTATAAATAGACTCTGGTGTTGTGTATATGTCCTATGAAATTATTTATCTGATTAGTCAAAATACTCCAAAGTCAGAAACACTCTGTGCTGCATTAGTGGAATTGCTTCTGTTATAACTTGTTCTATCTATGTCCCTGGTAATATGGAAATAGTTTGTGGAGAAGGAGAATGGGTAATTTTTAATCATTCCTTACCACGTTTATGTGCCTACAGCACAGCTGCCAGTAGCATTTTCAATCAAGGTTTTGAAAAAGCAGGATATGTTCAAAGGCACACTTAGCTGTTCAACCATGTAATTATTTTCTTCACAAGTTTTGTGGGTTGCTTCCTTTAATGTGGTGTGGTGGGAAGAAGTGATTATTTCAAGTCCTCTAATTCTCCAGCATGTCAGTTTTTCTGAAGTACAGAAGCCTGCAGAGGTTTTGCCTAGCGGTTAATCATTGGAAAGCTGGTGGAATTAAGAGTGCCAGGACCAATTTGCCACATGTATTTAATGGGAATGGCATGACGTGTCAGCTGGAGAGCAGCTTTTGAAGTAGACTGCATTATCCTTCAATTAATTTCTAGTTCTGCCAAACCCCTATCACCTGTGTGAAGACAAGTGTGTTGGTCCTGGAGTGCTCACAGTAATCTCTGCAGATGACCCGCTCGGGGCATCCTGTTTATGTTGTGGCCAGGAAATTTTGTTCCCTTGCTAGAAGAACAAAAATATGAGCTTCTTTAATAACTTCTAGGCACTTCTCCAGCTAAGGGAACTCCTCAGGACATCTACAGAAGCTGACATCTCTGCTCTGGCAAGTGTTCCCCAGTTGTATTTACAGGTTTATATTTATTTTTATTATTTAGCCCAGAATTACTGATGCACACAGATGCCTATAAAATCATTGACATGTGCCTGAACTGCTGGTCACTTTGTGTCTGTTATCGGGAACATTGTTCTACTTCGCTTTATCTCAGCTGAGTGTGATTTGCTCAACAGAAAAAGCTAAACCAGAAGTAATTTTTTTAGCCTGGATACTTCCCTGAATCTGGACTGGGACATGTTGGTGTAACAAACTAATATAATGGACAAGGCTACAACCTCTGGACAAAAGCTGTTGCAGGGGAATAAGCAGCTGTGCATACCAGATTGGTTTTAAGTTGTTAATAGAATAGTTCTTGCAAGCATGTCTTATTCTGCTCTGTGAATCAATCATCAGAGTGGGAGTTGACTCACAGTTGCCAGGAAAATATGCAGCTGTGGGCTTGACATGACAGCAAAGAGTAAAAGATGGATGATCAGGAGCACTGGAGTCTTGCCTTGATTTTGCTGAGGATGAGGGAGGCGATGAATAAAATAGGTGCCCGTAAGTAAAGGATGTGTTCTACTGCTCCTGTGTGCCTTAGATTGGTGGTCATGCTGGAAAGTAGAGGGGTTGAAAGCACGGAATATGCACATGTTGAGTGACTTGGTTTGGTTCTCAGCGCCGTTGGAGGTGACTTCAGAAACTGCTTTGCAAAATAAAGAATGAGTATTGTGTTCTAAGCCTGAGCTTTCCAGCCAGAATTCATTACTTAACAGTTTGTGGAGTATAAAAAACTTTTAAGTAGACATTTGTTCCCTTTTGTGAGAGTTTAAACCAAATTCTGAGGTTTTTACACTTGGAAAGAGCTGCTTAAAACACTCTTCTTTTTCAGGCACAAGCAATCAAGGCTTCAAACAATGAAGGCATAGCTGGGACACAATGATTTTGTGTTCATGTTGGCTCTGGTCCCCACTGGATGTTGTGATGCAGTGCTAGCAGGGTGTCATATTTTGCAGGTTGAGATTTCTTGGAAAGGTGATGGGCTTCCCCAAGCAGACCTGCAGCAAAGAGGAGCATCCACACTCCTTGCTGATCCCTCAGCAACCCTTTCTCCAAGGCTACAGGTTCCATACAATTTGGCATAAAAGGTCTTCCTTGTCATTTTTCCCTAGCTGGTATAGTTTTGCCAGAATTAAGGGTATCAGACATCTTGTTATAACTCGGTAGGTCTGCATAAAGTCTGGGATCTTTTAACTATCATTTTCTCAAACTGTCTGTACTCAGGAAGGTAGGTGTGCTGGCATTTTTAGTGCTATAGATTGTGTTAGGGTATAATCAGAGCTTTTACCTAGGGGGCCCTACATGTTTGAGTGAACTGTGTCTAAATCCATACAGACCATGACTTCGGCCACTTCCTGTAAAAAAAGAAAGGTGCATATCTCTGAGACCTTCATGTTTAGCTGGTACATTAATGTTGTCAGATTGTTATTATTGAAAGGTTTTTTTCTGGATCAAACTACCCTGCTCAGTTCCTGCTGCCAAGCTTACTTTCACAACTGGGAGGAAGTAGACAATTTTGCAGGTTAAAAGCCATTCTTCTAAGTCTAAGTTACATGTATGTTGTGGAATTTATGGAATTATGCTGGGCTTCTTTCTGAGTAAATCTAGTAAAATAGTAATTCTGGCTGATTCTGTCATAACTTTGATGAGAAAGAACAGAATTTAGATTTAGGCACTGTTTATTAAATGATACAGTATAATGTTTTTCAGTTACCACAGTCTGGTTTTCCTATCTGTGCTTTAAAAATATTATGTTGATTTTAAGTATGAAATATGCATGTGAGAATACACTGGAATTTAGATTTTTAACTTCTCAAGGCAAATTTATTTGCTCTATACTTTAGGATACTACAGTTGAATCAAAATGTAACACATCCCTAAAATTAACACAATCTCAATGGGAAGAAAATAGCTTGAGTAGTAATAGCTACTCAAAAAAGTAGCTATTGAGAACTAAAGTAGCTTGAGAACTATTCGTAGTAATACTAATGAAGGCACACATGCAAGAGCGTGCTCTTGGAACTCAAATGTGATATTTAATGGGTTTTTAAAAGACAGCACTCATGGTATTTGCTTGTATATCAGGCTTGTGAAAGTGTGCTCTCTACTCATAGTTATTTTAATTCAGGAGAATAGCTAAGGGGGGTAGTTTTATACTACATATAATTTGGTATAAATGTGGACTGCAGATGAAAGAAGTTTTCTCATCATTTCTGTTGATACTAATCTGATGATTGGGTGGCCTGGATGTTCACTGACTGGATGGACACCAAAAAGAGGAAAAAAGTATAGTTTGTTGATTCAGCAAACTGAAGCAGCACACACAGCAGCCATATGACTACCAGGTCTGGTCAAAAGAAGGGGATGGGACAAAACTGTAGTGGTGAAAGGTGGATTTATTGCTTTTGGCAGCAGCCCACAGTCACACTGGATTAGGTGGAATATGGTGGGGAAAAAAGCTTTCTTACAGAATCTAAGTATTGAAATCCTCATGAGGCCATAGGGGTTTAAATAGCTCCATAAGTTGTGATATAGTTTGTGAACTTTAGGTATTCATTTAGCTCAGGTCATAGTAATGTAAACATAATAAAAAACGAGCAAAGTTGTCAACATAAATGGTGGAAGACTCTAGAGATTTTGACACAAGCTAGAAATCCAGGCTGTTAATTAACCCAGCATCTGTAAAGAAAAGCTGCTGACCTCATCACTAGCAATGTAACTTTCAGCAATGTCATGGAACTCTGAAAGCATGTGAGGTATTAAAGACTTTACTGTTCTTTCAAGCAGGAATGTTTTTTCATCTGGCTTTCATGGTGCCTATAGCTTGTTACTGGCCCCTTGTAGAATCAGTGTTTGGAATTGTTCTTGTTCTCATTGATTTAGTGAGTTAGCTGAAAGAAATTCCCTATAAACTGTTTTCCTAGAGAAAGTTTAGCGGGGAAAAAAATAATTAGAAATCAGCTTACTTCCTGTAAACTGTTTTTTCTGGGGGGTTTTACCCTATACACACACATATGTATGTGTATATATATATATATACACACAGATGTATAAGTGCACAAACATTTGGCAATCTCATTCTTCAATCTCTTCGTTGCGATCTTCTTATTTACGCTCATCCATTTTGGGTGAGGTGCTGTATCCTGAAATTTATACAGGTTGTTAGGTCAGGTATGGCAAATAATTGGTCTAGAGATCTTTAGGTTCAATTTCAGTCTCTGAGGACAGAATTGGTTTTGCTTCTGTCAAGAGATGCTTTTCTGTGATTGCTTTCAGGATAAGGAAAATAGTCAATTGCAGCTACTATTATTTTTATGAAGTTCTGCTTGAATTCTGTAACCACAATGGTTTTAAGAACCATTTTGGATTTTGTTTTCAGGGTTTAAAGAAGATTTCTACTTGACTCATGAGATAATGCGACCTTTCTTATATCCAAATCTTTGAGATCAGAAGAAAGGAAAATTTCATACTCTTGATGTCAGGTAAATTATGTAATACTATTGAAGGCAGATATTAAGCAGGCTGCGTTGAAATGTTTAAATAAAGATAAGGGATTTGCCTGCATTCAGGGCACCTGTTCAGAAAGATTAATTGAACTTGTGATACAAATTATAGAAAAGAAGGCCTCTTCCTAAAATGAATTGTTCTGATTTGGTTGGAAGAAGCAGCTTCAGGGTAGTGTGAAGTTTTGTTGCAACCTTATCTGCAGTGCTTTCTCTTTGTTCAGTTGCAAGTTAAAGCTGTGGCTGTATGCAAAGTCTGAGTAGTGAAACGTGGCTTGGCATGTTACAACAGCCAGTGATCCCATCTTTCTTGGAAGAACTGCTTTTAGTCCTTTTAGCTGTGTTGCTTCTGTATGAAAATCAGATCTTTATCCAGCTTGATTGTCTTCAATTTGGGAGCTTGGAGCATTCTTAAATTTTTTGTAAAAAGCAGATTCATTAACACCCCCTCTTAAATGATACTATGAGGCTGCTGCTTATACTTGATGATCCTTGTATGGATCCCTTCCAACTCAGCATATTCTGCTATTCTGTGATCCAGGAAAGACTAAGCCAGTGTTTACCAGAAAAACATCACGTGACTTGAGTCTTGGTGGTTCTTGATGCAGTGTTTTGACACTTTCTCTGACACCCTGCCACAGGGCGTTCTCCCTTGAGGGAAATGTAGGTCAGTTTCAGCAGCTTCGGGGTGACTCTCAGAGTCTTATTTCAAAACTTGTTTTCACCTGTGATTTAAGTAGAGAGGAGGTTTTTTGTTGGGCATAGCTGTGCCTCAGCTCTGTTACATTAACTTTATTGCAGGCTATAACTTAAGGCATATGAACAGGTAAGCAATGGAATGCTGACATTTTATAGCACTGCAGTGATATTCATCAGATATCAGTAATTAAACCTGAGGTTCCACGAGGGGAGTTCAGATTTTCTGATTTTGTTTTCTATCAATCTGGAATTAACTTTTGTAACCTCAAAGGAAAATAGATGTGTATTTCCAAGTCAGAGGATACTGATGCTTACTTTACAGAGACTCTCAATATATTTTGATACTGAAATGTTCATTGTTTGTACAGCAACAGTAATATTAAATAAATTTATTGCAAAGGCTGTGCTGTGTAGTATTTCCTCAAAACTTCAGCTCTAACCTGGTTTTCAGCAAGACTTGGATTATTCCTATGTGTCATTGTCAAATTTATGTCCTGAGATGCAGTTTATTTATAACTGCAGTTTTTATTTATAACCGTTGTTTGTAGTACGCAAGATAAAAGATTGTAGTAAATTTGTAAGATGACTAAATGTGCTTCCTTTCCTGCCCCAATCTGTTGCTAGTTCAGCTTTCAAAAATGCATTGGCACTGCATTACCGTACTGCACGTACGAGCACCAGTCTGAGCTCCACTGGGATTTCCCAGCTGAGCTGCTCAGTGCACAGGAGACACTTTTACTTGTGCTCCATCTCTGTCCTTTATCAAAGTGCTCTGGGCTGTGTGCACTGGGCTAGAAAACAAGGGTTGCATACATGTTTTACTGCTGTTAATGTTTTTGAGCCACTGTAAATTATTGCTCATGACTTGTTCCTTTGAAAGGCTGGTGGAATATGGGAATAAAACTGGAAACAAGTAGACCAAATCATGGCTCAGGTAGTGTCTGACTGTTAATTTTCATGATTAGGTAAGCATCAGTGGCCTTGTTTTGAAAAATCCATATAAAAAGTAATGTTCCAATGTGTAACTTGTTCTCTCATTTCTCCTCTGTGGAGAATAACATGTTGGCAGCATCAGAAGGGGTAGAAATCTGCCCTGTAGTACTTAAAAATTTAGCATATATTTCTAATGCAGACTATAATTATGGCCTCATCTTTCTAGAAAATTACCTAAAATTTATTTCATGTTTTGCCTTAGTGAATGAGGTTTTTCTCATTGCGTCTCGCTGCACAGGCATTATGGTAGTATATAACTGATTTCCTACAAGACCTCTTCCTTGCTTGTAGCTTTGTTTGGGGTGTGACTTTTTTAGCCTATGAAAAGGTATTTAAGAGCTATCCAAATAGTAAATCCTCGTTTTTCACTTTCAGAAATGATTTAACATGACTTTGAAGGGTGTGCAGACAGATCACTACCAACATTGTAAATAGATGTCTTTCAAGATTTGCCAACATTACAGATGTAGCACTCAATCTTGGGTTTCAGAAATAATTCCTAAGTAAATTGATCAATTAATGCAATTTCATAATATTGATAAAATGCCGAGTGCTATTCTGTGATAAGATAGCTGCAGAGTTGCGGGGTTTTTCTAAGGTAATAGTTGGGGTGTTTGTCGAAGACCCAACAGTAAACTGAGGCAGCATGAGGACAGTGCAGGTGATATCCCAAGTTTCTGGAGTCTCTGGCTGTGGGTAGCTGTTTTTATCTCTGAGTTGGAGACTGAGCAGACCAGATAGGTATCAGAAGAATTTCACCTTCTGATGAGTTCAATTGAAGCATCTTGTAAGATCACCTGGTAGATTCCTTCTGCCCCTGCAGTGGTGAAGTACATTTGTTTCCTTATTCCCTCACTGGTGTGAAAGAAGAGAGGCTTCCCGTTCTGTCAGATGTGGAGAAGGATTGAGTGTGTATGCTTGTGGTGTTGTAGAAAGTGCAAAATGAAAAGTTGTCTTCTTTCCCTGCAAGTTTGTGCTGAAGCTGCAATTAGACTCTGAGATTTAATGGCTTAATTTTATTTGGACATAATTGCCTTACTTGTTGTCTCTTCTGGTTATTTTTGTTATGTCTCCTGTGGACTATTTGTACTCTGGGCTGAAAGAGAATGTAGCAAACCAGTTTATTCAGAGGCTCTTCAGATGCATTTGAAGTAGCATCAGGTAGTTTTCAAGTGGTTATACTTAATCCATTAAATAAAACTGAGTTTTTTCTGAACATATCCCTGTGTAAAACCTGCAGAGCTTCTATGGAAGATTCAGCTTTCACCTTCACAAAGAGTCACAATAACGGAGAAGCAAAACAAAACTCATAGTTGCTTTTAGCCTTTCATTTTAAAAAACTTTTGTAATGGTTTCAAAACTTTGAATTCTGGCTACAGCATGTAAGGGACATGTATTTATTTTGTTGTCATTGTTCTTCTTTGGCAGCGCTACAGATATATGCTAGGATCTGTCCAACTTTCTTTCCTTTTAGTCCATTAAACTTGATTTCAAGGTATAAAGTATTCTGACTTGTTACACTGCCCTGTATTCTTGGGGAGATATGGACCTAGGACTATGTAGCTGTAGTGAACTGGGCCAAACTATTCTCACAGACTCATAGAATGATGGAATGGTATGGTTTGGTTTGGAAGGGACCTTAAAGATCATCTAGTTCCAACCCTCGGGCTGTGGACAGGGACATTTTCTTCTAGACCAGTTTGCTGAAAGTCCCATCCAGCCTGGCTGTGAACACTTCCAGGGTCGTCCATAACCTGGGCAACCTGTTCCAGTGTCTCATCGCCCTCACAGTAAAGGATGCATTCCTATTACCTACTCTAAACTGACTCTGTTTCAATTTAAAGCCATTTTGTCTTCTTGTGTCATTATAGACCCTTGTAAAAAGTCCCTCTCCAGCTCTTTAATACCCCTGTTAGGTCCTGGAAGGTGCTATAAGTTTTCTCCAGAGCCTTCTCTTCTCCAGGCTGAACAACCCCAGCTCTCTCAGCCTGTCTGCATAGGAGAGATGCCCTCTGGTCATCTTTGTGGCCTTCCTCTGGAGTTGCTCCAACAGGTGCATGTCCTTATGTAGAAGCCCTCAGACCGGACTGTGCTACTCAATATTCTGAATATATGATGCAAGATTGCAAAAAGACAAAATTCTGTGAAGAATGTGTGTGAGTACTGCATTCTCATCTGGGGCCTTCAATGTAAGAAGGACATGCCCTTGTTGGAGCAACTCCAGAGGTCGAAGCAGAGTCATGTCTTTATAGTCATGTATTTGTGAAACTGCTTTAAAAAGTCTAGGTACTAAACTTAGTTATTTTGTCTTACATCTGACTTTGACGGGGCATTAAAAATCTTTAATAATTTTAATTGTATTTCCTATAATTTTCCACTTTATTTCTGTTGTGGTTTGACCCCAGCTGGCACCTAAGTCCCATGCAGCCACTTGCTCAATGCCCCCACAGTGGGCTGGGGGAGGGAATCGGAAGGGTAGAAGTGAGAAAACTCATGGGTTGAGATATTCAGTTTAATCAGGAAAGCAAAAGCCCCACCCACATGCAANTCAGGAAAGCAAAAGCCCCACATGCAAGGAATTCGTTCACCACTGCCCATGGCAGGCAGGTGTGCAGCCATCTCCAGGAAAGCAGGGCTTCATCACCTGTGGCAGTGACTTGGGAAGACAAACACCATCACTCTGATTGTATTTTAACAATCTGGCCTGTTCTTTTTCTGTGTCTTTAGGTAACAGGATAGTAAGACTCTGTTTGTTTTTAAAATATGTGATGTTTTTGGGGAGTTTCCACAATGTAAATAATATATGGAGTCACATTAGCTGAGAGTTTACATAGTGAATGCTGTAGATTAGGGAAAGGATGATGCATTCAATGTGGAGTAGACATTCTCAGCTGCTGTTTGGAGTCTTCATTAAATTACTGGAGATGGCATGCCTTCCTAATATTATGCACTCAATTTTAAAACTGTTGGAGGCACGATCCAACAAAAGGAACATAATGTATTAGTAGCTCATTAAAATTCAAATTGTCCTTAATTCATAGCCTGTGTGTCATACCCCTCATGGTTTTATTCTGCTCCTAATGTTGCATAACTTGGTTGAAGCTAATGCTTTATTTTAAATTCTATAGTACTCCTTTCTGGGGTAATTTGTTTTCAAATGAAAGACAAAAAGAATTCTTAATTTAAATGTTTGTTAATAGAATAAAACATGAGGTTTCCTTAGAAGGCTAATGTCTAATCATGGGCGTCAAATGTTCTACTTTATTTGTCTTATGTTCTGCAGCAATGTTTTCCTAGGGGGGAGGGAGTTACCAGTGTTTTCAAAATTAAAAATAGGAGGTTTTATTTGTATGTATTCATGACAATTTGTACAGATATAGCTAAAAGGTATATATAGAGGGGCAGGTAAAAGGAATATTAAAAAACAGCTCTCATACTATCAATTCTTTCATTTGTCTTACCTGCATCAATGAATCTTTATTAAGAATAGCACACAAAAATGCCAAGCCAGTTTTGCTATGAAGCACCCTTGTGTAACAGCTGGCAACGCATTTTACATGTTGGTAAACAAGTCTCGTGGGTTAAACCCCACCAGCAACCAAGGGCCAGTGCAGGGTCACTTGTAAATTGTTACCCCAGGAAGGGCTGAGCTCTGGGGGTGAGAATAGACACGTTTCATTATGGCAAGGTGGAGATTCACCTTCTGCAGGACAGAGCAGGAGGAATGCCTTGCAGTGGGGGGGAGGGCCCCCAGAAAATTCCAGTAAGCCTTCCTGTTGGTGCTGAAAAGTTCCCATTCAAAGACAGATCTCAAATGTTTTGATATATTTATACTTCAGACAGTGTAATGCTGTATAAACATTGTAGTCCCTGATCACTTGGCTGACGTTTATACCAGTTCATTGATTTGAGCTCAGTAAAATAAAATCTTCTGTAAAACCATGATAAAAGGCAAGGCTGAAGATGAGAGATTTCATACTACAATAGTAGATCCTGTGGCTATCCCAGCATGATATTCCTGGTGAATGACACATTGTTACTGCTTTTCATAGAGAACTGCTAACAGGCTTCTCTTGACTTCTTTACAAATATTCTTCCAAAAAGTAGAGGAGCAATTGGAGGATTTGTATTACTATTGTAGCTGAAGGTATACAGTCAGAGACTTATTTTCTGGTCTAGGGAGCAGTGCAGCAGAAGGAATAAAACATTTTGGTTTTAAAGTAGCAAAGTAGACGGAACAAGTGGCAAATGTGGGGATAAAATTACTTGGCTTATGATTGAATTTTTCATCTGAAATTCATAGCATTTTGTGAAAAGCTGTGTTATTTTTCAAGGGATACCAAAGAAATAACTTTTTCAGTTGGCATGCTTTGCAAGTTTTTTTACATGGGACATAAATCAGGATAAGATAGGGATATATGGAAGCTTTCCATAAAGATTTTATAATGTTCAGTTCAGTGTGATGAATAATTAAATTTGGCATAGTTGTATAACAAGTTGGTATAATATTGAAGGCAGTGCCTGATCCTACTGCTTCAGTTCTCAGAAATTATTTCGCAGAAGCTCTTCCAGGTATTTCTTCATTTGCACCTGGACTTACTGATCCTTTCTGAGATGTCTGTGCACGCTGGGCTTTTGTCACCCCCTCAGAGCTGAAATGCCAGTTTGCTGTGAGAGCTGCTCTCTCTGAGAGGAGCTCTGGCTGGCTGAGTTATCCAGCAAATAAAATATTAATGTTGGGAGCTTAGTTCTGGCTGACATTCCTGGTGTCACTGTTTGGCATGCTGACACCATGGGCTTGTTTTATTGGCAGGCTGTTCCTTAAGCATTGCTTCCATATATTTAGGGTAGAGGATATGCACTCTGTGCTTCTCAAGCCCTTGGACAGTGCTGCTGTTAGGATGACAGTCATGAATACTCGTTAATGTATTTTTGTAGCGTTTAGATCAGGTTACATTACAGTGAACTGACTCAACAATCTGGGATCTAATAAAAGCTTTTTTGTTAGAAAGGAGCTCCACTGAATATATTTCCTTTTCCACCTCAGTGTTTTCCTTGTGTTTGAGATCTGCATATATCTCTTTAACTTTAATTCTTGAAGGATTAATACCATGAAATCTTACATAAGTAACTGTGTCATTTTTCGATGTGCAGGAGGAACAGATCTCTGCAGAGAACACTTAAATTTGTGAGAGCGCTTAAGTTTTTTAGAGCACAATTGGAGATTTTTCAGAATTGTGATCAGTACTTTGTGTATAGAGTATTGATTTTTCTAGGAGATAATGAAAACATAATTTCTTTTAAAATAGCATTGCAGAATGTAAAAATTTTGGCTGCATATGTGGTTACTTGAAGTGGATGTCATAGTTTACATAAATGCCCTATATATGCTGTTAGGACAGCTAAACCTATGGTTTTCCATGCTAACTTTGGAATGTGAATATAATTCTCTTTTAATCTGGTGAACTTCAGAGCACTTTGAACATGTATAAAATGCGCACTGTGTGCTCCTTTGTCGCACCCTGCATGCAATCAATGTATCAGGAACGTTAGTATCAATACGCAAGAGATAAACCTCAGACTTGCAGCTCTAACTGAAGGCCTGACCTTTACAAATACCTGCTTTAATTTGGTTTGTAGGTGTAAAACGAAGGTGTACGCAGACAACCTTCCCACGACCAGCGTTGTCATCGTGTTTCACAATGAGGCCTGGAGCACCCTGCTGCGCACCGTTCACAGCGTGATAAACCGCTCCCCGCGGCACATGCTGGAAGAGATCGTCCTCGTCGATGATGCCAGTGAAAGAGGTGAGGGTGACATCGATGCTTTAGCTTGCTGCTCTTTAACACTTCAAAAACTGAACCTGCACTCAACGTGGGCTTAGCCCTCCTTAGCAAAACACAGCACCTGGGGCAGGGGAAGGCAGAGGGAGCAATGCCCGTTTTGAAATACAGATGGATCATCCTGCACTGAAAGCCGGTGTAAGTTTGTTGGTCTGGTTTCTTTTCTGTTGGCAGCATGGGCTTTGTGTTTGCTAGTGGGTTTATTCTATTACAGTTTCAGTGTTTTGCATTTAGAATTTTAGCATGTTGGCACAGCTAGAGGGCATTTAGTACTTGAATTATCTGGTGAATAATAGCGAAGGCAACTCTGTTGTACACATTTAAATTTACTATCACTGCCACTGTTAAGCCTGGGGTTCAGAGGGATCAATTTTGGTTATTCAGTTTATGGGAAGTTAAAATTCGGTTTCTATGCTGCAGAAGGTTCCACTTCTTAATAAACAGTACTCCGGATGAAAACTCCATGCTACAGAATCAAACTTGCCGTGTGTAATAAGCAAAACTTGAAGCCCATTTTTTTTCTTAAAATGTAATAATATTTAGATTTTAATCTTCATAGTATTTTTAGATTACAGTGTATTAGAAATAAAAATAATATTCTATATAATAATTAACATTTAATTTTGGTTAATAGTTGGTATCTGGCTTGTTCTTTGCTTAATATTTCTTGGTGGTATGAGTTATGAAGTACTTTTTTTCCTTGTGTTGGTAAATGGAGGTGAGAGGGCAGTACAGGTTTTTTCATCTAAAACATGTCTTTATTTTTATATCGATCAACCTTTTTCTATATTTCTATTTTGAAAGTTTTCTCCTAGAGCTAATGGCTAGTAGGCCACCAGAGAAAAAGTCTTGACAGCCACCAGTTGTAGGCTGTTGCCTGTATCAGAAGGAATTCCCATGTGTAGACGTAGAAGGGTTTTACACACAGCATGCTGACATCTCAGCCTGTTGTTTCTGATTCCAGGGATGCAAAATTCGTGTTTGGCTGCTTATGGTAGTTCCAAATTCGGAGCAAGAGGTCTGACTGTTGTCCAAACAACAAGATCTGCCCAAGATCTGCATGTATCCAGAGAGACACTGGGTTAGCTCTAAGTAGCACTACAATACATGGGTTACAGTGGCTCACGGGAGGTTTTAGGATAGTTAGGAACCATTTACCGTGGTTAACAGGAGCTTTTATAGCTGAAGAGCATTAGAAGTGGATTTTTGCACTAAGAAAATATACTGAGTTGCCTCTTCAGCTTGGGGGGGCGGTGTGTGTGTGTGTGTGTGATGCCTGGCGTGTTAGCTGGCCTGCGCCAGGCTGGGTAGGTGTGGAGCACAGCTGTTGTGGAGTAGCTGAGGAAAGATCCTGTCAGCCAACGGCGCTCTCACCGATCTGCTTTCCTGGGGGAGCACAGCTCACGCACTCGGGTTGTGTTTGCACTTGTCTCTGCTCCTTTCCTCTCTCGGGCACTCTCACTTGCTTTTGCTTTTCCTTTTTTACCTAAGTGCTTCAGCTAATTCCAGTGCAATTTGGAAGAAAGGACAGAAGCATTAAATACAATTACGTTCCAGCAGCAGAGGAGAAACGCCTATGCAAATTGCCACATAAACATGTTCCAGGTTAAATGAGAGGCATGATCAACTTTTGCTTTTAGAAAGGCACAACGTCAAATTTTTGCTTTTTGCACTTGTGGGTAATTTGTAATTATACCCCTTGATTTGTTGTAGTTTTTAAACTTTTATCTAAAAAATTCCACATTTTATTTATCAAAACAGTGCTTGGCACTAATTCAAATCAATCTAATTATTATTTGTGACAGGTCCGCTTTCAGTATGACCTAGAAATAAAGAGCAAGCTAATATTAGAATGATGTAGATATCATATTACTTATGTTTTGCCTCTTCAATTTCTGTTTTAGAAAAAAATCAATTTCAGCGTAGCAATAGAGATGTCCTCACTATGAATCATAGAGTTATAGTCCACTTAAAAAAGCATGTGGCTTTTTCTAGATAAATTTTCTGTTTCTGGGTTTGGTAATAAAAACAAATGAACTTAATTCCAGGCTGAAAGATGGAGCATTTCATACTTTTTTTTGGTGATGTTACTGAACCTGTTCCAGTATTTCTTTTTGAAGCCTGCAATCTTCATTTCAGATCACTTAGGCATCTTTTATTTGTTGTTATTTTCAACAGTTACTGGGAGGGTTTTTTTCTGTTCTGTTTTCCAAGAACTTGTTATGGTTCCATCAAGCATGCTTTTACATTAAACAAAACAGGCGGGTATGATGCCTGAGGATGTGAAGGGTTTGTGTTTGCTGCTTAAGCATTCTGTTTGTGTTGAATTAAACCAGCATACTTTTCCAGAAAAAGACAATGTTCAGCCTGAGTATTGTATATTGAATTCTAACATCAGAGTCATTTTAATTGGAATAAAGTAAGCATTCAGTCTGCCTGAAGCACACTTTGTACCTGCTAGTGTGATGCTCTTAGAAGAATGAATTTGCATAATATCATGTGTTTATTTACACCCAAAAAGAAAAGCGTTGGAGAAACAAGACATATCTGTAACATTTTTCTCCAGTTACAGATCAGAATTGCGACTTTAGTTTTTAAGTATTGATCTTTGGTAACTGGTTCAAAACAGTTTACAGGAGAAATCAGGATTAGCTGGTACTCCAGACTTGGTCAGCCCCCAATAGCAAACATGGTAGGCAGATTACATCAGGATAGATCACATCCACAGAACTTAGTTACAGAGATACAGCTCAAAGCAATGTGACTGCACCGAAATCCTGCCAACAATACTTATAAAACTATTCATACTACTTTAAAAAAACATGCTTGCATGCTTATAAAAATGATAAATCTGTGGTTTATTGTAGCTTAATTTAAAAAAAGGTTTGAAACCTAATTTTTTATTTATATTCATATCAATGTGACTCAGTAATAGAATTGGTAAGGTATTTTTCAACTAATGCACTTAGTTGACTTGAACAGAATATATTTGCTCTTTTGGCTTCCTTAGTTCTGCTGCTGCCACAGAAGATGCTCAGTCCTATGTAAAACTATGCAGACTTTTGACAGAGAAAAGTCTTGAAAAGAATATCTACCACAAAGAGTTATAAAAACTACATAACACTACATGAATTAATATTGTTCCAAATTAGAAATATTGTGGAGATGTTTGGGGTTTTTTTTTTTTTTAATATTTTCAAACCTCACTCTGTTTGAAGTATATGAAGCAATGCTGAAAAATTAGTCAGCTCTAATCTTGGGTCACTTAAAAGCAGCTGACTCTATAATGCATAAAACCATTCATCTCAGTGTTCAATACAGAATTTAGTACAAATATGAACAACAGGTTTGTATAAAAAATAATCTCCACAGCTTGATCCTGGTGTTTCTTGTAAGCCAAAATGTATTACATTCATTGAAAGATTATTCAAATATTTGCTTTTTTCTTTAAGGAAAAAACCCAAATCCTACCTTGTAAGAAACTATTACAAGTTCTTGGTACATGACTAATCAAAAAAGCTAGATTCCTGCTACTTGAACAAAGGGAGCAATTTGTGAGGGATGTATATTGCTGTTAGAGAGGGTGTTCTGTAGGGAAAATAGCTGCTTAGATTTGAGCATTTTTCCCTAACTGCTGATAGCAGAGGAACTTTGGAAATCTTGATGCCTGAATTATTTACTCTGCTTTTATAGAGATGAGATGTCACGCTTTATCTTTTCTGCTTATTTTGCTGAAGTTCCAGTAATATTTTAAGGACACAGTTACTGAAGGCCTGTCACAATGTTTTGTTTCTGTGAATAGTCCCTTCTGAAGTTTTGAACAAGGTGATAGTTCATAAGGATATTCTTATGGACGTGGTTAAACGTGGGAGAAGGACTGTTCTTAACCTTATTCCCTCCACAGTGAAAACACCGCACATGTCTGTGATTCTTTCTTTTAGAAAAAAAAGTTGAAAAGTATTTGATAAATTGAAATTGTATATATTTTACAGAGAAAATGTAGGTAGGATTCAAGATTTTTATATGCAATACATCAGGCATGACTTTCTGTAATGTAAGTCTGTTTTATGCTAGTTCTTGACTCGCTGCAGTTGTATTATTGCAATCTTTCTCTCTTCCCCCTGCCAGAATTTTACCATTCCGTTAATGTAACTATATTCAAGAACCAATGTCACAGCCCATATTCATTCATTTAAGTTTAAAGTGGATGGAACTACTTTAAAAGCTTATCAGTACTACGCTTGAAATGTGCAGAGAAACGTGTTGATTTGTGTGACTTGCTCATCAGATGGTGAGCAGAGAGAGAAATGATGCACATGCTCTATATATCATGGAAGCGCTATACATTAAAACTATAAACATTGCCATGATACTAGTTCTTTTAAATTACTGGCTTTGGAAAGCTACACTGTAAAGAGATAAGACTATATTTGCTACAGAACTCAGTCAGTCAAATGATCTCTGTGCTCAAGCCCAAAAGCCTCACAAAATGTTCAGACATGTACACTTGGTTTGTACTAATAAACATTTATTAATTTGATTCTCTGTTCATATGCAAAATAAGAATTAACTTGCTTTGAGTTTCTCTGGAAACAAATATTTAGATGTGCCAAACTCTTATGTACTTTTAGCACAGTTTAGCTTTCAAGACATGTCAGAACTTATTTCTGTGGGTTTTAGTGGCAGTCCAAAAATGCACAGAAAAAAATGAGACAGCAATTAGAACTCATTCATCCGTAGAAGTGGTAAGGGATGGTAATCACCTTCAAGTCAGCCCTGCCTCTTGAGGTTTACAAAAAAACCACTGAGAGTTCATGCCGAGCTTTTCCTATCCCCTCCAGTGTCACACTTATTCTTGTATGAGGCACTTACTACCCTATGTGAAATCCTACTACAGGCTTTGCACTCTTGTAGTACAACTTTCAACTCCTGTGTCCTTTGAGTGTACAACCTAATATTCCATAACTGTGCAATAAGACCATTCTGCCTTTTTTACATGTTTAGAATCTGCAAGTTATTGCAGAAGTCTGTTTTTGTGACTGTCCATTGCATTCTCCCTCACTTCTTTGTTCTTCCTTTGGCATCATTTATCACAACCCAATAGCCCTTTGCAGTGCAAATAATTTTGAGTCTCTAGGCATATGGTAATCAACTGTTGTATTCTGAATAACTTGTTCTTCATAATCCACGCTACCTTGAGATCTGTTGGTGTTAGAGATTCTCATTTATGTATAGCTGATTACCTTTCTTTTTTTTTTTTTGGGGTGTTATAGGGATATTTTAATAGGAAAAAGTATTAGCCAGAGAACCCCAGAAAAAGCACAATTGAAAAGTCAGTTTGATTGTGTTTTAAACTTCTCACAAAGAAATTATCTGTAAGTTGCATTACTGTAGGAGGCAATTTATGTTCATCTAGTCAAACCATTTGAGTATTTCCTTGGTAGAGAAGTGTTATGTCCAAGAGCACTTATGCATGTTTTTGAAAGTACAAATCACATCTTCTCTGCCATAAAAAGTTGCCTGTCCCATCTGGGTTTTGTGTAAGCGTTCTACCCTCTCTTCCTTTTTGTGTTTTCCATAATGAAAAAAATAGAGGAGGAAGAATGCTCTGTGCTATGGAGTGAAACACTTAGGAGATGTGGAAAGGAGTATTGTGAAGTGTAGAATAAGCAGTAGAGGAAACTAGCTGAGAGAGTAGAAAAAAGGATAGACGAGAAAAGAGGAAATGTGTCTTAATTCAAGTCTCTTCATTAAAAAAAAGAAGCTGAACTACATAACTAACAGTTTTCATTGTTTTGGTCATTCTTCACAGATTTCTTGAAAAGACCATTGGAGAGTTATGTGAAAAAATTAAAAGTACCTGTTCATGTGATTCGAATGGAACAGCGTTCTGGATTGATTAGAGCAAGATTAAAGGGGGCTGCTGCTTCTAAGGGCCAGGTCATCACCTTCTTAGATGCTCATTGTGAATGTACAGTAGGCTGGCTTGAACCTCTGCTGGCAAGGATCAAAGCTGACAGGTAATTATCCATCTATTCGCTCATGTTGGGGTTTTTTCCAGTTATTAAGAAATTTTCCACATATTACAAAATAGCCTACAAGCAAATATCTACTTTTGGAAGGGCTGAATAAATTCTCATTGGTGTAAGGATGAAAGGCTAGTTCTGTTAAACTTATAAAGTAAAACTCTGTTTCAAGTGAAGTCTATATTGGGATGCATGGAATAATGTGTTAAATAGCGAGAGCAATGAATGAAATTGAGGAATTAGGGGAATTTGAGGTCTTCACTCTGCAGCCTGGCCTATTCCTTCATGAATTTGGGAAGATATTCTTGAGAAAGAAATGGAGCCCAGATCTCGTGTAGCACCCAACATCGTGAGCAAGAATTGTTTTCAGGCTCTCACTGTGATTTCTTTATTCTGTAATGGTTTTGATTGTGGAAATCTGTGCTGTGTCTTGGTCTTCTGAGATGTATTTTCTAAAGTTAGAATAATTACTGGAATCATGATGATCTACACTTACATCATTGATGGAAATTGTATTGGGGACGAAAGTGAGAGAATTGTCTGCTTTATAAAATATTCATACATCTGAACAGTAGCTGTAGCTGTGCACTAGTCTGTTAGTAGACAACATATTAAATAGAATAGATATTAAGTATGGTATTAAAGATCCCTAGTTTTTATTGTTATAGATAAAAATCACACTTAAAATTTGATGTTACAAAATATAGTGTTACATAATGAATAAGCTACAAATAATGAAGAATCTTTGTTCAGCACTGTGCAAAAACAAAGTAAACTTTGTTATCATTAATCAGGTTTTGTGAGACTACAATACATACATTGTTACAGTCTGTGCAAATGCCTCCACTAAAGTCCTTTGAATTCAGTTGCAAGCAGCATCTGAATCTTTTTAAAGAGCTTCCCATGAGAGGAAGCCTGCTTGTGCATGGTTGCTTAAGTGTCTTTAAGATGATTAGAATTGGTTTCTGTGAATGTATGTATGAATAATATTGGGACAGTGGACAACAAGGCCACTTTCTGTCAACTATGATGTAGTAATTGTACTTTGTTAATGATGACTATCATCTCTTAGTCCTGAGGGTATATAGAAATACTTACCCAGAGTTAATGCCCAAGTTTTAATTTCAAAACATGCAAGTTACTTTGACTACTCAACTAGAAACTAGAACCTATTGTTTTCTATCTAATCACTGTGTAGCAATGAGAAAGTTGGGATCATTATTTCCGTCTGCAGAGGGATGAATATTTATTACTGGTAATAATGCAAATATGATTTAAAAAAAGATGTGACATTGCCAAAATTGTATCAGAATTACAATTACTCAAGACAGAGTTTGAGTAGGCTTCCTGTTAATAATTTATTGAATAGTTTTGTTAAGAGACGGCATTATAAAAATCCTAACTGTATGTGTTAAAAACAATATAAAAAAACCCCCAAACATCTTCATTGATACTTTTACTTAATAGATTTTGTTTCTCTCCTTCTCTTAGGAGGACAGTAGTGTGTCCCATCATTGATGTAATCAGTGATGACACCTTCGAATATATGGCAGGTTCTGACATGACCTATGGTGGGTTCAACTGGAAGCTGAATTTTCGTTGGTACCCTGTTCCTCAGAGAGAGATGGATCGACGGAAAGGAGACCGAACCCTCCCTGTCAGGTAATGAGAAATTATTAAATTGGTCAAAATATTTGTCTGATGTTTGCTCATAACCTTTTTATGTTAAACTCGAAAGTAAGAAGTTGAGGTTGTTAAGTACTTAGTCAAGCATTGTAGCATCTTTTTTGTCTGGTTCAAGGAACAACATAAATGTTTTTGCATGGATTGGTTGTGGGTAATTTTTGGTAGCAATGAAGGAATCACTCAATTTGTCACTTTGGAAACATTTTTCAGTTCTATCTTAATTACTGCAGAATTACTAGTTTTCAGATAGCACTTATAACGATGCACAAGTTTTTAACAAAGCTTATTTTTTTTTAAATGGAACCTTATTTTTATATTTTATTCTAACAAAGTAAACTGTATTTTGTAAAGATGCATTGATTTTTGGTGTATGTGTGTGTATATATATTTGTGTATGTGCATTCACATGCAAACTATAAGTCTTAAAAAGGGAGATGGGAGGTGAATTTATACTTGGATATCATGTAGGTTTATGAGAAAGGTAATGAGGAAGATAGCTTGTGTGTAATATGTACGTTTTAACAATTGCAAATATACATTTTCTGTCCTTACTTTTCTGAGAACTGGGCAATATTCACTTGCAGTAAAGCTCAGGACCTGGCCTCTGCTGTTTTGTGGTTTTTTTGTCTTTAGTTTAAGAAACTAAGAGGTCTTCTCAGGATATGGCTAATTGTATGCCTCCCTTCCCCTTGTTTCCTTTTTAGCAGGGGAAAAGACAAATAAATTTTTAGTTAGATTGTGACCTAGCTTGTATTTTATATGTCTTTCAGAAAAAGTCCAAAACATTTCAGGAAAATAGCTAGTGATATAAAATCATTTATGCCAGAAGTGTAAATAATTGAACTACAAAGTTATGTCAGCAGCCTAACATATAATTTACTTATTGTATATTTGGTGTCTAAAAAAAGTTGAAATCTGAGAGATGTTTCTAAAGCTCTGAGAAACTACTAGCAGAGTTTTATTTTTTTCTACCGATAAGGAATCTATAAGGAAAATCTGGATATAACCCTGACTGTACAATTTTCTTGTATGAATCAATAAAAGTGAAAGGAAGCACGCTGCTTAGCGGCCTCCCAAACCTGTTTCAAGAACGGTAGCCAGAAGTATAATTTTCCTGTGTGAAACTGGTTTCTTTTTTATGAGTTACCAGCATTGGAGGCAGAAGTCTTCCTCAGGAATGACAGCAGCTTTCTAGGGACCGTTTCTCTATCCACATGCCAGTTTGAAGTGAGAAAATAAGGAGACTTGCCACTATCTGATTCCATCTCTGGAAAATTTTGAGCTAGCAAGTACACCAACAGTAACAGAGTTTGAGTGGAAGCTTACTGAGAAGCAATATGTTAGGAACTTGGGAAATAAACAGCTATTTTGTCAGTGTAAGTGTGAAATGTATCTAAGTATGTTTTTATAGTTACTGATGTGCTTTTTTTTTTCCCCCAGGACACCTACAATGGCAGGAGGCCTTTTTTCAATAGACAGAGATTACTTTCAGGAAATTGGAACATATGATGCTGGAATGGATATTTGGGGTGGAGAAAACTTAGAAATTTCCTTCAGGGTAGGTAAAACTCTGCAGTGTTTTATTAATCATTAATTTATTAGTCAGGACAGTGCATCTTGAGTTCTGTAAAACACTGATCTGCCGTCTGCACCAGTGTCCTCTTCTGTTGCAGCTGGCGCTTCCCTTCCCTGTTAAGTTCCTCCAGCAGAGATACACAAAGACTGTATCTGTCAGTGAAACGTGCATGGTGAATAGTTGGTAGAGCTTTGTGATGAAAAGATTAAGATAGTTATTCTGAAGAGTGAGTGTTTGTGTGTTAAAAGCAATTCGGTAAGAAAAGCTGGTGGGAGAGCATCAGTTAAGGGTGATGATGTCAGTGCATTGTTTCATGTGTCAATGAAATGTGAGCACCTCTGTTACAAACCCTCTCTTGATTTTGTCAGTGCATTGTTTCATGTGTCAATGAAATGTGAGCACCTCTGTTACAAACCCTCTCTTGATGTTGTCAGTGCATTGTTTCATGTGTCAACGAAATGTGAGCACCTCTGTTACAAACCCTCTCTTCTTGCTCTTTGCTAACTTCATGATTTCATGTGTTCATTTGGTTGTGGACCTAACCAGTGTTATTCTCATTTTTGTTCCTACCAAATTGCACCATTTCCTTTTGTTTTACTTGTCAGCAGAAAGTACACAGGTGGACTCTTCTGAAGTGCCTCAGATTTCTGAATCTGCCATTTTTCAGGGTCCAAAATAAAACTGAAAATATTTTCAGAGACTTGGGAAGCATATAGGTGTTTTTATGTGGAGATTCTGTTTTACGATGGACTGTTTTAGACACCTGCTAGTTCCTGTGATTCATGTGAGCCTTTTCCTTCCTTTGTGGTCAGCCTGCCCTCTTCTTTAAAGAAATCTCTGGCTGATGTGGTATTGCTCTGGGGGCTGAAGTACTTTCATGCTGTCTTGCTTGGGCTTGCGAGCATTTTTAGCTGTTGAGCAGGAAAAAACATGCAGTTCTCTTCCATGCACTATGCATTTGTTCTAGACCTCAGCTAATGTTGTTTCCCCACCTTGAACAGAAGCAAGTGACTAATGTTTTGGAACTTTTTTAAACAACTTTTAAGTATGCAATAATTGTTCTATCGCTTCCAGATCTGGCAGTGTGGTGGCACTTTGGAAATTGTAACTTGTTCACATGTTGGGCATGTGTTCAGAAAAGCAACACCATACACCTTCCCAGGAGGCACAGGGCAGATAATCAACAAAAATAACAGGCGGCTCGCAGAAGTCTGGATGGATGAATTCAAAAACTTTTTCTACATTATTTCCCCAGGTGAGCAGGTCTTTGATTATGAGAAATACTTATTAAGAATTAAAATGCTGCTACTACTGGGAAATAACGTGAGTATTTATATAAGAATGTTATTGCTTTGAAGTTTGTTAACACAGAACTCACTTAAGGTGTACAGAAAGTAAGGTCTTAATTGAAGAATAATTTTGTTAGCCAGAGATGTGCCCTGAAGGGTTTTTTGTTTGTTTGTTTTTTAGCATGAACACAATTTATGAATGAGCTTCCTGTGTGATAGAATTGAAGCACAGTGGAACATCAAAGAGCTCAGCTGTAGTGCTGAAAAGTAGCCATCCAAATTCATATCTCAATGTGCTGAAATTTGGGCTCTGGCTTCTGTGTTGTAGGCATTCCACATTGAATACACCAGAAGTGATTTAAGTGAAACCCAGAACTAGGAGTGGCAAAACTGAACGTCTTCTGTCTTGATAGAATTTGTACTTCACTACGTAGAGTATAGGGGCAAGTTGCCAATATAATTGGCTGTGATGGTATTTATTATGTTTCTTTATATGGATGATAACAAAACAAGAGGATGTAAAATATGAGAGCAAATTTCCCATGAACTGAGATTTTCTGGAAAAAAAAAACAGGAGAAGAAAGGAAGCCTGAGAAATACTGAATTATTGCTTTCAACTATAGGTTATTTTTATTGCTGTATAAAAAAGACAATCTTTGGGTGGCGACATGCAACCTTTCTAAATACTTGAGACATTAGACTTTATATACTAAGTGGTAGTTTTACATGCCACATCTGCTTTTCCAAAGAAATTTTTTAAAAACTAGTATTTCCTTATGACCTGCTTATTAAACCTGCATTACTATTGACATTTAAAAGCTGTAATACAATGTTAGATGAGTCTGAACAACACCAAATTTTAGATTATGGGTTTTACAGGTGCTCGTGAGAGCAACTGACAGTGCAGATTTATGGTGGTTTTGTCTTAGAAGAGTGCTTTATTCAAATGAGGCTGTGTAAGACTTCTAATTAAAGAAAGTCTTGCTACTATTCAAAGCTCTTTAGGTGAAATCAGGAGCTAACAACTTATTGTTATTGCCCTGTTTTGTAATTAAAACAGCATTATGAACTCGAACATGAGCATGTATAAATATTCAGAAATGTTATTGAATGTAAATAGGTGCAGTCTTTTTTCGTTAAGATTGCTCTTATGCATCCATGTCAAGCTAGATTTTAAAATATACAAAGCAGCAGGAAGACCTAACTATAAAAAATAGCCAAATCCTTTAAAAAATATAAATTACTGATAAGCCATGATAAGGCTCTGTTACTTTATATATAATCTCTATATTCCTTCCATTTTGTGTGGTAAGCATAAGCTACAAAAGGAGTATCAAAATTCACTCTTTGAATTTTGTAAGATTGGGGTTTTTTGATAGGACTTTCGTAGTATTGCAGCATTGTAGAATATGCACGCGTTCTCCAAAGACAGTAAAAATTCTGAAATGGTGAAAGAAACTTAAGCAATTGTCTGTAACTGCACTGTGTATTTTCTTTCCTTTCAAAAGATGCATGTCTGCATAATTTGTGTGCTAATGGCCTGAGTGATTGTTGGATAGGGATGTGCTCTTGCCAAGCTCCTCTTAGAGCATCTGCACCTGCCGCCTGTCACACGCTCTCGTTTGTGTCCCCATGACCGTACTGACTGTGCACTGAAGTTCGATGCCAGAATTGTCAAGTGTCTGGAGAATAGGATCGTATTGCATCTGAATAAGTTGGGTTATTCTGAAATTGGCTTGTTGTCTGGGGCTGTGAGGAGAATGTGGGTTGTTCTTTATCTATGATGAAAACCTGTTGTTCAGAGAATAAACACACAAACGTACTCAGTATTGCTTGCGCCTCTCACCCCCCCAAATCCCCGTAAATTGTGAGAGCCAGTAGATATTAACTAACAAGGATTACTGTTTTGGGAAGTTCACAAATACCTTATTCTTGTTATTCTGGTATCTCCAATCTTAGCTGAGTGTTGCAGACTGTGATTTTACCCATTGACAACAAATAGCAGTACCACAGTAAGTCTCCTGTGGGCATTTGTTGTTTAGGAACTCAGTGAATCTCTGCTAGCTTGGCTCACTTGGCTTTTCCAGATATCCTTCTAATATAAAAATTTAAATGTATAGTTCTTACAGAATGCTGGTGTAGTAATCCTCAGGCAGAGCACAGTATGCAGCCTGTGAAACTGTTTGCTAGTACAAATGTGTACTTTCAGTATTACTGGGACAGTGTCACAAGTTCTTGCAAGGACCGAGGTGAGGATTCTTAAGTTGATGCTGGTTTGCAGATGAGTGAGGAAAACAGGCAATCCTCTGTGCACCCAGGATTTTTCTCACTAGTTGATATGGATGAAAAAAATGGATTTCAAAGGAGATAATATACTGACAAGCATCATTGAGCCTAGCTAAAAAGACACTTGTTTCCTCCTTTCTATACTCTCTTTTCTGTTCCCCTAAGATAGTGAATCACAGAGGGCTTCATCCAGGAAAGCAAATGTAAGATTCTTTCCCACTTCACGTAATCTGTGTTGTCTGGGAAAAAAAGGCTTGCTGCTTGAATGATAGGAACTCAAGAGACTTTTTACTATTGATGTTATGTAGTTAAATGGAAATCTGCCCTCTTGAAAAGTAAGCCTGTAATCCTTTCCTTCTTTTATAAGTATAGCCCAGTAGAAAATGCTACTTGTCTGTTTTAAGCTTGTGTGCATTTCAGAAGCCATCCCTCTGCTTAGGAGTGGTTAGGTACAGGTGGAGGTTGGGCAGGAACTTGTTGCAGCTGCTGCTCAGCCAAAATCAAGCCTGTCTCTTTGCAGGCAGCAGCTCTTCCCCCCAGCAGCCCAGGCATTGGCTGCAGGCCTTTCTCATTAGCTGGTAGCTTTTCTTGTAGTCGTGTGTTACACCAGGGCCCTGTTTCCCATTTTCTCTTCAGCTTTCAGAAAACAAATCCAGCATGTGAATAATCTGTTTCCTGGCTCCAGTCATTCTTTCTGTGGACTTTGCCACTCCTTTATTTCCAGTGCTGGTCTTTCATCACTTTCTCCAGGCTAAAATATTAGGACTGTATTGTCCAAGGTGAGGAGGCTTCACGAGGTTGGTGATGCCAGCCTCAGAGCTTGCTGTGAGGGGAGTGCCTCGCTTTTCATGGCAGGCATGCTGGTATGGCAGGTAATAGGGCTTCACCTCCCCTCACTTGCTGATCCTTCATCTGCATCAACTGCTTCTATGACTTGCTGGATTTATTTCTCCTGTGGGCTGGCTCCCCAGGGGTTAAGCTAGAACCTGTGTCAGCACAGGAGGTACAGCAGGAGTCTGAAGCTCAGCAAGGGAAGCTGCCCTTTTGGCGGCAGCAGCAGCTGCAAAGCATTGAGCTGGTGAGCTGAAGACATCCCCAAAAGCAGCTCCAGTGATCTTGGGTACAGCCTTATTTAGCTTATATGGAAATGAATTTCATTGGTGACCAAAATTTTGCCCCAAAGGGTATATTCTGGGATACACCCAGGTGTATTGCCCTGGGACTAAGTGGGCAGGCAGAAAGCCTGAAAAGACAGCACTGTGGAATTACTTAAGCAGGAGTCACCTCGACAGAGACAGGGGTGTGTTATCTTGAAAACTGGATCTGTAGGCCTCATATCTAATCAGTGTGTGCACCGGTCTCTAGCCAGTTATGGTAAGTCAAGGTTCAGTATGTACAGACTGGAAATGGAAAACAATTTTTATGGTTGATAGGGAGGACAGAGGAGGGACTGAGTTCACATCTTGCAGTGTAGCTAAGCCTATGTTCAAAGTACATGCTGAGTGTTTCCATGTGGTTTTGTATTCAGCTACTATTCCCTATTAGCATTAATTGGGAATGCAAAGAATGTAGCTATTCAAATTGGTTTTAAATTATTACTGCTTATAGAGTTTCATAATACTAAATAAAAACAAGTTACATTATTTTTATCAGAAGACTAGATTTAGACCAAACAGTTTTCATACTCTGCTTTTAAAAATGACTGAGTAATTTATAATCATGATGATAACAACATGCTGTTTTTTTTAAAGGAGTTTGTCATAAATATATTGCCACACATTAAATTTGGGCAAGGGAATCTTCAGCTCTTGAAATTTTGAGGATGGCACAACTGTTGCAACATGGCTGATGGGAAGCTTAAATATAAGGTGCCAAAGAAAATTAAACTTGAAGAAGTATTCTACTGATAAACATCATTACATACATGTTTTTATTAAAATGCAAGGAAAGACCATTATATTTAATAATCAGAGTGATCTGGTTCTGCATACCAAACTTATTCAAGAACAGCGACAGTGCAAGCAAGTTCAGTCTTATATTTGTACAAAAGAACTGGTGATGGTGTGACTGGATGATTCGATGTGGATTTTTTTTTTTGCACTACCAATATTTATGTTTTGTATATATCTTTAAGCACGTGTGTGGAAAAAAAGCATGTGATTGTTTCACAGCAGACAGCAAGCTGCATGACAAAATAGAATCATCAGGGAGGCCCAAAGTTTTAAAAATAATTAGGGTTGGGGGCAGGGAGGTTGAGGCAAAATATATTGTTATGGTCAAAAAAAGACAACAGTAGCAAGGTTTCTTAAATACTGTTCCAGATTTGTGTGATGTGGATGCCCCATCCCAGAAAATGTTCAAGGTCAAGCTAGATGCATCTTTGAGCAGCCTGGTATAGAGGAAGGTGTCCCTGCCCATGGCAGAGCACTTGGAATGAGATGGTCTTGAAGACCCTTACAACCTAAACCGTTCTGTGATTATATGATTTTTTCCTTTTTTTTTTTTTTTTTTAAATTAAGCAAAGATTTGAAAAAACAAGTGAACGTCACTGTCTTCCTCATGATGCACATACCTTTAGAATCTGGCATAATTGTCTCCTCGGAGGAAATTTGATCTAATTTATGTTTTGCAGTTTGGTTTTTGTTTTGTTTTTTTTATCTGAGCTTTTGAAAAAATGTCCAAAACCCCTAGAAAGTCATATGTCACTGTTGCAGATATACATATAAATTTTACTGGTCTGTGAAATAATGATTTAAACCTGTACTTAATTTTTTGGTATGCTTTATCCTTTGCTGCACTTTTCCTTGTCTTCTTCCATTCTTTTTTTCCCCAAAAGAAATTCCCCATAAGTAACTGGCACTGCACTGGGCAGAAATACTCAAGCTGCTTTAGAGTAGTATCGATAATGTACCAGAAATCTTGGAAAAAGGATAATTCAGCCTTACTAAGGCAACTCTACCTGTTCTGCACTTCAGTCTATCTGCTAACCTGATGCTAACTGTAGTCTTTGTGTATGGTTTGGTGCAGACCTGACTTCAGAGAGGATTTTTTAACAACCCTTCTGAATAAAAATGGCTTAATGGAATACATCATAATAGAGAGAAAAATCAGCTGGTGCTTTTTTGTGTGTGGTGACATTTAAAACTACTTTAAGAAACAGCTTGCTTGTATGCTATTAAGTCTCAAGTTACATTTAATTATTTATGGATGTGACTTTAATTCTTATTGCCATTCAGTGATGTGACAAAGCCTTGACAGTGTTGCTTTCTGGAGGTCAGTGTAGCAACCTGAGTAAGTTTTGAGTGTTGTAAGGCTGTTGCGAGAGTGCCTGTTTCATCCATCAGCTGCTTTTTCTTCCCTGCAAAATGAAGAATCCAGTACTTAGCTGTGGTTGGAACCTTTCTGTTGTTACATCAGCTTCTGAGAGAGTGTTGCTTTTCTTGTAGAGCGAATATTTGCTTTCATGAAGATAGAGCAGCATTCTGTGGCTGATTTTTTTTTTCTTTAATTTGTCTTGTGTTTTTTGGGTTTGGGATTTCATTTGTGACTTGAAACCCCAGACTGAAGTTTTTTGGGGTTCTTTAAAAGCAAGCTTTCCTTTGCTTTCATTCCCTTGCCAGTATACCTTTCCAATATATTTATTAAAATGAAGTATTTAATTTTTAAAAAAAAAAGCCTGGCTAACATTTTTACTTTCTAGAATATTGAAATTGTGTTTGTCATTGACATTTACAGACAGTTAGCTAAAGTTTGGTCCAATTATCTGTCTCAATTGAGTAGAAAGACACCATCTGCTGGCAAGTCGATTTAATACACAGTATACCAGCTTAGAAACATCTCAAACTCTATTCAAGGTCAAGAATTTTAGAGGTAACCCGCAGTCCTCCCCAGTGGAGAGATTTCTGAAAAATGTGTGCAGCTGGAGGTCTGTAGTGTGGGTCAGCTGAGCCATATTTGTAGTCTGTTTATGGAATTTAAATTGCCAGGGCTAGTTTTTGTTCTTTTTTTGGTTCGGGTTTTTTGGTAGTGTATTGCATTTGACCTGTGTGACATGGAGTGTGGTGTGGGAAATAGGAAAAAAAACATGATGCTTGAAAACTAGAGATTATCCTACTCTTATTAATTATTATTATTTAATATCAGAATATTAATTACAATAATGCTTGATTTGGGTGAAGCAAAAATATCTACGTTCATGCACACCATCCTCAACCCATCTTCAGATGATCTTTGCACAAATTTATTTTCAGAAGGAATTAAAGCAACCATAAAGGTGTAGAAAGATACAGGAAAAAGGAGCACTTTGATAAATGAAGAGCGAAGGAATAAAAAGGCAAGCAAAATACCACAAAAAAAAAATGATAACAATCATAATGGTGAACATACTTCCTGCAAACGCTGCGGTTATATTGAACAAATGCTGAATTATTTAAGGTTTAGTGCTCTGTATGAAGGCTGCTTTCTGCCTGCTTCTTTGTGCAGTTAGATAGATGATGAAGAGTCCAGCAGGTGGTACCTGGCTTACAGAAATAAATTAAATTGGAATTCTCCTTGCTCCACGGAAGGAGACTGCTGTGTTATGCTGCATAGATACGCGCTCCAGTTACCACTGGGGATAGAATGGCATTAGTGACTAAAATGGTTTCAGCCTTTCTCCTCTTGTTAGCTTAGTAAGCAACTACACTCAGATTATTCCACAAATCACAGGTAAGAAATTGTCATGCACAGCCTGGATGTAGTGATTCTATCTTTTGTATAATTAGCTGGAAAAAGAAGTCACAGGTCTTGACAGACATGTCCTCTCTGAGTATAAACAGCACAATGCTATATTGAACAAAAACTTCTTTGTATAGAGGTGCCTTTTAAAAGAGCCTTTCATGGAAGCAGTAAATTATACTGATGGGTTTTCTTATGAAGTGGAATTAAATAGTATTTATTGGCAGTCATTGAATAAAACTTCTTTTGTTCCTACAGGAGTTACTAAAGTTGATTATGGGGACATATCATCACGGCTTGGGCTAAGGCGCAAGCTCCAGTGCAAGCCTTTCTCCTGGTACCTGGAGAATGTTTATCCTGATTCCCAAATTCCACGCCATTACTTTTCTCTGGGAGAGGTAAGATTTTATCTTTCATGTTTGTCTTCACTGTGTAAAGTACATTGTGCACTGAGTTGTTTGTGTTTTGAACTGAGTAGTGCAAGCAAGTTGTCTCCAGAAAAGTTCAAGCATCTTGCACCTGTGTTCCTGTCGCCTGTAAAATGACAAATCTGGTTTCTCAATGGGGCTGACACTGAACTTTGGTATACAGTACTGTAATTTGAATGTTTTCCCTTTTCCTACTACAGTTCAAAAAAGTCATATAAATGGCTTTAGAAATATTCCTTCAGAAATGTAATAATGGATAACTTTCTGTATAACATTCTCTACACAGAGGATGAGCGAAGTTTTGTTTAAAAGCTATACTAGGTGAGGCAAGGTCTTTGCCTAAAAGTTGTTCTGAACTTTACCCCAGAACCCACACCAGTGACCAGCAAATTCTAGTGACCCCTAAGCCTTGCTGGGCATTTCTGTTTTTCCTTTAACATTTTTAAGTGACTATAGAAGTAGTAAAGATGCTGTCCTAAATAAGTAGGCACCATCTCCTCTTCAAGTCATGTTGAACTAAATATCAAGTTTGCTGTAGAGCAATTTTGTACTGTTTGGTTTTAAAAGAAACACTTTTAGCAAAATGGAGGAGGCATTCATGCTTCTGCATGACTATCAAGAGACTTGATATTCCTGCCTGCTTACTGTATAGTGATACAGGGATTAATACTTTTGAACGTTTTGGGCTGGAGACTCAATTGTGTCCATTCTCTTGTAGCTGAGTCTTTGAGAAAAAGTGGCCCCAAGGTAGAAGGATCTCCCAAAGAAAGCACAGAAACAATCATGGTTCTGTAGCCTGGTAGCTTGAACATTTTCTTGGGAGTTTGAGTCTTGGACAATGATGCCTCATTGTTAATATGGGTCATTTATTTCACATAACCTCTGGCACAGAGAGAGAACTGGTGCCAGTGTGGTTTGATATGGATCTACTTCTCATCCAAAAATATCAACTTTTGGCGATGTGCTCTTTTTCACTTCTAGATAAGAAATGTGGAGACAAATCAATGTCTGGATAACATGGCAAGAAAAGAAAATGAGAAAGTTGGAATCTTTAACTGCCATGGAATGGGTGGCAATCAGGTGACAATTTTTAAAAAGGAATTTTCTTAATGTATTGAATTATTTGGGACACTACTCAGTGGGACAATTCTTGGATGTTTTCAATAGTTATTGTCAAAATATACTTAGGAAACCCTCATTAAAGAAAATGCCTGTAAAAGGAAATGCGTGAGAAGATTTGGTGGTGGTTTGTACGGGTATGTTTTTGAGGCCTGATTGCAATAGATTTTAGATCAACTTTTAAGTCAAAAACAAAATTACGGGAGGACAATACTGCTATGAGCTAGACTTCACCTACTGTAGGTTTCTGGAACTGCATTCTGGTTAGAACTCCTGATTGGCATTGGTACTTTAGAAAAAAAAACAAACAAACATGCCTGTGCCTGAAATACTATTTTTAATGTATCTTTTTCTGGGTGTCGGTTGTGGGATTTAGTTTTCATCTATTTTTTTGTTCTCCTTTCTTAATGATTCTTGATGAATTGTTTTCACATAAACACAGATTACCTGTGTTTGGGGATTCTCCTGTTCGTTCACAGCAAGCAATCTTCAATTCAAAAGAAATCTGTTTTGACTGAAGAGCTTGTGACAATGTTCATATTTGTTCCCAAAACAAAAAACAAAACAAAACCCCAAAACAACAAAAAACCAAAAAACAACTTTCTATGCCACACTATTATGAAAGGAACAGAAAACAAAAGTAAAAATTAGTGCGAATAAGTGAAGTAATGCACAAATTTTCCCCTTTCCCCTCACTCCAGGAATCTTTTGGTTGAGGCAGTTCTTTTTCACTTCCTCTCATTCTTTTTCTGTCTAGGTTTTCTCATATACTGCCAACAAAGAAATTCGGACAGATGATTTGTGTTTAGATGTATCCAAACTTAATGGCCCAGTTACGATGCTCAAGTGCCACCATCTAAAAGGAAATCAGCTTTGGGAATATGATCCAGTGGTAAGTCTTCTAATGACTTTTGACTGTAAAATGAGACAACTTGGGCTTTTACATGAGCCTACAGAGCAACATATTCCAGTGCAGGACCACTATTGGACAGACAAAACAGGAAACAAAATCAGGATTATGTTCCCTCTGTTATTAATTCACTATGTAGTCACACAGTGGACATCTGTGTTGATTTAATTACCTGGTGAGTTTTGGGGAAGCTTTTGGAAGAACATTTTTAATGTGCTTTTGGACCGTCTGGAGAAATATAGTCTGACAGTGTAGTGTTGTGTTAGAATTAGATCAAAAATGGGGAATTATTCCAGGTGTCTATTAGACCAATAAAAGATAAGAGTAATGATGTTTGACAAATTCAGCACTTGGTGTCTTCTCTTGCACAAAGTTACAAGGAAATGCTTGTCTAATTAAAAAATGAATGTTGCAAACTTATAAAGATGATTTTATATTTCTAATCAAGGTATGTCTAAGGTATAGATGCTTAAAACACCTTTATTTAAATCATGGTCTTTCTCGTACATAATGTTCAAATTTACTTTGAAGTTCATATGTTGAACTGCCAGATCTAGAAATCATTGACCATTGATCAATTCATCATTAATTTGATTCGCAAGCTCTAAAAATGATTTTGTGATTGACTAATGCAGTCAAGAACTCTGACTTCCCGGATAGTTAAAAAAAAAAGTAGTTCTCAAGCTTGTTAATTTAAAATCAGTTATTACAAACGACAGTTGTGAGACAATTTGTGGATGAAGAATCTTGCCAGTATATTTGCAATGAGTGTTTTTAAAAAGAACTTTTAGATATTTAGCTACTAAAAAGTAATTTCACTAATTAGAAAGCAAAGTGGGGGTTACTTCTGATTAAATATACTTGCTATAGACTTCAGTGGCTGAGGTGTTAACAGAAGTTGCAGCCTTTCAGACTAAGAGCAGATACATATGAATGATGATTTTCTGGTTAGAATGGCAGTTAATGTGGAACACAATGGATCTCTACTAGGATTTATGTACATTGCTGGCAACTGTTAATAGGACACTGAAGAAAGCTGAACGCTTGCAGGATTAAACTAGTCTTAGGAACCATTCATTCTTGGTTTTAATGTAGTTAGTTTACGTGACTTAAGCAAATAATATGGATAATATTACCACCTACAGTGATTTACCAAAGGGCAAGTGCTTTTCAATAGGCTTCTACCTTATCAGTGTTAAAAAAAAAAATGCATCTTTAGACACCTAATCGCAATAGTCTGTCCTGCAGCGATTGCCACAGACTTCCCCTCTGTTGATCCTCAGCCATAAATTTGGTTATATGTGTTCTTTCACTATATTCCGTCAGTAGAAAATCTAGGCATAATCTTCAGAACATTACTGAAAACTGGTAGAAAAAGCACAAAAATAAGTTATACGGTACTTTAAAGAACTTCTGCTTGCATAGTTGAGGGATTTTTTTTTTTCTGTAGTTTTTCTTTCTGCCTCTGTTCAACTCCCTCGTTCATTCTTCAGCACCTCTGTGAGTGCCGGGGATTGATGTCCTCAGGTTTCTGAATTTGATTTTTTTTTTTCTATTATCCTTTGTTGCTTGTGCACATAAGGCCACGACTTTTCAATCATTCCAGTGTCCTGGCTGAGCTGCTGAATGAGAGAAGAAATACTGATAGTAGTGCCTGTGGTACCATAGGCAAGTTGGTGCTCTGAGGAGTATCCATAGCACAGTGGCAGGAAATGCAGCTTCTAAGGATCTCTTCTCCATGAGGATAGTGCTGAGGTGTAGATGGAGCTCTACTGAAGATTGCATAAATGAGAGTAGTAGGTTTTGGAAAAGATTTATACTGATGTGAAATTGCACATACTTTTTATGAAAGAACATACTTTTAGAAAAGAGCCATGGAAGTGCTAAAAGAACATAATGTATAGTCAGTATCGTGTCTCCAGCTGAGGAAAAAAAAAAGTACTTTTGAAAACATATTCATTCTGATCTGTTAAAAGCTGCTATTATAACTAATAATTGAACTTGTATATCTTACCAGCCTGTAATTTCTAACTCTTCAAAGGTGCCTAGCTGTATAGTCCTATTTAAAGAATGGTGGATATTGCTTGATAAAGAATATAATTTACAAGTCAGACTGTTTTGTTTTTCATGAAGCACTGTTTTTAGTATCTACAATGTCAAATGGCATATTTAAGTGTTTTTTAGGATTGGGATCTGGAGTCAGTAACCACAGGGTCTTGTCTAGTTCTTACTTAAAAAAAAGCTTTGATGCCAGCTAGAAATTTTTTGGTTACCTTATACCCAGTGATTTTTATAAAGCTAATTTCTTTTTATTTTGTCTTCAAGAAATTAACCCTGTTGCATGTGAACAGTAACCAGTGCCTGGACAAAGCCACTGAAGAGGACAGCCAGGTACCCAGCATCAGAGACTGCACCGGCAGCCGCTCCCAGCAGTGGCTGCTCCGCAACGTCACCCTCCCAGAAATATTCTGAGGGGTTCTAAAGAAAAGCAAAGATTGACTGGGCTACCTCGGCTGATACTTTGGCTACACTGTTAAGTAGCAACAGAAGAAACTTCTGCTCGGCAGAACCCACAGTTCCTCAGCTGTTAGAACTCCTGCAGCTTCTCAGTATCTGTGAACCAGCCTTCCTGTATAAGGATGTGAAACTACCACACATAGCAGTGAAACTGTGCCCACTGATGTTTACAAGATCGAAAGAGTTTCTTCCAGCAAATAACTTAGAGAACCTTTGGACAGTGGAAACATAATCAATGAAATAGTCTCTCTGAAGAGCTACATATCGTTTTAGTTTGCTTGCACATCAGTAACCTCTGCTGAAAGTGCTGTTGTAATGAAGAAAGTTTCAAGAATTCTTTTTTTCCTGGTTAGCAGTGGTAACCAGACTACTAAATATAGATCCACAAATAAATGAGAGAGAGAGCTGGAAAACAGATTCCATATCATGGCATAAGAATTCTGTGGTTTATGAACAAAAAGTAAACAGGGTTTAATGAAACTAAATCAGAACTATGAAAAGTACAATTTGTTATAGTGAAGTATCAAATTTATATGTAGATTTTATACCTCAGTGGGGGAAAATAACCAAGTCAAAAGGCAATTGTTTCTCTTTTTCAATTGTGTGATAGTCCATAAATACTTTTTTTTTTTCCTGGTGAGTCTAATATTATTTTGGGCGCAAACAAAATGAGCATAAGAATAAACTGAGCTCTTGAATGTCAGATCAACTTTTTTTTAAATTTTAATTTCTTGGCTGTTGGAATTGTATCTTTTTATTACTGTCTGAATACTGGAGGTTAACATGCTGTCTAACTTTTTTTTTTCCAGACCTGCCATTTCAATTTATACTTGGGTCAGTCAGCTTATGGACTTTCATGGCCAAACAAAAGATTTAAGTACACTTTGAAATTAAGTTAACTTGAGTATGCTTTAGCGCCCAAGACTTGTACTACTGTACTACAGTTTTGTTTTCATAGCAATAAATCTTTTGTTCCTTGTTTGATTTCAGTCATCAGAAAGCCAGAAGAAAAGATACATGATTTGGGTAGCAGAAGATTGGCAAAACTGAAGGTTTTCTGGAATCCTTTTTCACGTCATATTCAGATGTGCTTCATTGTCAAGTGCATATTTAGATTAGACTCTGAATTGTAATGTTGATCTGCTGCTTTTTTCTAATAAAACCTAAAGAAAAATAGCAAAATTGGCATGGTTTTTAAAGTTAATGTAGCCAAAAGCAATATGACTATGTCATTACATCGGTCTGCATTTTTTAACTGAATTGCTTTGTTTTGTTAAGAAAAATCTGTGTGGGCTGATCTTGAAAATGAGCCACTGAATACTCAGAGTATACATTGAATTTTCTTTTGAAAAGAAAAATGAGATTTGGTCAATGGAGAGGATATTTTTATGATAAATGTCATTGTTTGGCCAACTGTCCTGAAAAGCAAATTAAACCTAGACTCATGTAAAAGTTGTGTGGAATTATGTTTGGCTGTTAAGGCCTTTTTAGATTTACTATCCCAGGTTATTGTAGTCAGTGTTATTTCCATTATTTCTGCAGCAGTACACAAGAGTTTTCATCAAAAAGCAGGGGAACGGTTAACAAATTGTACTATTACATTGCTACTTTGAAAATGCATAGGGTGAGATAATGTAGGGTTAATATCAGATAAAACATCCAAATATCTAACTATCTTTTATTGACCCCTCTGTTTGGATAGGCCAGCAAATCTTACGAGATTGAAGTAGGTTCATGAAAGTAATTTATTAAAAATATATTGAAGTGTGCCAAGATGACTTAAAAAAAAAAAAAAGGAAAAAAACCATCTAAATGGTTATGTGAGGAATGTGAGAAGACTTATTCCTTTCTTATGGTCAGTGAAGAGGACGAGGTGGGTGACAGTGTCATCTTTTTTTTTTTTCTTAAATCTTAGGAAACTAGCAATTTTTAGGGCATATGTGTGTGTGGTGGTGCCTAAAAATGTGGTATCTTTTACTTCAGAAACAATTTCCCAAACACAAACCAACTTTCTAAAAACATTTCCAGCAAAGAGGCTCTAAATCAGAGATGAGTAAGCTTTCACGGAATGAGAAGCAGGAGCATCAGAAAGTGCAAAAGTCTTGTAAGTTTTCAAAATTTCTTAATTTGTTTCAGATTTGTTTCATATGCACACGGCACATCACTGAACACACAAAACACTTTTTCACTTTGTATCTTCAGCACTTATGATTCCTGCTGTGATATCCTGTTAAGAAAACTGAAGTGCCATGGCTTGCGAGATAAACTCCTAGGCAGGCCTCAAAGTTACTGTGATTTTACCCCTCTCAGTTCAACAAGTCATTTTATATGTTGGTCACATAAAACTGCAGTACAAATAATTGCACAACTTAAAATGCATGTATCAAGCTCTCAGCAAGCTGAAGGAGCAATCAGATTTCCAACCTATACTTTCCCAGCTCTTACCTGCTGAGGATGGGGAGGGGAAGCAGCAGACCCAAGAGTGGCTGCAGCCCCGAGGTGTTTGGCTCCAAAGCCCTCAGCCAGTCCCACGGTGGGTAACTGGTGCTGGTTATGGGCAGTGGGCCGTGCTCAGCCTGTCCATGTATCCAGGGCCCAGCAGCTGTACTGTGCTGGTGGACAACACAGGGCTTCTGCAAAGACTCCCTGCACCAACGTACATTTCAAATATTCTGTCGTACTAAGAGCTTTTCAAACATGGCCACTGAACAGCTTCCCACACAGAGTTATCTTAGACCTTCTCTTGCCACAGGAGCTCGTGTCACCACAGCTCCCTGCTGAAAGTGAGCTTCCTTGAGACCCTGCTCAGCTGCAGTCACCCCAGCAGTGGTCCTCCACTTACAGGGAGAATGCTTCTATATACCAGCTTTGAGTAGGAATATTAGTTGGCTCTATCAGTTACAGGAAAAATTAATTCCTTTCCATCTAGTCTGTCTTCTTGTACTGAAGTCTTTGGATAGAATTTTAAGAACCTCTGTACATATTTTAATTTAACCTGTTCTGAAAAAACCCCAAAGCATTGACTTTTCCTTACTGTGTAGCATACCTGTGTTATGAGACATATCAATAGTTTCCAGTAGAAATCCCATTCCAGTTCCTCAGCATTTATTGCTGTTCAGATCAGATGTTGGAGGGGGAAAAAAAAAGACCACTGCTGTCTTATTTGACCTTGATAGCAAATAGATGCAGGGTAGCGAAAAAAAAAAAAGTAGCTATATTTTGAAGAGAATTGGTAAGCTCTCTTGCTGTCTTTTGTCTGTCCTGTGCTCAGAGTATTTAGCATAAATTTCCTATGCATGTTCTAAAGGCAGTGTTCTCTTCTCCATCTCTTTTCATTTGCCTGTGCAAAGACATTTATTGAGAAACACCAGTGCCTTTTAACTGAGTTGAAGTAAATGACATGTTATGGTACAGACTTTAGATAACTACACTGTGCCAGGTCTGATTAGGTCATCTTCAGTCTGTTCAGATACTGAAAGTCACAAAAGTTATCTGTGTGTATGTATGACTGTGACTGTTGTCTCAATCTGTCAGTTTGTTTTATCAGTATTAAATTAAGTTGTATTTTAGTAGCTTTATTTTTATGGTAGTTCCGTTCGAAGGGGTTTAGCAGTCGCTTTTCATTTTATCACAGCAATGGTCCTCTGAGGTATGGACTGTAAGCAGAAGAGGAAATCTGTGTTACAAGTTAGAAACAAAAATAAGATAATCCTCTTTAATTCTTGCTTGTCTTTGTTCAAGTAATGTAGCATATTCAGAGAGATGAGCCAAACCCTGGCAGATTTATTCTGCTGTATTTCCCCTTCAAGGTAAGTAAGCAGATGCAAATGTGCTTCAGAAGATTAACTAAGAAATAATGACTCAAAGCTTTCCTTCACTACGTTAAGTGTTCCTTCATGCTTTCAAATGAAGAAATGTGGGAAAACATAAGTGCTACAGAATAAATTTTGATAGCTTTAGGAGCCTTGTATCTGATGTGAACTAAATTGTAAACAGTAGAGATTTAGGGCAAGACAGGAATGTGCAAAGTTTAAAACTTGCACAGTGTCAGAGTGCTGCTTGCTGTCAGGTCTATTATAGCATTTCTTACAGTCATTTTAAAGCAAATAGTTCTCATACTTGCATCTTACTCTAACCACTGATAGTTGAGAGTTGTTCAGCTAAGCATAGTTATGATATGTGGTGGTGAGCATGGTGTACAGTACTTTGAACAATAAAATAGTAGTTTTCTGCAGTAAGTTTCTAATTAATTCAAAGTTAAATCAAGGTTATCTAAAGACTAGAAATTATGGCATTGAGGTGAAAACTAATTCACTACACTGTTCACTTATTTTCTTTATTAATCTTGGAGGATGTTTTTGTAGCATTCTGCTTGCATTTCATGCAGTGCCAGCTGATCCTTACCTTGCCAGGCCTTTCAGCTTGGTGGTGCTGCTCCATATCAGAATTGAACTCTGAGATGAAAGCAAACTGTTACTTCTGACAACAAACCGAGTAATTATCATAGCTCTGGTTCAGGGCATAGATAGCAACCTGCCTCTGAAACAATCATGACTGATTTCCTTTCCTCTGGAGTAAATAATAAGATACATAGAATGTCCTTCAGTTTTAAATGCATCTTCTCTCCCTCTCTCGTTCTCTTTCTCTCTCTTTCTCTCTCTTTCTCTTTCTCTCTCTTTCTCTCTCTTTCTCTCTCTTTCTCTCTCTTTCTCTCTCTTTCTCTCTCTTTCTCTCTCTTTCTCTCTCTTTCTCTCTCTTTCTCTCTCTTTCTCTCTCTTTCTCTCTCTTTCTCTCTCTTTCTCTCTCTTTCTCTCTCTTTCTCTCTCTTTCTCTCTCTTTCTCTCTCTTTCTCTCTCTTTCTCTCTCTTTCTCTCTCTTTCTCTCTCTTTCTCTCTCTTTCTCTCTCTTTCTCTCTCTTTCTCTCTCTTTCTCTCTCTTTCTCTCTCTTTCTCTCTCTTTCTCTCTCTTTCTCTCTCTTTCTCTCTCTTTCTCTCTCTTTCTCTCTCTTTCTCTCTCTTTCTCTCTCTTTCTCTCTCTTTCTCTCTCTTTCTCTCTCTTTCTCTCTCTTTCTCTCTCTTTCTCTCTCTTTCTCTCTCTTTCTCTCTCTTTCTCTCTCTTTCTCTCTCTTTCTCTCTCTTTCTCTCTCTTTCTCTCTCTTTCTCTCTCTTTCTCTCTCTTTCTCTCTCTTTCTCTCTCTTTCTCTCTCTTTCTCTCTCTTTCTCTCTCTTTCTCTCTCTTTCTCTCTCTTTCTCTCTCTTTCTCTCTCTTTCTCTCTCTTTCTCTCTCTTTCTCTCTCTTTCTCTCTCTTTCTCTCTCTTTCTCTCTCTTTCTCTCTCTTTCTCTCTCTTTCTCTCTCTTTCTCTCTCTTTCTCTCTCTTTCTCTCTCTTTCTCTCTCTTTCTCTCTCTTTCTCTCTCTTTCTCTCTCTTTCTCTCTCTTTCTCTCTCTTTCTCTCTCTTTCTTTCTCTCTCTCTCTCTTTCTCTCTCTTTCTCTTTCTCTCTCTTTCTCTCTCTTGTTACATCATCCTTGTAACTTTGATGTTGTTCATCTTTGTGTTCTTCAGAAAAGCCTTTTGGCCTCACCTCTTTTGAAGTCCTGTCTCATTTTCATCACGTTTCTCTGAATCTTTTTTTTTTTATTATTTTCAAAAATTGGATTGTGGTGTTTAGGATAGTGACAAGGACATAAATATTGCCTTAGAGATGTGCATTATTTCTGCTTTATTTTTTAGGCATTCCAATAATGCATTAAGTAAATGTTTTCTGGAAGTGATCCTCAGTGGCATCTTAGTCTTCTGAACATTTAGCTTAATATACAGGGCTATAGAAGAAATTCTTTGTTCCATTTTGCATTAAGTTGAATTTACAGATTTTTGCTTTTTTTCCATGTATGCTGTTTAGTCACCTGGGGTTGGTTATTTTGCTGTCTTAAACAACTTGGGACTTCTTCCTCAGTACTTAATGATACTGGTTCAGTCACGTGTTTCTGACATTCTCACTTTTGCTTTTGTCTTGGGTTGGAACAGACCTCTGTAGGTCGTCTGGTCCAAACCTTTGCAAAAGCAGAGCTTACTTCAAAGTTAGATCAAGTTGCTCAGGAACTCCCCCCGTCAGGTTCTCATTGTCTTGAAGGATACAACCTTCTGGCCTACTTGTTTGTGTCTGACACCTCTCATGGTGAAAAATTCCCCACCTCCCTGCCAGTACTTAATCAGAATTTCTTTTCCTGCAACATTTCTGTGCCTTTCACTGTGCCTTTCAGAGTTAACCATAAATCTTTACTTTGCAGATACTGTCTGCTCTGTCATTTTCCTGCTTCTGGGACTATTAGCAGCTGGCCATGTACAGTTCATATACTGAGAGTGAACTGCTAATAGAACAGAGGTTAAACCAGTGTTTCAAGAGACTTCACCACTACTTCCTCTAAATTCTAGAAATATGCCTTTCCTACAAACTTAACTTTGGCGAAGAGAGATACCTATTCTGTGAAGTGGTCCAAGAAAAACTATTGGGTCCATGTCCAGTCCACAGGAAGTGGGAAAGAAGCCCAGCCTTTATTGCTGTGGCAGCTTCAGCATTGGAAATATTCAGACCAAAGAACTTGAGAGTAAGTTTTGTAGTTGCCTTGGCTGCACGATGAGGAGATCTGGATTGTTTCAGAGCAAAAACCCTGTTTCAAGTTCAGTGAAAACAGGAAGAATTTTCTAGCTGCTGTTTTCTCTCCTGGTTTTGATGTTCATGAATCGATCATGAATCAGGGTATCTGAGTCTCTAATGGATCTTTTTGGTCTGAAAATGTTTTCAGGTAGCTAGCCAGATTAGCAAAATAGCGTTTTCAGTCCATGCCAGTTAGATAGACACAGCTCAAATGACCAGTTCTTGTGGTAAGCATTCCAGGATCTTGGGATATAACAGCTGTCACTATAGATGATCTCTGCAATACGGTAAGTGATGGCTTGTTGAATGCCAATGACCCTTTGCTTGTGCTTTCTCCTATACTCTTTAGAGTCAGGGAAGTGCTGGGCGTGGAAAGTGCCATTTCCATTACCCAGAGTAAGGAACCTCTCCCTGTGTGAAATGATGAAAGAAATGTATGCTTGAGGCAGTGAGATCAAGTTGCACATATAATTCCATTTAAATGTGGCTGTACTTACATGGTGAATGAACTGGAAACAAATCTCAAACCCCAAAATCCTCTCTCACATTCCCAGATGCTGAAAACCACAGGAACCAACTGTATTACCCATACTTAGGGCATGCTTGAATGTAGTAGCTCTCAGAATTACCCTTTGTAGTCAAAGCCAATCATTATTCTGATCTGGCCTGGCTTTTTGTGATCTTGAATGTGAATTGCTGAATGAAAGCAGAGAATTATTCAATTACAGATTGTGCATATGTGTGTATTTATGTGAAGTAGTTCAGACAAAGCACATTAAACTACTTCAATTAGAACTGAAGTTGAACCCAGCAGCAGGAGCCTGTGCACCCAATCTACATCAAGAGGCTGTCGTACAACTTTGTTAAATGTAGGCATGCTTAGCCCTGCCTGCCTTGTTTGGTACAGAAATTGGTCAGTGCCACCTCAACCCTGCTCAGTCAGGTCCCTGGTGTGAGGAAATGCTTCATTGTTCTCCTTTCTTTCCATGACTCTGGGCTGCCACAAGGCATCATGTGCCATTTCCACTTTTCTGCCTAGTATTTTTGCCTTGAAAAATGCATTTCAACCCTGTACAGCACTTCTGGAATGTGACCTGGAGGAAATTGTATCTTCTTCTGAGTCATGGCTTTTGTAGAAACCAGATCTGTAAGCTCTGGGTTTTTTTCTGGCTACGGACTTGCTGGGGCTGGGTCTCCTGAATGTGTAGAGATCAGACTCCTAAGATGTACTTTGTTCTTGGATGCTTCAGTCCAGTTGGATCAATGAACTTCCAGCCTTATGTAAGCTTCAGAAGCCATCTGAGTATAATCCATTAACTCTGTTGGTTCCTGAAGTCAGATTTGTGGCAAATAAATCTGGAGTGATCTTAAATGATCACTGACATCGTTAAAAAGAAATTGTTTTCTTCAGGTTCCCAAAAATCCCATGCCCACCCCTGAGCACATGGTCAGCACAGAAAGGAGTTCTTGCCTTTGTCAGGCCAGTAACTGGAGATGACTCTGCAATAATGCTCAGGTGTTGGCAATTTAGAGCTGCCGGTTCACTGCAGTTCAGCACACCTGGTCTGCTCTGCAGTTGGTGTTGGAAGCCACCTGCCTGAGAGCACCTCTCTGCCTTTTGCCAGCAGGGTGCCATCACTGTGCAACATGGACATCGTGGACAGGTCAGAATATTCTGGACAGACAATGCCAGTAAACAGGCAATGCCTTTGGTATGGTGCAGCTGACAGCGCAACATAACCAGCTGGTGTAATATCCACGACGGAGCAAGCCCTTGTGTTTTGGTGTAGGAGCAGTTGGCCACTGCCATCTTGCTGCTCTGAGCCTCAGATTTGCTTCTGACTCATTTACTGCATGCTCTGAGTATTCTGGGTCAAGTCACTGTATCTTGTGTGGGAAATATCAGAGGAATGTGTAATGGACTTTCTTCCAGACACGGGGCGGTTTGAGTCTGCCCATTAATTGTGTGTTTGACTTGGACAGCAACAAGACACAATAATTGTCCTCATCCTGCCAGTGATGCATGGGAAATTTTAAAAAGACATTCATTAGATGTGATTCTGGCTGTAGGACTGGAAAGGCTGATGTACAAGGTTCCTTCATTTTTCAAAGACATGACAGACCTAGAGTCGTAGTAACGATGGCAGTGTGGTAATAACGTGGTTTGGTGGGGACTCTGGTGATAGTGGGAATGCCTTTATTGCTCTCCCAAAGCTGTTCACTGCTGTTGTCCCTTCTCCCAGACCTCTTGTTGGGGCACTGTGCCAAAGAGTTCTCCTGTGCTTTATCTCAGGCATGGGTGTGAGACAAGCCTTGGGAACAAACATCTCTTCTGCCTTGCAAGTTAGTCTCTCAGCAGCAGAAACAATTGTACTGCCTAATGATATTTATGATTTTTTGCTCTTACTGTTGCTCTTACAGTCCTTAATATTGCTGGTTAGAGCAGCAGGAACTGGAGGAGGCTGTGGTTTGTCCTGTGTTGCGGACATCATTAATGTCAAGAGTTTTGGTTTTGTTTTGTGGGTTTTGGTTTTTTGTATACTGTCACTTCTCACTGTCTCCACATTCCATGATATCACAGCTCCATAAGGAAGCTACATTGAGTCCTATGTATCCCCAACAGAACTTGTCTGAAGATGCAAGAAGGACAAATTCTACCAGACACACATGGAAGATAACAGCACTTAGAGATAACAACCCCCCTGCCCTGCACCAACCTTTACCCGAGCTTTTTTTGAGATGTGCAATGAGGTAGTTCATCATAAATTCCTTCTTGTAATCATCTGAGCTCCATCCACGTCAATTGTTCCATTAAGACACCTGTTTATTTTCATTAAACCGTGCACCACAAAAGCTGTGCTTCAAAGTATTACCACAGACTGTTTTGCTTTAGTTAATGGTCTGAGGTTCTTTAGACAAGTCCATCTAAAGTTGTCTGTAGTATTAGCTGTCAAAGGTAGGGAACAGCCACCTCAACGTCCTCCACCTTTGCATAGTTCTTCACTGCACTTATATTATCACTGGGTGGGTTTTGCTGTGTTCTTCCTGTCCCTTCTCAAGCAGGTGATGTGAGGACATAGGGCTGACACGGCAGTGAGGTGTTTGTGAGAAGTGACCCCTGACAAGCAGCTATCGATGTGCTGGGCACTTCACGTTAGCACTATAGGTGGTTCCATGCCTATTTCCCTTTAAAACAGAGGTGTAAAACCCACAAATGGAATTAATCCATATATCTGTGCTCATTTTCCTCTCTCCTTTCCTATTCCATGAGAATCCTTACAACTTGTTGCTAAGAAGGAACTGAGATGGTGCTAGGCACAACTGTACCCCAAATATGAGGAGAAGAAGAGTTACTTTTCCCACCATGGACACTAGAAGTAAAGAATTGTGATATACATACAACAGAGATGCAAACTGCAGCTTGAAGAAGCCCAGTTAGAGGTAATCTCACTGTCTGCAAACTTTTGTATGGTTGGGTTTTTTTTAAGACTGGTGAAGTGAGCTTTGACTTCTGACTTGTCCTGATTATTCAGAGCATGAAGCTTATTGAAAGCTAAGCTGTTGCAAAAGGCTAATGAAGTGATTGTTCCTGCAGCCTGTGGATGTAGCTTGATGACTGTAAAGTTCAGCTCAATTTTTTAGGACGTGCCTGGACTAGAAACGTTAACTAGCTAAAATAGATTTAATACAGCTGTATATAATCAAGGAGAGAATAAGCAGAAGCTCATACTCTACCTGATAGTGTTCAGATTAAAAGGTAATGGGGTTAATGTGACTTGGAACAAATTTGTTCCTTGCTGGCACATAAAAATGGAAAAAAAAAACCAACACAAAAAAGCGTCAGCACTGCTATTTGCAATACTATGTTTTAAGTTTTGGCAGTTATGGGGATAGTAAAAAAAACTCAGTGAACAATTGCTTCTCTGATTTCCTGAAAGATTAATGTCTAATGCTTCTCTACTTACTGAAATCAGGAATTTTCTCTTATAAAGTCCAAGCTGCTGTATCTTCTTAACCAGTTTTTGCTGTCTCTGCAACCACTGTAAATGAGAAATGTTCTGGGTCAGCACAGGGGCAAGCTGTGCTTTCCCAGGAGTCATTCTGTTGCTTTAAGTAACTTACAATAGATACATATAGCTGAGTCCTAGGAAAAAACAAATTATTTGTCTTAAAGTTAGGAGAGCCAAAACCTGTATCTGATAACTAGTGGAAAAAGAGATATCTTCACAAGTTTGAGCCAAACTTAAACCATTACTTTCCAATCCTTTCTCTGAAACAAGTGACTGGGCTCAAGCTCATGTGCTTCTTACAGGCAGGTTACTAATGCCTGTCACCTCTATGAGGAACTACCAGCTCAGTGACAAAGGCCAGCTCTGCATGTTCTACAGGAGATGCACTGGGAATTTTTGGTCTGGGCTTCAGAGCACAGCCCAGAGACTTGGACTCCCCAGATTTGTGGTAGGCACAGAGACAGGTTATTAAGAGACGAGATATGAGATCTATTAAAATGTGGTGACAACTGGAAACAAACATGAGACACTGTGAACTGAAGAGAAGGAACTCTGAAGATATTCTCATCCTGACTCCTTGTCACTCGTGCATCACTTGTGCCTGCTTCACAGGAGGGATTTCTGCATATCCTGAAAGAGGAGGGCATGCTGAGGCTGGGGCAGTGTGTTTCTAAGGGCCAAAGCAGCACCAGCTCCAGGACTGGCATTTTGGTGACAGGGACTTTCTCTGAAGCACAACAGTGCAGTTGCTCCATGCTCTGTTCAATTTTCGTTCACAAAAGGGATGGCCCACGAAAGCCATCCTTCTCTTCCCATTGAAAAGACTGTACTCATCTTCCTGTCCCTTTTGCTGTGCATGTGTAGGATAAGGCTATTTTTAAAGAAAAGGAAGTTTTGCTGAACATTCAAAGGATGTTTTTAGATTCCCTTTTCATAAAAAGGGAGGGTGCAGGTATGGGGAAGCAGAGAGTCTTAAGATAATGTGTTTAGACTTAAATATCTCTGGTGAATTGTGTGGAAAACACTGCTTAGTCAGGATTCTGCAACTGTCAGCAGGAGTATCTAGTTCACAGTGGAAAAAAATACATAAAGCAATTTTTAAAAGAAAAAAAACCCAACAAACAAACCAACACATCTGGTGTTGAGTTGGCTGAGTATTTTGAGATCTTCACCCTTAAGGAAGAATGCATAACACACCATTTTGCAAAGAATTGGCAAAGTATTTTGATGATGACAGCTAAACAAGCTCACTTTTATTTTTTTTGGAGGCCTATTCTCCTTTTCTTGACACTGCACCATGTATTTTCACTTTTTTTTGCCCTTCCCCCTTGCCCTGAAGGCCAAAAATGTAACTCTGGTTACATCTGAGGTGTAATGCTGGACCAGAGCAGAAGGAAGGCAGGTCTGGTGTTTTGCTGCCCTTGGGTTGCTCCATGCTTTCCTGGGTTGTAATTATTCTCGCAGTTGTGCCTCCCACCATTTCCACCATTACAGTCGCTTCATGTGGCTTTCCCCTCACCAAATCAGAGCAACCATCCACCTTTCTCTTTCTGAACTCAAACCAGGTACAAAAGACTGCATCAAATTTCAGAACCTTCCCTACACAGAGTTTGTCTTGCTGGCTTTATTTCCTCTCTGCTTTCCTTTCCAGTTGCAAAAGTATTTTTTATCTAGAGTCTGAGCCCTGCTAAGAGGGACAACCCATATCCATGGCCACATTTGACTTCCTTTCTGACTGAATTACTGTGGCAGGCACAGCTAAAGTGTGGGCTGCTGTGGCTGCCCACTGGCCACTCAGCTCCTGCTATCCTTGCCACCTTCCTCGAGTGACACGCGTTGCCTTGGATCACTTGACTGCTCTTGGTGTGAATGGATTTTGCTGCACCTACCTGTAAGGCACAACCCTTTTCCAAGGGGGAGCTTAAAGCCATGGCAAAGACAAAATTGGTTGGTGCCAGGATTGGTTCCACATGGCATATAAATTCCATGTTGTTTATTGACAATGTTTTAAAGGTGTAAAAACAAAACAAAAAAAACCCTCAAGAGGTGCTTATTTGGTTTTGTGCTATGAAGGGTACCAGGGATCTGGACAGAGGCTGTCAACCATGAGCAAGGCTTTTGTTGAGCTAGACATACCTATGATAAACTAACTTAAAATCAGGGAACACTGACCAGCCAAAACTATGTCTCTTTTGACAGCAACCTCCTCTCTCTTGAGCTGAATTTTGAGTTTCTCCCAAGATGTGCAGTCTTTTTCTTTTTTTCCTTTGTGTAATTAAAACCTTTTAGAAAACTGGGCTCTGCAAGCAAAATCTATTGTGTAGCAGCAAGGGATGAAGTCTTAGAGAAAACCATTAAACGATTGTTTTAAACAGATTGGAAGTGTTTGTATTGGACCACTTTTTGGCACCCTCTTTATTTTTTCTTAAAGCCAGGAGCATCAGTTACTGTGAGTACAAATGTGCGAGGCCACAGGCAGTTGTAAAATCATATGAAAGAAATGAAAACCTCTTCCCTGGGCCTAATAGTGCTGTAAATTGTGTGATCTGAAATTATGGGAACTTGTAGGGTTAGCAGTAATAACCAGCAGTCCTGTCAAACTTTGTCATAGCTGGCTTAAAATGTAGGGGGAAGCATGGAATTATACCTGTCCAAAGTAGTCAGCTTTTGGGCCTTTCCAAAGAGGTGAAGAATACAAACAATGAGAAAGCAAATCTTTCAGGCTTATATCAAACAGCTTTCTAGCTGTCACTGAAATATTTGCAGCTGCCCATGTAAACCTCACCTGGTTTTGGCACCACATTTTGATTCAGAGCACAGTGGTTAAAATGTTCGCTACAGTTATGCATGATTTTTGTTTAGTTTGTAGATTTTGCTTTGACAGACAGCAAGTGCCCTAATTTAAAGAGCAGAAGTGGCTTCAGATTTTAATTTGCACTACTGGTAAATGACCTCTCCTGTGCTTGACTGGGTAAGTAAATTGAAAGTATCTATGATAATTATTCATTTTTTTACCTTCTTCCTTTTTTTTTCTTTTTTTTTTCTTTTCAGCTAAGGGTTAGGAATGCAAGAATTTCCCTCTGATTTAAAAAATAAAGCACCTAATCTGCTGCTTTAGTTTTCAGCTGAGCTACATAGGGCTGAATTTCAGTCCTGGAGATCAGGGTGAGTACAGGTATTGCGCTTTAACTCTCAGTCTTGTTTGTTCTAAAACCAAATAAGAAGTTTGCAGAATCTTATGTGATTCCCACCCTGATTTTCAGGATGAAAATAATGGTGGTTCCTGGGTTCCTTTCTGTGCTTATAGTTTACTGTGCTTCAAGGACAGGCCTAGAATTGACTTGAACTTTTATATCACTCAACTGAAGAAGGCAAGTAAGCATTCAGTTATTTCCAATAAACTGAGAATGCTAAAAAGAGAGAGTAGAGGATTTGAATAAAATAGCATGGCCTGCTTTTAACTTAGAAATAACAGTGCTACTCCGAACCTGTAAGTGAAGGTTAAAGAAAACTCTCAGAAGAGGACACTGGTTTTCTACTACAACACAACAGGACTCGTTTCCTGATGCATAGCTCTACCAGAAAAGATTCTCTGGGCTATAAATTTCATCCTCTGCTACTGTGCCATGTGCTGAAGACTTAAGGTGGAGAAACTGTTTCAGATGACAAGTTTGACTTTTTTTAAACTTAGATCAGGCATTTGCAGGAAGTTCCTGAGCTGAGTTTGGATCACAGCAGGGTTCAAAACAGAAAAATGAGGAGGAAGGCGCTGAGCATGTGGCTGTGCCATCAGCCTCTAGTGCATTCAGGGCCACGACAAGTAGCACAAGGGTTTCTTCTTCATGCTTCCACTTTCTTAACTGTAGACATGTACATTTACTGTGTTAGCTATGGTTTAAGTAGGTTGTTTAAAATAATTACATTTCAGAGACCATTACTCAGTATTTTTCACGCTTGTTCGTGTCACGCAACAGTCATCATCTGTTTGAAATTGAGGGTTCATATGGAAATAATCCAGAGTGTTCTTATGGCTGTGTTCTTATTCGGATGTGTTTCTGTTATATCTTTATACCTCTAGTTCTGTCAAAAAAAAAAAAAAAAAAGAGAGAGATTAGAGTAGTATTTGGGGTGTTTCATTCTCATGAGCCACCCATGGTGTAGCTGACTTCTCAGTGAAAGCCTGACCACCAACTACCAAATAAACTTGCATTATTGTTCCTCTGTTTAAGCAGCACTTCCAGTGGACTTTCCCTTCATTTATCTGCATTGTGCTGATACCAGCAGTTTGCTCCCTGTGAGCCTCCTGAGTTCTGGCAGGCAATGTTTCCATCACACTGCAGATGGTTTTGCATGAGGGGTTTGGCAAGGGAGTCTGTCAGTGTTGTCTCTGAATAGGCAGGATGTATTAGCCGGCTCTTTTCTCCCTCCTTGCCCTATCTCCTGTCCTTTCTTACAACGAAGAAAACATTGCACGATATGAAGGTAAAGTGTAAACAAGCTTGTTGTCTCGGGGCTTTGAAGGCTGGGAGTAGGTAGGCTCCTGAGGGTGGTGGTACCCACAACAAGTCCATCTTTTCCCAGCTAAACCCAGCTTTGCAGACTGCTGCGATACAGCATGAGCTCCCAAGGTTGCACCTGGTTTTACTACTGGTGTTCACGTAACCTGCAAGTTGCTTCAGTTGGCTGCCTGGGCTTGCAGCTGAAATGCCCTTATGTGTTTGTTGTAGCACTCTCAAGGTGCTTGGTTAATCTGCTTTGGTTGTTGCCAGAGGCATTTTGGGGGGGCAGGAGAGCTGTCCTAATCCTCTCTTATCATCCTCCTGCCCTGAAACTGAGGGTGGCTGTTGGTGATTGAAACATGGACCCAGACTGGCAGGGAATCTGAATCGCTTATTCAAAGGAACAAGCTGGTTTTATACACTTCTCCAAGACACAGTATTTCCTTACATGGCAATTCTCACTAAGCGACCTATCACACATTGCCAGGTCAGCACTGCACTTTCTAAATGTTCTTCCATTGGGTAATCACGCGCTGTCCACCCATCTGTCAGCTTCTGGCAGGCTCCCCTCTGTAGGGCTGTGCTGTGTGGTCTGGGGGAGACGGACTTCTCTGAGCTGCCATCCCATCTTTTGTGCTGCCATGTGCTTCTGCAGGCATGTCCCACAGCCCACAGCCCAACTCCATCCCATCTCTTCCCACAGGTGGCTATCTCCCAGTGCACACTCCTTTGAGTGGCAAGCTGGTGGGATGACTGCTGTCTGAAGTCCCTGGTGTCCCCAGCAGATGTAGGCTTCTGTTGCAGAAAGTGGAGGTGGGATCTAGAACTAAATATCCTAGAGTTTCTATGAAGATTTATCTGTCTCATTTATATCCATAAAAAGACAACTGCTCTGATACCAGCTTTCTGCATCACAGCCACCCCCTTCCTGACATTAAAACACCTTTTTTTTTTTACCAGAAATCTGTTATATTGTAGATCTGCTCTAAATTTAGATCTCTCCTAAACACACTTTAGCCTAACATCCATTATCAGTTGCTGCTTCATTATTTAATACAGTTCCCAAGTTATGAAACTTGTCTTGGTTTTTGTTTTCTTTGGCTTTTTCCCTTCTTTTTGTGCTTCCTTATATCTTAACCAGATGAGGGGTTCATTCCAGAAGGAAAGTATTTGGAGGATGAAACTTTGTAAGATGTGATTTTGTCCTGTCAAAACCAGGTCTTCAAGGTTTATATATTTAAACAGCTGGATTATTTTTTCCATGCTGCAGCAATGAGCAAGTATTCCCATCCTTTATCCTATAAAGGTAAGGTATTGTTTTCCTGAGCACTGGTACAAATATTCCCTTCTTCATTAATGTTGGTGGTGGTTCAATCATCAGCATCAAGTTTCCTTTCTCCTGTTACAGGACAGACTCTTCACAATAAACCCTGACCTCCTGACAAATTTTCAGAGCTTGGAACTTCTTTTTCCATTTAATACTGTTGTTTCTGGCAACTGTCTTGTAACTGTGTAATGGTGTCCAGTTGAAAGTTAATAATCTCATTTGCTTTTCAGAGTGCTTTGCAGCAGGCAGTGGACAGATTGTCAGTTCCCCTTAGCTAGCAGTGCTTGAGGTGATCCTTTCTGTCCACTGTGTGTTTGCCAAATATGAAGCAATCCATCGCATGCCTTTTTTTTACCCCCTCTATGTAGTAATATTGTCTTGACCTGGGGAGCTTAGCACAGCTCGCTTGACTGGTTTTAAGCTCAGCATGGCTTCCTGCTGGAGGATTTTGGAGATAGACAATCCTGACTTCAGCATCAGAGTCTGAGCTCCAGGTTGTGTGCAATCTTCAGAAATTGAATTGATTTATTCAGGGATAATTACAGGTCTCCTGGTGGTTTCCCTAGGGCTGCCACTTTAGCTCCCACTGCAGTCTGGTTCTTTTTCAGGCACTGACAGTGTCAGGGAGGCTGGTCGAGATCATCCCTGGATCTGTCACAACCTCAAAACTGCGTTGTACTTCCCATCTCATCCCAGGCCCTTCTTATTCCCTTCCTCTGCCTGACTCACCTGGCAGTTGCTAAGGGTGCCACGTACATCATTTTGCCAGATGACCGAGGTCCTCTTCATTGCTGCGAGCAAATTTTCACCTCATTTGCTGCTTAAATATTTCCTTTCCAGTGGGTCTCTATGTCCTCAATACCATAACATTTAACTCCTTCAGTCTTCCAGGTGTGTGTAAACCCAAACTATTCTTTCCATCAGTTCTTCTTGGGGTGTGGTGTTTGAGAACTGCACAGGGCAGAAAGTGCTTGGACCCACGGCTTCGGTGTCTGATGAGCTGGTCCCAGGGCACACCAGTGGCTGAAAATGCACTTCTCCCTGATGGACCCTTTGCTCAAATCAGGCCTCTAGCAGCCAAACCACCTGCTTGTGGACTCACCCCTGCCTTCTGGCCACTATACATGCATGGATTCAGCTGCTACTCTCTGAGAAGGATATGGTGGGGACAGTATTTATTTTGCAAGCTCCAAAACCATTTTTGTGTGCAATAATGTGTAGCAGGCAGTTACAGTGGAAAATGGCTGGAGAACACTTTTTTAGTATAAGCTTCTGTATGCATAATAAGTATGCCTATATGCATGTAAAAAAATAGTGAAAATATATTATTGTGTGTCTACGTGGTATTTTTTGTGGGGTGTATTTCAGAGGGATTATGGTCTGTGGCCCATATTTTATAGTAAGAAAATAACAATGAAGTCACTGTCCATAGCTATTGATGAGTATTGTATGCTGGTAGGTGAAGTTATTTTAAGGGCATTGATAAATGGCCTGCAAAATGAGGTATATCCAAGTAGGCAAACTACTGTGCATGGGTGTGTAGAGGTGCAGTCTTTGTTAGTCCACTTGTATATGTTTGTGTCATTAAATGGGCACCTTTAAGTTCAGTTGCTGTTGCCCACACATGCACAGAAGCAGATTGAGTATAATCTCTGTGTCATTTACTTTGCTAATTTGCTGTTAATCAGCTCTCTGTGTGTATTTGGTTCATCTGTGGAGTTTAGCAGTGACATTTCATGTGTTTGGCGAAGTGAGGTGCATTGTTTTGAAGAGCCAGCTGTCCTCTGTGGCTTGCTGGCCCAGCTGTGACCCACACTGGGTGCTGCAGAGTCCAGCTGGGCACCAAGGCAGCAGCCAGGACAGGCAGAAAACAGCCTCTGCTTGGGGACTGGGATCTTTTCCCCATCAACTTCCATCTTTCAGCAGCTGAAACTCACCCATCACAGACCTTTTTCTCTAGGACTGTATTTATCCACCAAGCTTGAAAGGATTTTTTTGTCTATCCAGGCAGACCTGAGGTTTTTCAAGAAGATAAGAGATTAATAAATTTTGGGTTATCGTATCTGAGAAATACAAGGCAGGAGCTTCGTTTCTCAAAGTTTGGGTTAGGACAGTGTGGTATCAGTGGGGAGCTGTGAAAGATCAACACTCTTTGGAGAAGAAAGATGCTCCTGTGTTTTGCATAGAGGCACTGAGGGGTAAAAAAGGTGAAGGAACTTCTTGGGTTCTCTGGGGACTAGCAACAATAAAGGACTCTCTTGATGAACAGGCTTATTTGCAGCATTGAAGCCCTGTTTGTGTACCCTGAGCCTCACTTCAGGTTGTGTGCAACTTGCAGTAAAAGAATTGCCTTACCAAGGGATAAGTATGGGCTCTGTCTTGGTTTGAGACAAATTTGGAGGAAAACATCTGAAATGAATGTCCCTCTGATAGGAGGCAGATTTCAGCAGTGCCTCTTCCACCAGGTTTGGAAAGAAATTCCTCAGAGGAAAGTGAAAAAAACCCCTCTAAAAAAAATTTATTTAACAAGCAAATTGCACGCAGGCATGGAAAAAAGAATGAGTAATGTTGAATAGTACAACCTCTTGCTGTGGAGAAGCCTGGGAAGATTTCAGAGTCCTTTCTGTAGGTGTGGCTCTGCCCTCCCTGGGGCTGGGATTCAGTGTGGGCCCCTCCGGGCAGCAGCATGGGGCCTCCTGCTGATGTTCTGGTGTTGCTGAACAGTTCCAGAAGAGAAGAAGAAGCCAAAGTCCCAGGAAACTCCTTGCTCCAGCTACAAACAAGAAGCTAAAAAAGCAAGAGAATGCAACAACCCTCTTCCCTGCTGCAGAGAGCCGAGAGCTGGGAAAAAGCAGGAACGTGCTTTCCTCGGCTCTGTAGCAGCAGCGATGCAGGGGAGTGTGTGTGTCCTTGAGCACAAACTGCTCTGAAAATTTCACCTGCCTTCTCTCCCCTCTCTCCTGAGAAACAGCTTGAAGACACAGGAAGGCACAGGATTCATGTCTGGCATAGGGCAGACGATAGGGAATACGGTATCATATGGTGACCCCAGGACAGTCTCTCAGCAATCTCTCTAGGTAGTCTCTGTCAGTAACGGGTTCAAGGCACCTCTGTGCTCCATTACCCTTCTTTCTGCTTTGCTCTCTTTCTCCACACTCTGGCATTTGCAGCTGCTGCCATGCAACTGATTTGTTGGTGGGATAGTCAGAAAGTGGGACTACCCTGAAGTGATGGCAGAGGGATGGCCAACAGGCTCAACATTTTGTTTGTCTTGGGCCTCAGAACACTATCTGTTTTCTCTGTTTCAGTAAAAAAAAGCTGAGCCAGAAATGCTGTTATAACTTTCTGTGCATTATAAATCATTCTTAAAAAATCAGAAAACTAAAAACCTGGCTTAAATCAGGTTTATTTTGATATTAGTTTCTCAGTGTTCTCTTTTTCTGCATGTTTAAATTCAGACGTTTACTGGTTTAAACTGAAATCACACCTTCCCTTTGCTGCCTTTCTTGACTGATTACATCAGCATCACACCCTCAGAAGACACACTGTCTCCTGGAGGTAGGCACTGGACCTGACTGGCGTTGGCATCCTTATTGTGCCCCGAAGCCCTGAAGCTGCAGTTCCTTCTGGTTACATACCAGGGGCGAGTGCACGTGTTATACACCACACTGCTCTGATCCGGGGGTTGCTGCCAGCACTCAGCAGAAAGACTTCCAGCTGAAGGAGTGGTTACTGAAACCTACTGGGGACAAAATTAAAATGAGAACATCACCTGGTGTCTTCAATACTGTGTGATTGCAGGGATGCGTAAAGAGGAAGGATCCTTAATTAAAAGCTTTCAGAAGTCTTAATGAAATCAGGTGTCTAATCCTGGAGGTAGAGCTGCTTTTGACTAGGCATAGTCAAAAGGCATATTGGCCTCACATGAAGAGAAGGAACTCAGTTGAAAATCAGCTCTGGTTTCACACTGAATGAAAGTCTCCAGAGATAGAAAGGGGTTTGAATAATAACAACACTCAAAGTTAGCCATAGCTTTTTGGTAGTGCTGTTGTATTATTAAAGCACAATTTGGATTTTATTTCCTCTATCAAGGCAAGGTCCAGATGTAGGAGTCAAAACCTGTCAATATATGTCAGCAGGTGAAGCAGAGGGTTGTCTCAAATCCACGTTGTCTGCTTCGTGCAGACATCGATGGATGGATGGATGTGCCCATCAGTGCGCATTTCTCTTTAGCTATTGTGCAGCCTCCACATTTTCTCTTCTTTCCTTCTCCCCAAACAACCTCCACGAATCTAATCTTTGTTCTTCGAGTGTTGGCAACAGTATGTTATAGGTGGAAAAACAAAAAAGTAGTTTCTTTGTCCACTTCTCTTGATGTTCTGCTCTCTCAGGCCTTAGTCTGCAGTTTGGGAATTCTTCATCCTGCCTGGGTCTTCCTTCACTTGGCTGGAAGTGCATGTTCATATAACCTGCCAAGTATTACCACAAGTCCTTCAGAGATCAAGGGACATAAAAGGGGAAAAGAAGCTTAACAAACTGGAAGAAAGTCCCTGTAGGAACAGAAAAATAAGGAAGACATCTCAGGAGCACATATAGTGCCATATTTTTAGTTCAGTTTTGTTGAAACCAGACAGATTTTGAGTTCATGTCTTCTGAACCAGTAATGTGCAGCACACTGGAAGTAACATAATATCCGTGTATCACATGGATATCTGCACCAGCCAATATTGCACTTGATGCCTTGAGACGCTACCTAGAAGCAGAGACTAGACAGGAGTAAGGGAATAAAGGTAGATATCTATTTGAAGGGCCTTCAAAGGTGCACCCTGGGGAGCCAGAGGCTACATCCAAGAAGGACCCCAAGGTGGACAATGAGTCACGAGTTCTTCACACTTTCATAGGTTTGGTTCATTTGCATATCAGGGTTAATTCTCCAATTAAAACTTTGGCTAAATGATATAATTCCGCCAAGCTTACCCCGCTTCTCAAGATGTTGGTTTACACGTTTCAGGCCTAGGATGGCTTGGGTGTCCTTGGAGAGCAGGCCTGGGGAGGCTTTGTTATGTCTACCTAGCATGAGAGAGCAGAAGCTAACAGGCTGCAAGAAACCTCAGAGTTACACACTAGGCAGTACAGAATTTGAAAAATATAAAAGTGAAAACCCAAGGCATCACACTCATGTTCATGGATAAAAGTGACAGTTGTCGTCTATAGGTGGAATGAGTGCACACTGGCTTTTTTTTTTTCTTTTTTTTTCTTTCTTTTTTGTTGAAGTAGCTCAGAACTTAGTTTGGAACAATCCCATTCCTCCAGAAGTTGTGGGTGGTGGCAGAGCACAGGAGATCACAGAGAAGGAGTGACTGTGCGTCCTTCATGTCTGTATTCTACTGAGTAGCTGTTGTTAAAAACAAACCAAAACAAAAAAAGCTCCAGAGATCAAGAGTAGTGTTGACTTCTGTGAGTACAAGTCTGCTGCTTCCTTCCTTCGCCTATTTGTGGATCAGAGGAACAGCCTTCCTCTTTCTCCATTTATGCCCCTATCTTGTAAGTGGTGTCTAATGGGGACACTTAATCTTTGGAAACATCGGTATCAGGAAGAGAAAATACCCTGAGCTCATGTGGACAGAATTCCATCAAGAGAATGTCTCACACCTAACTACCCAGGTGTGGTGTGAGGGAGAGACAAAAAGTTTCATAAAGTTTGAAGTTTGCTCAGTTTCGTGGTGGAAGAAGGAGATGAGTTCCAGAGCTTCAGATGGGCACCTCCAAGGGCATGAAGAGCATATGGGATCTCTTCTCTGATCAAGAAAGGAGCTTGTTTATTATGACACAACTTGAAGAAAATCTCATACACTAGCACATTGTAGCTAGTGTAGAAGCCAGGACCAGACATGAGCTCATATTTTTGTAGATGAAGTGGAGAGGAATAACCAAAAAATCTGGGAGGAGCTGGTATTACAACACAGGCTTCTAAAAGTAGTTGTTAATCAGAGCTGATCTGTTTAAGGAAGTAAAATGATGAAAATACCCTTGGCTTGTGGATGGAAAATGTCTGTTACCACAGATGTAACTCTCTTTTTTAATTTAGAAATTCACAAACTTTCATCCCCACCCCTCACCCCCAACAAAATCCATGGATCAAAGGAGCAGAAAGTTGTGGCTCAGCCTCACTGCTGCTGAGGCTTTGGAATAGCAAGTGAGCTGTCAGGGTGTTGCAGAGCACAACCACATCAAAAAGCAGTGATTATATTAACTGATCCTTTCTATCTAGGTTTCTAGGTGAGTGTTTTCCAGGGTTTATCTAGGATGGCACTGGGCACCAGCCTGTTTTGACCTGTTCCTTCATTCATCTCCTAAGAAATTCCTCAGAAAGTATCTTGGCTGAGGAGTAAAGGGGAGTGTGTGTAATGTGAACCTTAAAGGGGAATGATGATATTTCTCCCACATAAATGCATTATTGTGGTAAGGGGGTGGTGCAGTGGGTTTTAGGTAATCATTAACATATGAAAAAAAAATTATTGTTGGAATGAAGCAAACAGGCTTGGTGGGGATTGGTTGGTTTGTTTGTGGAGGTTTTCTGCTGCTTTTGTGTCTCCCCCTCCGTCCCTCTCTCCCCCAAAGTCATAAGTTCATATGGAGTAAAAGGTGTCTGTGTGTCTTGGTAAAAGGTTATTGTTTCTGGAACAAAGTATCAATGCAATTTTATGTGCAGGCAGTGCCTGTGATTACTGTTTCAGATGGCTGAGATGCTGCCGTCTCTGACTTTCTAAACTGAAGTTAATCTATAGGCATCTAAACAGACCTGAAGGTGCAAGACCTTAACTGGGACACACCAGTCAATTTAACAGAATCACAGGGGTGATTACTTGTGTTGCAATAGAGTAACAGGCTTTGTAAATGTAAATTTACAAAATGTAAATTATATGTGTAATTTTAGCTCTGACTCTTGAGATTTAATGCTCGTGTGCTTTCTTGCCAGCCTCCCCTCAAAATTCCTCGCTGATATATGTTGGCAGCAAATTGTAGGTTGGCATACATGAATTACGCCTAGAAAATTTCTGCAACCCTCACTGTCTGTGGGATAGCAAAACCTAAGCCAGTAGTTTCCAGTTCACCCACCTGAATTATAGAAGACTGAGTTGCCTCCCAGGTGTCTGAGGCTGAGACACCTTAGTGAGCGGAGTGTAATGAAGCATGATCCTTAGGTATGGAGTTACCAAGAAGCTCTTGAAGGTTTTACCAGCAGTGTCAGTGACTTCTCACTGCCAAGCATCCCTTTTCCCATCAGTAACCTGGGACTTCTGCCTTCCAGTTCTTGCAAGGGTCAATATTTCGCTCGTGTGTTATCTTTGACCTTGTCAGCTGACATACTGGGCACGGTTTAGGTTCTTTAGTGTGACTAGAATTACCCTTCCAACTGCAAACTCGCATAGGAGAGATTCACTAAACCATTGCAAATAACTCCTTCCTTCAGTTTAGCTCATTCTCTGTCACAAACTCAATGCAAACCAGATGAATAAGTTACCATGTGCTTTTGGCATTTTGCTGGAAGAGCTGAATATGCAGGGGTTTTTATTGTAGTCTGGATTTCTTGCTGTTTAAAAATATGTCATATAAAGGCAGGGAGCTTAGAAAATATTTTGCAGATACTTATAAAAGGGAACGTTGCTCTTGAGAGTGTCTCTATCCTGCTCTCCCAAACAGTTCTCTAAATCAAGAAAACAGAAAGCTCAGATAAGCCTTCATATGGCCCAATGAATTGAATCCCAGTTTGTTGATGGCTCTTTCCCAAATGATGTGTTGTTTTGCTTGTCTCTATCCTAAAATGTGAAGGTCAATATGCTGTATCTTTAGGATGTTGACAGAAATAAGTGTGGCTCCACATTATTCAATTAGGATGAAGTGCACTGTGGAGTATTAACCACATATTCCTTGTATTTTGGCAAGCAGTATGTGGTGATGTTTGCATTCAGATTTTTCTTAAGATCTGATGAGTTTCACTCTGTGCCATGTATGATGGAACTGGATTATCCAGTCAAAATTGTAAAAGTTCTCTGAAGTCTCTTAGGCCTGCGAGTTAACCTCCTTACCAAGCAGATTTTAATCCGTCACAGCCTTTAGCTGCTGCGTTACCAGCAAGCCCCATTCATGATATGTGGGAGTTAGGCTGGTTCTGTGGCATAGTGGCCTCATTTCAAGATGTTTACAAAACTCACAGATTTTAATGGCGACAGGAGGGGCTGTTTAAGGAGATTATGTAAGCCTTTCCTCTGCTCTTGGTCCATGCCCTTTGTAGTGCTCCATTATCCAAAATTTCCATTGTAAAAATTATTTAGAACACAGCTTTGCCCAGTCTTTTCAGAAATCATTCATATATTGTCTGTGAATTTGTTTAACTACTTTTTTAGCTCGCTGATACTATTGACATCCACAATCTCCTGTGGGAGCAAGTCACAGAAGCTGCCTACCTTCTGGTAACGAAGGTGTAAGGAATAATCTTTCAGCTTTTTTAAGCTGGTTTCCAGACAGTTTCCTTGAGTGTTGTCTAGTTCCTGCAGTATGGGATTTGGTGAACAATGGTTTGGCAGTCAGCATGGCCACCAGCTGTCATATTATGCAATGATATCCCCCAGTTTTTCCCTTTGCAAGTTGAAGAGTCCCCGTCTCTTACAATTTCTACCTTTTGGGCAGCTGCACTGTCCCCCTAATCACTTTAGTTATCCTTCTTCATACTTTCTTTAATTTCACCATGTCCTTCTTGAGATGCAGAAACCCAAGCCACACACCATTTTCAGGATATAGGCTGACACCACCTTATGTGGTGGTAAAATGTTCCCTTCTGTCTTGTTCTTGTTACCCTGCCTGATAATGCCCAACATGTTATTTTCCTTATTTCTGATCCTGTATACTGAGTTGGAGCCTGAGAACTGTCAATGATCATGCCAAGATCTGTTTTCTCAGTTGTAACTGCCTTTTCCAAACTTTACATTGTGTAGGCACAGGTAGGCTGTTTTTCTTCAGGTTTATTCCCTTGCCTTCCTTGACACCAAGCCTGACCTGCCATCTTTCTGCCTGCTCAGCTCTCCTGAGCTGATGAAGTTCAGAATGGCATGTGGACCAGAGTCTGTAAACAGGAGAAACTGCTGGTGCAGTGTGTAGGTAAAGGAATTGCAAAATGTTAGTTCTGGGTGTTGACAAACATGCCAGTTGTGTCTGTACATCAGCTGTGCTTGAGAAACAGGTGCCCTGATGGTTGGGTACCACACCTGGGTTTGTCACAGAGGTCAAGCATAAATAACCTTGGCCAGCAAACTGGGAGGGCTGGAATCCAGAGCCGAGATGTACAAGGGGTCTCAAGCCACCTCTGGCTGTCAGCCATAAGATTAACTGGCTTCATAATGTACCTTCTGGAAATTAAAATTATTTTTAAAATAATTGACCAAAATGCACTTGCAGCAAACCTGCACATCTACCTGCTTCTTAAGCTTGGGCTGTTATGGCTGCACCATTAATTTCAGAGCTAGCAGTTAACTAATGAGGTAAATTACCCAGTTGGTCTCATGTGACTGCAGGGACCACCCTGACACAGCAGCCAGCTTTCTTACTTTCCCTAGTGTCTACACAATAGCAGAGCTGAAAGTCTGGCTTTGGTATCTCTGCATTGCACACAGTCTGCAGTGTGATGCTGTGTGTATTATTGTGTCCTCAGAAAGCTGGTTGTGATTGGGATAAATAAAACAAAATCCAGCCATTGCAAATATGTTAGAAAACATTTACTGTTTAAAGAAAAACTTTTGTTTGATATTGTGGACCAGTATTGGTGATTTTGGAGATGTACATGCTGCCTGTATGCATTCTACTGCCAGGTGCTACAATGTGCTAGTGTATGAGATTTTCTTCAAGTTGTGTCATAATAAATAGCAGGTGATTAGGCAAGATGTGTGATATGTAAAGAAGAATCTAGCTTTTGTTTGCAGTTGCTGTAATGCTGAGAATCACAGGCTTGGCTGTGGTTAGAAGAACGTACAGACCAAAATGAGATTTGCTTTGCCAAAACTTTAAACCAGTATCACGGAAAATAAAGAGCTCATTTCTTTAAAGGCATGTTGAAATCCCCAGTTGCAAACTCCCTCTCTAAATGAAGCTTTAGAGGGTATCCTAGGAACCACAGGGCAGTGAGTCTGACTCCCAGCAGCAGCAAGATGATAGAGCTGATAGTAAGGCATACAAGCAGTGGGCAGGTAGATATAAATACAGCCTGTGGGAAGCAGCATGGCTATTTTAAAGGGCAACCCTACCAGTGTTGCCTCCTGGGTCCTACTGTAACCTCCTAGTGGTGGGGTCACTACGTGTGTCGATAAGTAGGGCCCAGGAGGGGGTTGTGCGTGGATTTTCAAACAGCATGAAACAAGGGCTCACACCAGAGGTTGGTAAAAACCTAAGCTGGTGTGGGACTGGAGCAAAGACTTGTTTAACTTTTTTTTTTTTTAATTGACAAAAAGCTCTTTAGAGGATGAGATGCTTTCTGTTCAAATTTCTGATGCTTCGAAAATGAAGTAGAGTGCAGTCCAAGGCCACAATGAAAATTCACATTTTAGCTTCCCTGTGAGACACGACGCTTAATGAACATTTTGTGGAACAGGCTTTTGGGTGAACAACCACTGTGTGCAACGTCTTCAGTGATGAGCCTGCGGCCTGTTCATTCCAGGACTTTAAGGGCATATGTAGTCAGAAGGAAATTGATGGCCCATGGACAGGCAGAAGCCAAGCACATAAAATGAATGGGTTTGGGCTATTGGCCCCTCACAGCTGATGCTGATCATTCTGCCCAGCCCATCTGTGAAATGGAGGAATGAGACACTGCAACTGAGCTATCAGTTAAAAAGATGAAAGGAGAACACAATATCCTTTCTTTTATTTCTCCTTCCATTATATCCTAAAAGAAACCCCTGCCTGGCCATTATTCAGACTCTCATTCCTCCAAATAGCATTAATAAAAACATTTCTGAGGTAGGAAAAGGTGTGTGTGAAACTTCAGCCCTGAGGAAAGATGTTACGTGCAAGAGGAAATTACTTTTTGCATTGGAAATGTTTGTTCAGCCTTAATGGCATTCACCGATCCCACGAAACAAAGCAGGGAGAAAGAGCAAAGCTGAGCGAATCCAATGCAAGTTTTGCCTATAGGGGTTTTTTTCCCCTCTTTTATTCAGAGTTGAATTTGATCCATTTTCTTTTATTTGCCGTAGAATAACAATGATTCTCTGCTCCCCCAACAGTAAACATTGCAGCCTGTGAACATCAGGGTTCAGCAAGCAAACTTTGAAAAATCCCTTTGCAGGGTAAATGTCAGGCTGTTTTTCAATTAATTATTTTTAAAAGTGAATTCACATGCAGCAGTGACCTTTAGCTGTGCTCCACACACACCGCTGCTTTTCATGATCTCATTTGGTGTTTCATGTCTTGGGCTAATATGAGGGACTGGTGGTCTGCATAGCATCAGAAGAGAGGCCTGCAGTACTGGGGTGGGGGGAGAGATGCTGCCTTCAACCTGCTGATTTGAGGGCTGGGGAAGGGGATCAGTGAGAGCCCCAAACTTCAGAGGGGAATCTACCCTCCCTCACCAGACATGCTGGAACCACCTTGGTCTCAGTCAGAGTCACCTGGGCTTGGGGAGGGGGTGAAGTGACTGATCCCACCTGGGATCTTGCTCCCGTCTCACTGGTGGTATCTTCTGTCACCAGCAAACGATTCACAGCTGGGGCTCGTACACTGAAAGACACAAAATACTGATGGGGTTTGGAGTCCTGTAAATGAGACTGGGCTGTCTTGACCTCTCCATCTGGCATGGTTTGTTGTCTCACTTGGTGTCACTTCAACATTCAAATGAGAAAATAACAATTCCTCTTCACAGGTGGACTGAGAACGGCTTTCTTGACAGGAGGCGTACATGTGCATCCCAAGGGAGCAAGCAACCAGCTGGGAGTGAGTGCTTCGGTTTTGCAAGGTTTCTCACAAAGGTCTGGGTTTGCCAGTCCTGAGAAAACCCAGAAGCAATAAGAGCATCCACCTAAAAAAAAAAAATCTGCTTGAATGAAGTTAATGCGAAACACCAGTGATGGGGTCTAAAGTAATTCTGGAGAGGTTTAGGGCTCTTGCTTGCTCTGCAAGAAAATAATCAATCATCCTCACCTTGCACTACAGGGGCTGTTCTGAAATCAGAAGCTTAAAGAAAATCGTACCTCATTGGAAGTAGAAAAATAATGTTGGTGTTGTTTTTTTTTTTTTTTTTTTCTTCCTGAAGCTACTTCAGCAGGTGATAACGTTAAAAACATTTTGGTATCCTCTCATAGATGCATGGAAACCACCAACCATTGTGAGAAAGACAGAGAATGATGGCAGGAACCCGTTGAAGTGGCTACCTGAAAAGACAAGATTAGGAGAATTAAAGCAGGTGTTTATTTGAAGAGCTTTCAAAGGTACACCTTGGGAGTCAAAAGTCTACACCCAAGATGGACCCTAAATCACGGGTTTTTCACACTTTTAAAAGTTTGGTCCATTTGTATATCAGGGTTAATTTTCCAATTATAACTTCAGTTATTGATGTAATTACCCCAAGTTTGCTCCCCCTGTCAGAGGCTTTAGTTTACATATTTTGAGGCCTGGGACAACAAGGTATCCTTGAGTTCACGCCCAGAGAGGGTTTGCTATGTCTAACCAGCATGAGTAGCTAACAGGCTGTTTGAAGTTTCAGAGTTATATACTGAGCAGAACAGGATTTGAAAAATACGAAAGTTAAAACCTAAGGCATCATTGGAGTGCTCTGTTACACAGGCAGGGAAGTGCTGAAGCTCCGAACTGCTGCTGTGCATCGGCTGGAGGACCAGCAGACTTCTGTTTAAGTCCATTTGAGTTTTACCCAACTGACACCCTTACTCAGCTGTTTGAATTTCCCAGATTCTGCCAGCTTCATATTTTGGTTCTCCTTTGCTATAAGGCAGAGATTTTTTTTTTTGTCTAGGTACCACAATCCAGCAAATTGTGTTTAATGCTATGGAAACCCTCTACCTTTTTTTTTCTGAAGCATTATTGTGTTTTCTATGACACGCTCAAATGTGAGGTTTTATATCAAACAATTTCTGTTCGTCTTCCTCACTTGCTCTCCATCATTCTCATGCTCTATATTCTTTATATTGTGGACACAGATCCTAGTACTTACTGTGCAAGCAAAAAACAGAGGAAGCACATTCAGGTACATATATGCCCTTTGATCCTATTCAGCCCTACTGCTCAGCTGTTCCTTGCCTGTGGCATTTTTATTCTGATATTCCTTGCTCCACTTAAAAAACTCCAACCGAAATAGAGTAAATACTCAAAAATATAATTACCCTATTTCTTGCCATTTGCACTGAAGAGAGAAAGGAAAACCAAATGCTAGTGGAAAAAAAGCAGAACTTACAGAAGGAGAAGAGATGGAAATGGTCTTCCCATTGATGATGAGCTAGACATTGTATGCATGCATATGTATATTCCAGATACAATAACTCTGTCTGTGATTTTTGAAGGACCCTTAGTATAGAATCATTCAATGTCCATTCATAATTTATTCTCTTTTAAGATTGGGGTAATTTGATTCAGATTCAGACCTGTTATTATGTTTAATGACATGCTAAAAGAGCAAAGTTTTCATTTATATTAGACTTGTGCCTAAATTTGTGTGTGATGGCTCAGGATTTGGGTTGCCCTCTTGTGAAGAGGAGACCTGTGTATGTAAGTGGCACGATCATAATTTTGGCTCCCAAGTTAAGTTCTCTTCACGAAAACCACTGCTGGTCTTCTGGCAGGTGAATGTCATGGAGGTACAAGAGGGCACCTGGGAGTGAATGGAAGCCAAGGGCCTCAAAGCAGATGTCTGTGAGAAAACTTTCACCTCATGTGTGCAGTCCTTTCTGACTTACTGAGCCTGATGACAGCATCTGCTCTTCCACTGCTTTTGTGGTCATGCAACATCATCAAGGGGTCAAAGTAACTGTTTTACCATCTATTAAGGATGATAGTGGAAAAGGTTCGTGACCAATACTTCCTTTGAATATTATTTAATTGAGGAGCAGAGAAGATCCTTGCAGTAAGGGATACTTAGTATGCGGAGCATCAGTGCCTGGGTCCATTTCCTTTCATTAGCCTTCCTGGAAGCACTTTCCGTGACTAATGTGACCCTTTTATACAGAGTGGGGTCATGCAGTTTGTACCCCCTGGCAGCACTTGGTTTCTGAAGCAGAGCCACAGCAGCTGCTGCCAGCAGGATGAAGGGGGGCTGAGGTGGAGAGGCTGAAGGAATTGGGACTCATCTCCCCAGGGGTCTGGCGAGAGGGGGAAAAAAAGCTCACAGGTAACAACAAGCTGACTAGCTTAGGGAAGATGTCCAGTTTATATCCATCTTTGTGGAAACAGGCCCCACTTCCTAGAAGGTGGTACCAAGAGGAAGCCAAAACATCTCAACTTCAAAGGCAAGGTCTGTTCCCCCCGTCCCATCCCATCTTTGCAGATGTGTTCCTCTGGGTGTCTGGCTGATGAAATGTGCTAGCAAGAAAAAACAAGCTCCTGCTGTTTGCCGCAAATTTAACCTAGAGATCAATAGAATGTCCTGGTTTTCTGTGCTCTCAACATGACATTCAGAACCTACATTGCCCTCAGGAGAGTGTGCAGACCCTGAGCTAGAGCTCCAATGCATCTTTCCTGGTGTTTTGGCACTGCAGAGCCTCAGACTCATAGTACAGTGTATCCTCAGCCTGAGTTTTCTCCTGAATTGGACTGGTGCTTGGTCTCTCTTCAGAAACATTGTAAAGGTAATTCATTTAAATGCAAAGAGCCCATTCTCTTTTTTTGCTTGTTGGAGCTAACAGAAAAGCCTGGCTCTGCTATTGGGACACGGGCTTGAAAGGCAAAGGTCTTGTCTCTGGGTTACTCCTCTTGGGTACTACAGGTGCAGTGCTGGAGTGATGCTGCCCTTCACTGAAGTCTTTCAGTCAGTGCCAGGAATAGCACTTTTCTTCAGGTCAGAGCACATTTTGAAATTAAAATTCAGCCTCATTAGTTGGTCACTGGGGTTGTCCTTATGCACAAAGACTAACTACTGATACGGATGTGGAAAAAAAGAGTCTCTGGACAGATTAAAGCTGGTTGTAGAGCAGAAACTGAGTGTCTAACACAGTGATCTCCTTGTCCTGTGATGTTTTTCTTAAAAACCATCCTCAACAAAGAGGGTCTGAGAGTGCCCACTCAGTCTGGAAGCAGGGAGCGATACGGGTCTAGGTTAACCATGCAGACTCGGAGAAGACAGACAAGAAGCCAGACATGACATCATGATAAACTGAATGTAACAAGGGTTTCCAGTGGTATTAATATTAGATGATAATGTCGGAGCGCAGCTGGTAATTAGACAGGACAGCTGCCAAGGCCAGTCATTAGTAATGTTGATCTACTCGCCTGAAAACCAGAAAAAAGGTATTGCAGATGTTTCTCTGTCTCTTTTGTTTTGGCTGTAATGGACACGATAGCTCATTGCAGGTAAAAAGTTCACCTTCCTGCATAACAGTCTTGGACTGTTCAAGTTGCCACAGGATGTTCTTATTTCTTACTTGTTGTGTTTGGCCCAGAACTGTAAATCACAAACACCAGGCTGTGTAATTCTGACTTTTATTACGTTAATGTATTTTAAGAGCAGGAAATCTATAGACTCTTGGCTCAGTGCAGCAGAAGCAGAGCATGGTGGGTACTCTGTGGTCAGGAATGTTCTCAGAAATATGCCTCTTGCTGCAAAGGTGACCTCAAGATAACCTTTGCTGGCCTTCTGGGCTGGGGAAGGAAGGACATCTCAACCTCTCGGCACAGGTGTGAGCTGGGAATGGGTTTTGGATGGAGAAGGAATTTGTTCACTGATCATAAGGAGGGAGGAAAGGAAGGTGAAAAAAAGTGGTGTTAACTTCAGCACTGAGAGCAGCCTGTGGATGCAGGATTCCCTTTGCACAGGGTCATTGCATTACTCTTTATGGCATAACATCAACAGCGTAGCTGAGACAGCAGTGGAAGTCTCCTGATTTCCCACCCTGGTGCCTTTTCTACAGAGCACTGGCAGCAGCTTTAGCTGTACCTGCAACCTCTTCAGGAGAAAAAAATAAATCCCCAAAGTGCACACATTGGTAGCCTGCACTGAAGTGTTTCCTCAGTCTCTTTCTAGGCACTAAGCCATTTTAAATAAACCTCATATGTTTTGGGAAGCTCCCCTCCAGCCATACTGAGTGTCCATGGTGTCACAGCATGCAGAAGTTTTCTGCATGTTGTCAGAGACTGGAAAATGTGATCTGTTTCAAGACATCTTGGGGGCTTGGAATGTGTGGTAGGGGTGGGTCAGGCCTTGCTCTGGTGAGGTGGTGCCCTGCCCCCACACCCCGCAGCCCCACAGCCTGTCAATCATGGCACACTGGAGACAGCCCCAGTGACACCTACCCCAGTCCCCAACAGGCTGAGAGACCAAAAGTCCTTCCTGGGAAGAAAGCCCAGGATGGGCCAAGGCTTTTAGAAGCCTGACCATGAGGCAAGCACATTGTCCTTTAACCCTACCTTCATCTTGGAGTTTTACATCGCTGCAACCCAGGAGCTGGTAGCTATGTGTCTGGTTTTTTCTATATCTTTCCTGTCTTTCTGTTTTTCTCTCTTTCTTCTTTTAACTCTCTTCTCATACAACGTAATATCAAATAGCTTTAAAGGTTTTCTATGTTCAATGGGCTAAGTTTATGCTGGGATAAGTGATGTTATGTTGTATTTACTCTTTTGCCAATGTTCCTTAATTTTATATAGTTTGCCAGTAAACTTTTTTGTGTTTTTACCTCTTGAGAATATTTGGTTGGAATTTTCTCCTTTGTGTCTACCTAGAGCAAAAGAACCTTGGTTTAGCCGTAGGTTTAGGTGACTGGGGTGTAACATATGCAGCAGAAAAATCCTTCTGACTTGTGTCTGGCTGCCACCAGAGTAGTGCTCAGCTGTTGTAATTTTGGGTGAACTCCCTACTGATCATGATCTTCTCCCTGAGCGTGTCATTTTCTACTCTGCTTTTGCACAGCTATTTTAATTTGGGGAGAGGGAGATGAGAGAAACCAGATTGCTAAGCACTTGGTCTGCAGGGCCAGGACTGTACTATCCATTTAGGATGGCCTCCAGGCCAGACTTTATACTGCTGTGCCTGGAGAAAGTAGTCCTCCCCATGTGAACAATCTAACCTGAGAGAGCCCTGCCAGTGGCACTCAATGGGCTGTGTTACATCTGTGAATTTGTCAGTGAGTACAAATATTTGCAAGGGAGAGGTTCAACAAGCATCCATCCTTTCAAAGGCATGAAAAATGGATTGCTCCTTTATTTTATTGCGTCCGCATATCCTACCCTGAATATTCTGCTCTTCTTCAACTGTGAAAGTGTGCTGGAGAGTCTTGAATATAAGAGTCACGTTACAGCTCCCGATCCTTCTCCTCCCTGAGTTCCCTGCCTGCTCAGGAATGCCTCAGGTAAGTAGTGCTGAGCTGCTGGGGCAATTATATCACTGGGATGCCTTTTAAACTTTCTTTTAGCTATCATACACTGGGAGAATTACACTAAACCAGGTCATAATAGAAATGTTGTGAAATGGCAGTCGAGATAAGAGAGACGTGCTTCAGTAAAAGTGAAAGTGAAGGGGGAGTGATGCGAGGGGGAGATTTGAACCGTGTCTCCAGGTTCAGCCTCTGAAGAGGAGAGGTAGCGGAAGCTAATGCAGTGAAATGAGCTGTAACAAAGCCACACCAGGAGTTATTCAGCTGTTCACAAGAATTTGAGAAGAACTGTAATTGGGAAATGATGTGAATATCAAACAAAATGTCACTTGACTGGAAGCCTTGAAAAGACGGGGAAATAAAAGAAAATGAAGAAAAAAACCTGCATTACATGTCACCCTCTTAGACACTCTCTGAAAGAGTTCCCTGCTCTCCGCTCAGACCTTTTGGCATGCTATTGTGTAGCATTGTGTATTTCTGTGTGGGGTGCTTCTCCTTGAAAGAAATTAAAATGATGGGAAAGCTGGCATGTCACATTAAATAACATCACATGCTTTTCTATTGGGGAGGAAAAAAAGGAAGAAGTACTATGCTGAGTTCCAAGAAAATAACTACTGAGGAAATGAGTGCAGCAACCAGCTCGGATCCTGTCCCTGGAAAATAGCAGCCATGCCAGGACAGGGAAGCATGCTCTAAATCCTGGCAGGGTTCATAAGTAGGCTTGAATTTCTTCTCCATCCTGTTTGCTGGTGACCTTCAGACCAGCTTGTCCACATCTCTGATCTCTCCAGCTGTCCATAATGATTTTTTGAATTCTAATATTAGAGGTTTTTTTCCTAAAATTTGAAATGTGTGTAAAGTTATCAGGATAGTTGACCATCATTTCTTCTCTTGTTTACTAATACTCACTTTTTTCCTTCTAAGTTCCCTGCCTGCCATTCCTCTTTGGGAATAAGTCATCTTGAAAGCACTTTGGCCCTTTCTTCTTCCTCATCATTATCCTTCAAAGACAGCACTGCTGGGTTGGGTCCTCTGGGCCCCTCTATGTCCTCCTCAGTACTCACAGAAGAATTGTCCTTTGGACGACCTGCAGCTCCTCTCTCTGTAATTTAGTGTAAGCTTTTGTCTGGAAACACCGAGAGACCACCTGCTGCATGTACAAATATAGGGACCTTGTGGCCATTGAGCCCACTGCATGCCCGGGGAGGGGAGGAGGACTAGGACAAGGTTTGCTTTGAGGTTTACCCGAGTGAAAAAGTCCTCTTTCCTCCTGAAAGGAGAAGATGACAGAGCTGTGGAGAAATTACCCATGAGGAAGACAAGAAGAGCCCTCTGATTTTGATTAGACAGAATTTCTCAGTGGCCTCGCTGTGCTCCTCCTCATCTCAGATCTGCAACCAGGAGCTTTAAAAAGAGATTAATATGGGGTTTGCATGCTTTGCTTGCTGGGACTGTATGGAGAAAAAGGAGTGATACAAGACACTGCAGTAAGACAGCTGTCTGACAATAGATACATTATAATATTATGCACATAGTATTTTATACATTAAATGCATTAGTAATAGATATTACATTTTAGTAATTTTGTTACTTAGTAATTTTAGTAATGTTGTTATGTATCTGTCATGATTTGATAGGAAACTCTCCAGACAAACATTCTTAAAGGCCTGATGAAACAGATATGCTGATTTCTGCCTGTAAACTGTAGTGATTTTGACAGAAATTTCCTGACTTGTTTTTCAAAATAATGCTTAGTGTACAGTCAGCATAAGAAAAATTCTGCCTTGGAGCATCACAGGAAAACAACAAAACACTAATCCTTCTTGCATTTTTTCCTCACCTTCACGTCTTCATGATAGAGCCGGGAGACACTCGCCAGCTTTAAAAGGAGGAAAAAGTGTTAATTCACTCTTTTGCTGTGAATATCAGAAAATGAGGTCTGATAGTAAGATTTTAGGGTTTCTGGCCAATATCTTCTTGTTCTGTCTTTGAATGCACATTTGAGGTTTTTGAAGTTTGGTTGGGTTTTTGGATGCTTTTTTATTTGGTGCTGTTTCTCATCAGTGAGCCATCATCTCTAAAGGCATTCCCCCATCAGGCTGTGTCAGGGAAGAGCTAGAATAAAATACACGTGCAAGCACAGGTCCACAGGCAAGTGAGGCTCTGCTCTCAGCTGCTGGTGTTAGTTTCTGTAGCAGCCACTGTGTCTGTATAGCCCTGAGGCAAGGCTGGTAGCAAGCACTTGGTTGAGCCCAAGCAGTCATTGCCAGTTGCCATGTCAGAGGGTGGCTGGGCAGGGGTCCCTGCACCCCACCATGTGCCCGTCAAGCACAGAGGGAGGGTGGAGAGGTGGTGGGAGGTTGTTTGGGCTGTCACCACTGTGGGCACTTTACTCCCAAAGAAAGAAGCCCACTCAAATGGTGCTGAACAACAAATTCAGGTTTAAAAGACCCGAAGCCATAATTTATTCAGGGAAGCTGGTACTGCAAAAAGAAAGCAATAGAGCAGGTCAGCACTAACTGCCAGCCTCATGCAACCTCTCAGCAGAAGGTTGTGGTATTTGCATGTCTCTCCCTGCCTTCTTTCCCATTCAGAAGGATACATGAAGCAATGAAGATGATTTGTGGCCTATTCTTATTCCTGCTACAGAGAAAAAGTGTTGTGTTCAAGTCTGAGCAGGAGCAGGTCTTGTATCTCCCTCAGCTTTACAACTCTCCACTGTTTTTCTCCCCTCACTGTTTTTCCTCTCCTCATCCCAGAGGCAGACCTCAGGTGTACTTGTGCTTTTATCTTTGGTCTCCATTATTAATGGGTCTAATAGCTAACACTCTTTTGGATGAGACCTTATTAATCAAAGTCTGTCTGCTCTAGTAAAGGTGTAATGGTATTTTAAAGCTCTTCTTCCGAGGGAAGAGCTTTGCCTGTGAATCATTAACCGAAGTTTTCCCAGGGCTCTCTAGTGTGTTGTCAAGCACTGCTGCATCCCCTTGCAGGGATGGCTGCTTTTTGGTGGATCTGAGATGCAAAGGGCAAAATCAAGCTAAAATATCAGCTCTGTGTTTAAGTTAAATAACAGTGCTGCCGCTATTCTGAATTCAGTAATGTTCCCTGAAATAATTTCCTGGGAAAGGGTTTGGCAGACTTTACTTTCCGACTCACACAAATATGAGCTGTTCTTGCTGCTTTGGAGTGACTGAATGGAGGAGGTTTGCACGCTGCGGTGTGCTTTTGATTTCCTTTTTTACTTTATTCCTGCATTTTTTTCCCCATTTAAAAAAACATTATAAAACACTAAGAATTCACTTGAAAAGCACTGTGGGTTTTTTTCCTCTGTTATGCTATACAAAGTTATACTATCAAATATTACCCTTCCGTGGGACTCTTTTTTAGCTGGCTGCATGGCAATGCAATTGAGGGCTTGGCAAATACCAGCAAGTAACTCTTGATGTTACCGCAATGTTCTGGAAAGCTTGTATCAGGATAAAGTGGTTTTTAGCTGCAATGCAAAGTGAAAAAGAAAAATCGGAGTATGAGCAAACAGTTCCTGATGGTTTTGTTCATGTGCATCATATGTGCTAGGGCCAGAAACTGTTCAGTTTTCAGTGCTACTGTAATGGCTCTCTCTAGTAATGCATTGGATGTTATTACAAATTGAATGACAGCACTTGCACTTGTGAATTGAAGCTTTGCACAGCCCTGGTAGCAAATTCAGCTACTTCATATTCTTGTTGAAAAGCCTGATGTGGTGGTGGGGTTGCCCAGGTCAGCAGGTTTCACTTGCAGTGGAAGGCAAGAAACCTGTTTTTGGGGAAAACAGGGGGGTGGTCTGGGCTTTGGGCTGGCAGCAAGGGACTGATGGTGAATGGAGCAGGCTTTTGGCATCCGGATGGCTTCACTCAGCTGGTATCTTGGAGAAGGAAACCTGAAAATAAGGAGTGGGGGCATGTATCTTTTAGCAGCTTGTTTCCTATCCTCTGCAGTGGGGCCCTTAGAAGGAGAGAAATGGGCCTGCAGTTGTCTCATGGTGACTCCTCCTGCCCCCTGCTCTTTCTGGCAATCGGAAAAGCTGCCACTTCCCAGCCCGGTGCAGTTGGACACCACTCGGCATTACACCCGGCATCTTGCTCTAGGAGACAAAGACCTGCCTTTGAATGCCCGTAGAGAGACACTGAAAATAGCTGGAAGCATCCCAGGACAAACAGATGAAGTGAATGTGCAGACATGGGAGAAATATTATAAGAGGATTGACCGTATTTATCCCAGGTATGAAAAGTGCTATTATTCCCAAACAAAGAGGTAACCTGAAGAAGTGCAGCTGACAAGGAGGAGCAAATCAAATGGATTCTCCTCTTCTTTATGCTATGACAAAATGTGCCAGGGGCTTTGTGAGCAAATAGAAGGTAGGGCCCTGAGGCGAACAGCTAACAGTTTAAGGCTAGACCAAACAGTGTGTGTTTGCAGGTAGCACTCTGCAGGTTAGGGAAAGGGGAGAGGAGATTAGAGAGGAGATAATCTGCACTCCCTTAGGGACAGCACACAGGCTAGCCAGATCAGATGGTTCAGCTATGACAATAAATCCGTTTGCTGTCTATCTGGATTACTGTGTGCGCTTTTGGGATGGGTGCTGCCTTTGCTGCTGGAGCAGTGTGACCCTCGAACACCCCTGCTTGCAGTGTGCTTGGAGGGGGGGCAGCTCTGTGTGCCTCTCTCAGCTGCCTGATGAGAAAAATACTGTAGACTCTGACCCTGGGGGAGCCTGGGGCAGTGCAGAAAACTTTAAGGTCTCAGCCCTGAATCTCTGATCTAGAAATGCTTCCTACCACCTTATTTTTGGAATAACATTTGCATGTTTTTAAAATTACTTTTGACTGCAATGTTTGGTCTTGTAGCTGAGACCAATCTTCTCGTGGTTTTTGCTCGGGTCTCAAAAGGTTCTAGTGTGTGTTCTCAAAAGGGTGCTAGTCACCCTTGAAGCTGGGTCATTCAGGCAGATCACAGGTAGAACATTTTCCTGTGTTCAGCTAACCTGGTATAATGATACAAGCTCTAACCTGTAATGCACGTTCAATATCCTGCAGCGCAGAGATTTTTATGCTGGTGCAGTTAAATCAATAAACTTGGTAAGTTAGGCTGGTACAGATATTTTTAATTGCACTCTCTACAGACAGCCTCACAGTTCCAATGTCTAATCAGAACTACAAACTATTCAGAGGAGTTTTCTTTACAAATAGGGTTATGAGTAATCAATAGCTCAGTGTATGTGTGTGTGCACAAATACTCATTTAGTAATTCTAGCCTGTGAACGCATTCATTAACCTGACTGCCTGATGTTACCCCAGCCTCCCTCCCCTCCTCACGGGCAGGAAAAAGGAATGCATTCATTGATTATACTGCTTTAATTTATTTGCCTGGTTCTAATCTCTGCACAAGATAAGACTGCTGAGAATTGGCAAATTGCATGCTTTGGAGAATTGAAAAGGCCGTTTCCTCTCTATTTCCTATGTTATATGATAATGCAAGATCCATGGTAGCGTTTTTCCTCTCCATGCAAAATATCTTTTAGTGGATACAGCTTTTAGTGTCACTGTTTTGTGCTAGTATGTCCCATCATTTATGCACAGAGAAATTAAATAAAAACTTAATACCGGTGGGACACGACTGAACTTTGAGGAAACAGACAGAATTAACTATCTACCAGCCCTTCTCTTTGGGAAAGGCTGGTCCCCATTTAATAAAAACAGACTGGTTCAGTTTGATGTATGTCATTTTGATTATGTCATTTGGATGTTGAAGGTTGATTTCATTACAGTGGGTTTAATTCTGTCTCCTGTGAGTTATTGCTGTATTCCTCCTCCCACACCCCTTAGTCCAATGTTGCCTCTCAATGACAAATTGCTCTCTGCTTGATGTGCCTGTTGCTTACTCGTGAGCGTAGGAAAACCTGTGCAGCAAAACTGCCCTTCAGTGGGTGTTGGAGGTGGTCTTTGTTGTCAGTCCTACAGGAACTGTTGGTTAAGCAGCTGCTGGCTTTCACGTGGACCAGGTTCTGTTTCTATTTCAGCAGTGGAAAAGGGAGACAACACTGCCAATGCTGCAGGTGCAGAGCTGTAGGCAAGAGTGGATCTAATAACTTGCTGGTCTCCTGTGCTGGAGCGTGGCAGGATGCCCTCTCCAGGAATAACAGCACTGACAGGCCAGCCAAAGGCTTACACCGCAGAGGATAAATTACAGGGAAAGAGACAAGTTGCAAGAGGGGAAGAGAAATGTGAGGAAAGAGAAGGAGATGAAGTGATTGGAATGCATGGGTGGAGAGAGGAAGAGGCAGCTAAGGCAGCAAGTAGGGAAGAAGGAGTAACCTTCCATGACCTCAATATACCCAAAGACGTGGAGTACCCTGGGGCCCCAGCCTTGGCATCCACATAGCTCCAGGCATCTGGAGATGAAGGTGTGGAGGCAGCATTGTGCTGTGTCCCTTTTAGAGGATGATTTGGCATTCATTTCAACGCAGGGAGAATTTTGGTGGGGCTGGAGATCTTCCGCCTTCCACCCTGCCTGCACCACGTAACAGCTACAAATTGTCCATGAGGGCACTGATGTTGTGTCTCAGCTTATTCTTGCAAAAACCTTTTCCTTACTTGGCCATGAATAGGCCCTGCTCCTAACCTTCCCTGATGCTGGGATTTTCCTAAAGCCCAAGGGGAAAGGGGTCCTAGTCCTGGTGTCAGGGGGAAAGGGAGGGGTGCTTAGTGCACGGTGGGGTCATAACAGTGTCCCCCAACTTGTTTTTCTGTCTCCTTATTGTAGATGCCTCTCACCATTCCCCTTGTTTTTCCTCCCACATGAATCTGAAATGCAGTTGTGTTTCCTCTCTGGAAATGATGGGGGCTGGCTGTTTCTGAAGTGGTGGAACAGTGCTGCACATCGTGCTGGTGGGACCTGGGAGCATTTCATCAGGTTGGGGCCATCTGGAGAGTAAATGGGAGGTCCTGCTTAACCTTACGCCCCAGAGAAGAGACTTTCTGCACGGAACTGGTGAGGAAAATGGCGAGGAAGCTGAAATACCCACAGGGCTTTTTGCCTTATCCCCCAGGTCATGAACAGCACAGGGCTCAGACATGTAGTGGGGCTTCATTCCTGGTTGACTTCAGTGCTCAGATAAGAGTACCTGCATGCAGAGAGGTGCTGTGCTACTGTGATTTGGGAGATTTATTTGTCGAAACTGTCCTGGGTAACTCTCATCAACTCTAAAGTCACATTATCAACCCTAAACTTTTTTGTGGTTTTTGTTTTTTTTCTAAGTGGGGGTAAGATAAAAATCAAAGCAGAAATAAAATGTTTCCCTGCCAACACTTGCTGTGGTCAACCCAGGTGCATGATTTTGAACGTACTGATGGCTATGGTATGTGACAACCCCTCGTATCCTCAGAATGGCTGCGTGCTCTGGGGAAACACAGCTTCCTCCTGAAGGCCATCGGAGAGGAAAGGGAAAAGAGAAGGGGAGTGTTGCAAACGCCATTTACATATCTAGGAGATGAGCTCATCCTCTTCTGTGCAAATGGGAATCAAGAGGATCCATGAAAAAAAGCAAATTCAATTAGTCTTTTCTGAAAGGTAAAGAAAGCACTGCTTTCCTCTGGTAATGGGCTTAGAGGAGGAGGAAGCTGCATTGCTAATGTGCTGCAAGTGTGTAAACATCTCTCTGGTTTGTAAATTCTATTTCCTTCCTTATAGCAAAACCTGCAAAATTCCCATATTTCTGAGTTTCTAGCCTCCTGACCGAGGTGTGTGCCTTCTGCTCCTCAGTTTCCACTGCCAGCTGAATGATAGATACCCTCTACATTTGGGAACACGCACCACCCACCACCAGCTAGACACTACCCTGAGGAAGGAAATTGTTTAGTCTATGGAAGGAGCTCCTCTATTTCCCTCTAATTGCAGCAACTCTATTTTGGACAGATGGCCAGGTCTCTGCATCATGTCAAGGAAGTTCTGCTTGTTTGTCTGTGCACCAAACTTTATTACAGCACTTCCAGACACATTTATTTTAACTTCGACCACTCTGGTGCTGCATCAGAATAAGGCACATCTTCCCAGCAGCACCTCCTGCTTACTCGCCCTGTCTGTAAAATCCTTCCTGCTGCTCCTCAAGCAGACTTTGCTTGATGTTTTACTCCCATCTAGTGCTTTTTATTAAAACTGCTGGTGCTGTGTTACTGACACGGGACTTGTCTGAGCTGATCAAACATAACCTTATTTCTAACCTAGGCATTCACCAAATTTCTTTCCATCTGGCTATGAAAATCCACAGCTCTTTGATCCTCCCTGGTGTACTGAAGGTGTAGGAAGGAGGGAGATCCCTGAAGACCTTTGCTACTGTAAACATCTTTTGTGTCTTTCATGTACAAGACAGTTCTTTCATGACTTTTTTCTTGTCAGAGGAATCTTGAGCTTATGTTTGTTTCGAGAGGGTTTCTTAAATACATTCTTGTTGATATTGATGAGAATGGGGAGGCTACTATACAAAATATGAGTGGTGTCCTTCAGTGGTCCATATTGGGACCAGTGTTATTTAATATCTTCATGAATGACACAGAGGGAACAAGTGCACTCTCAGCAAATTTGCAGATCCCACCAAGCTGAGCGGTGCAGCTGTAACACCTGAAGGATAGGATGGCATCCAGAGGGACCTAGACAGGCACAAGAAGTGGGCTCATGGGAATCTCAGGACGTTTAACAGAACCTGGTTCAAGGTACTGCACTTGGGTCAGGGCAACCTCTGGTACCAACACAGGCTGGAGGTTGAACAGATTGAGCACAGCCCTGCCTGAGAAGGACCTAGGGGTGCTGGTGGGTGAGAGGCTGGACACGACCCAGAAATGTGCACTTGCAGCCCGGAAAGCCAAACATGCCCTGGGCTGCATCCAAAGCAGCGTGGCCTGGAGGTGACAGATATCCCATGTGCCTGCACCACTACAGGCAGTGGGAGAGCCCTGGGCTGAATGGGCTGCTGGGCCCAGGGGAAGCTGGTCAGTCTGTCTGCCTGTGCATTCTATGTGGGATCTAGATAAATTAAAAACCCTGAACACTTCCAGGGAGTAGCTGATGACCAAAGATGGGTCACCCTCTTCAGGTCAGTGCATCACGGTTTTCTGTTGGTAGCACACTGTGCCAACAATGGTAGCACGCCCATGTGGGAGGGCAGTGAGCATCCAGGTCAGTGAGGCGCCAGCATGGTCCCAGTTGTGTGTCATTTGCATGCTATTTGGCCCTTACTGTAACTGTGGTTTGTTCTTGACACAATGGTTCGCAGGTTAATTAAAAGAACATTAGAGGAGGTGATCATGTGGTGGGGAAACTGGCAATAAAGCCAGACTCCTCAGGTGGAGGGGACTGTGTTTTGAAGCAAATCAGCCTCCTGTGGGTTAGTGCTGACCTGGTGGGGATCCTGCACAAATCCCATCTTGGCTGTGCTGCCCAAATACTGACATCTTTCCAGCCTGGACTCCTCTCTACTCTGTTCTCTCCCACTGTTTGTTTTCTTCCCCATCATGGCTTCATGGAGCAGGCTGAACATAGAGTAACCTGGTGTCTCCACATTTCTCTGACACATCAACTTGTGGCCGCTGCTAAATCTGCTGGTCTTGTTGTTGCTGAGCTTTCAGTCATGTTGAAAATAAATAGTTCTTCATTTTGCACCCATGCTGAACTGCACTAAGATGTTTTGCTTTTTCTACGAAGTTTCTACAGTCTGTCGCTCGCTCTCTGTCCCTTGTGCTGCTTACACCACCAATTGTTCCAGCTTTGATTGATCCAACCTCTGTGTTTTTTGCTTAGCTGGCAGCTGGTTTTGCTCAGTGCTTTGTTCCCCTCTGGCACCGTCAAAGACCCCTTCTGCTACCAAAATCTCAAGCTCACTTCCACCTCTGGGTGCTGCCACTGCACTGACCCTAAATTTTCTCCTCATCTTTCTTTTCCTGGTGCTTTGTGAGTAAAGACCATTTTCCTAAATGCTCCATGTTTTTCCTTCTCCACATTCCTGTTTCATCTGTCTTCCAGCAGGATGCACCCTGCTCTGTTTTTATTCCCCTATTCTCCCAATGAATATCTAAACAAAGCTGGTTTGCTCTCTATGTAATATGACAGGGTCTGCTCTCTTTTTCTTTCACCCTTCCTTCTCCCTCTTCATGGTCAGTTAAACCACATCAATGAAACTTCAACTCTATTCCATCTAGGAGCAGAGACCATATTGCTTAAAGCTATAAAGCTCTGTGTTTACTTAGCATAGCAAAGATAATTTTTGCAAGTAGGTGATGAGACTGCAGAAAAAGAGTACTTCCAACAGCAGAAAATGCACAAAGGCAGGAAAAATATTAAGGAATGTTTATAGGCAGATAAATATCAAATACAATGCACTGATTAATATTCCAGTGGGATGAACTTTGATAAACTGGCATGCCATTCTGCAGGTTTTATTTTTAACAGATGGGAGAGAAAAACAACATTTGGTCGAGAGCCTCTGTCTGTCTGAGTGAGGTTTTGCTCATTTTGGGGGCTGCAGCTATTCTAAACATGGCAACTTGATTTAATTAGCAGACTAGGATCCTGCTTTGTCAGTGGTTTTTTGTTATTGTTGCTTTGTTGATTTTTTCTTGTTGATTTTTGGTTTTTTTGCCTAAATGCACTCTCGCAAAACTGACAGTACCCAGAGCTCCCAGACTTCTCTGGCCAAGTTTCTGTCTGCAATGTGCAAACAGAATAGCTGACGAATTAATAGACATGTCCATGCTGGAAACCTCTCTCTTCCTTTTTTTTAGGGAAAATTGAATATCTATTGATTCATCGTTTCTACCAGATGGGGAGCACAGCAGTAATTCCTTTGTGTTTTTGAAAGCAGTATCTTTCACAGAGTTTGCTTCAGTTGACAAGTTATTTTCCCTCTGATTTGACTCTGTCTTTAATGTGTTCTGTTGGGGTATTGACTACACGAACAGACAAGCTCTGATTACGGCTCTTGCATGGCTGCCAAGGTCCTGCAACGAGCAGGGAGACTGATTTAGTCTGTTCCCCTTGAAAGCTCAAGACTTCCTAAGGATGGAATAAAAAGCAGGAGGTCCATTAAGCAGAGAAGCAGATAGTGGTGCCTAGGAGAGATGCAAAGGCCGTCAGGCTAGATAACAATGCTGTATCCTTTGTGCATATTTAAGTGTGGCACCATAAAAGGGCTCGTGCCAAGTCCATCTGAAATGTTTGAGGATGGCCTTACTGAAAGTGCTCTGTTGTCTTAAATATGAGTTCCAATTACAAATCCAGCATTATGGGTCTTCTTTTTCAAGCTTGTTGTGCTGAGCTAAGCTTATGGGGGAGAAGAGGGGGGAAATAACCTGGGCTTACTAATTTTATATTACATTAATGATGCAATATCATGTTGCAACATCAGCATGTCCCCAACTACGCCATGTAGATACCCACGTGGAGTGTTGAACCAAAGAAATGGTTTTGGGAACCTGTCTGGCCAGCTGTCCCAAGCCTTGTGTGAGACATGTCCCTGAGTGTCTGTCCTTTCTGCTGGCTTGTTTCAGCCTCATTTGAAAGGGACATCAAAGTCCCCAGACAGCAAAGTCCCTGCTGACGGTCTGGGACCAGCCAGTGAAAAAAGTCAAGGTTTCTTGAGCAGTGCCTCAGTGCTTGTGATTGCTGGCCAGCAGGTGTTTTCAAATTGGCTGCCATCTTCCTTTCTTTTCCTTGGTGCTATCAAAGGCAAATGATAGCAGGCAGAAGAAGTTACTGCTCCTAGAAGGAAAAGAAACTTTATGGCATATGTCACAAACCCATGAGAAAGAAAGTGTCACGATTTCTGCTGTTCACAGAACAGTTAGGGTGTTTGGTTGCTTTTTTGTTTTGCAAAAATTATGAATTGTCCTGTTTGTTTTTTAGTTTTCTGGTTAACTTATTTAAGTTTAGCAGTTGTTAGCAAAGTCAAGCAAAGCAGAACTTTTTCCAGCAGTTTTCCCCTCTGCATATTCCAGAAAGCACCCTTCTCCTGTGAAGTGTTCCCAATATAGAAACCAAGCCAACAGGCTGCTGGCTGGAGAGCAGGTTTTCTGCAGGGACTGGAGCCATGTGTGTGAGCCGTGAGAGCTACAACAGTGCTGAGCCTGGGGAGAAGGTCGCAGCAGTCTCACAACCATATATTGCTCATTTTGTAGCTTCAGACACAGCCATCCTGCCTACACTGCAGTTTTTTAATGCACTTGAAAACTATCATTGCATATATTTGCATATATTTACACGTGTTTGCGAACATATGCCTTGTTTCCTGAACATGGGGGCATTTGTTTCCTGGACTCATGTGCTTGATGGCAAAAACCTCTGAAATCCACTGCCAACATCTGGTTGGTACCAGGAACATCGGGTACTCACTGCCAAGTGTGGGAAGAGCCCCCTTAGCTCTGACACAAAACCCTTTCTGTTCAGAGCAGCTTCGTGCAGGCAAAGGGGTCATGCACGTGCCAATTCTTTTCTGCATATCCATACTCCTGGTGACTCTTTCTAAAAACCTGAGGATCTCCTCCTACCTCTGCAAAAAAGAGGATGGGAAGAATGTTTTGGGCTCAAATTCTAACTCCTGGGTGTTAGGTCAGAGAAATATAATGTAACTGTACCTTGGCCCTTTGTATGCACAGTAATTAGACTTTAATTAAAATATCATGTTCTGTTATTTTTTCTGCAGACAGCTGCCTCAGTAGGTGCCCAAGAGAAGAGCAGAAGAAACTAATGAAATGGAGCAGGACTGTATCGTGAAAGCACTTTCCGTCTGGAGAGCTCTGGCTTTGCTTGCTGGAGAAGGCTGCAAATGCATAATGAATGAGGCAGGATGCTGCAGAAAGACATAAAATGGTCTCAGAGGGGATGCTCGACGCCTTTGTGGAGAACTAGGTTCTACAGCTTGCTCAGCCACAAACTTTGTCTCTCTCCCTTAAACAGAAAAATTGACCACAAAGTGCATGATTCTCATTTTCTCTATGTCCAAGGTGAGGCATATAGTAGTTTGGGGGGTTTTTTTTAAGAAGAGGTAACTGCAGAGGCAGTTGGTGGGAGCTTTTTCTGGATGCTGAGCTATTAGAAAGCTCACTACTCTGGAAAAGGGGGGCCTCAGCCTCATTGTTCAAAATTTGCAGCTGCTTTTGTTAGGCATATATATATATATATATTTATATATTTATATATGTATATACACACAAATTTTATACTAGACTTAAATTTTCCCATCTCTTAGTCCTCTGTTGATAAACTGAGGAAAGTAATTCTTAGATATCCTAAACAAACTACAAGAAATTCTTAGTATTTGAGGAGTACAAGATGCTGCAGTGGGAATAATTGGAAGGAAAGCACAAATCTTTTTCTGAGGCAGGATTTAGATGACGTAAAGTAAATAAAGATAAGGGATGTGTATTATAGTAGCAGAGTAGAAATAAATAGAAATATTTAGTCACTCACTGAGGAAGACAGAGGCTTTGTATAAAAATATGGTCTAAAATCACGTAATTAAAGGCTGTATTTTAACTCAAAGCTGAAGTAAGGAAACTGCGTGGGTGGTTTTAGCTCTGCCATTTCTTAGTCACAGAGTTTCTGCTTTAATAGGTAGCTTATCAGATGTAGTTGTGTTTGTAATGGCATGGTAATAACTTCCATAACATAAGCTTTACATCACATTAAAAGCACACATCTTACTTTATGCAGCTCAGTAAACAAAATAATCCGCTTCTCTTACTGACACTCATCTCCTTTCTACATCCATCTCTCTGGTTGTCACCCCTGTGCTCTCCAGGACAGGACACGTGGGCCAGTGTCCTGGGCTTGCTGCAGGTTTATCCAACACCAGTTTATCCAACTGGCACTTGAGGCTCCCCTCACCACCCTCGGACCTGTACAGCGCCTCACAACGAATGTCAGCAGGCAGTTTCAGAGCTGATGCCTCAGTTGCCAGCCCTGCTCTCTCCCAGCGCTTGAAGCCTCCATGGTATCCAAGGGTTGCATTGGCATATCTTTGCTGAACTTGAAATCCATCAAGTCAGTACTGAGTAATGGCACTGATTATTTTATTACTTTATTTTTGCGTTGCATGAAGTGCTCCTGAATTCTCCCATTTAATCCCACTTGATGGGAATTTGTGTTTATTTTGTGTAGTTTTCTTGGCGTGCATTGCCTTTGTGCAGCTGTGGTTTGTTACAGTGATACAAGATTTCTCTTTTTTTCCCTTGCAGGGAATAAGGGGTGATGAGGAAACAATGCTGGCCACTCACCACCACCCCACTACTGTAGTTTTCAAGGCCATGGAGTTGTGTGCACCTGCAGAAGGGAGTGGTGCTAAATGCAGGAAACCTGAAGCCAGGATATGTTTTACAGCATGGCTCTTAAAATGCAGGATCGCCAGAAATGTTTGCATTTTAAAGTGTTTTATCTTATGTTTAAAGGACAGTGTTTCTGGCAGGGAAAAAAATATATAAGGGCATTAAATTGCTTTCTTTGCAGGCAATTAAACAATGAAGCCAGTCTGAGGCATTTAAATAATTGTAACAGATGTTTATTGCCTAGTGCAGTTTATCGCATCCTATTATTCCCTTTACATACAGGAGAGAAGAACACATGACAAACTATACCATAAAAGAAATTATTTACTGCTTTGTGAGCAATGTGGCTGTTTCTCTGACTTTTTAATTGAATCACCTTGGGAATGAGTTAGTAATAAATAGTATTTGGAGAGCAGGCAAGTGACTAACTGCCTGAAGGAGCAGCAGCAACTGGTGTGCGAAGACCTGGGGCTGGCGGTAAATACCTCTGAGTAAACAAACTGCAGTGGGATTGCTCCAAGAGGGATGCTTGGCTCACTCTCATTAAGGATTTCAGTGCCTCCCGAGGCTGTATGTTTCTGGAGACTCTCATTGCCTGAAATCCATTTGGTGTGCTCCTTTGAGAGAGGAAAGGTAAGATTCTAAGCCCTTGGATGGACTTTCGACAGGACACTCGTAATCCCAGGTTACCAAAAACCTGATGTGTGGCTTTATTCCCTCTACCCCATCCCAATAAGGTAGGGAAACATTTCTTTTCAGCCTGCCCAAGATGTCACATCCAGTGTAGGACAGATGTCCTCAGCCAGGCCAAAGGCGCACAGAGACCCACTGCTTGTAATGACCTCTACCAATTGCCTCTGGGGGATGAACAGGAAATGGTGAAGGACAGTGGTGTGTGTGTTATTTCCCCCATACACTCTCCCAGAATTTATTTTGTAGAGTCAGCTACGTTTTCTATGTGTTTAATAATGTGTTTATTATACCAGGTAATTAATCCATGTACTTAGCAGTGGGTTTTTTTTCATCCATTCTTCCCTTGAATTCCTGCAGACATTAAGTGTTCAGAGCAGTCTCTGTAAGGCTCTAGGATGATAAATGCTCTAGATGAACCATAAGCTTCCTCAGCTAGTCAGAAAGAAAGAAGGCTCTACCTTCTCAAAACAAAGGAAAAACCTTCATCAACACCCCTCGCAATCCCAAACCCCCAGAAAAAGTCCTGTCGACTTTTTAACTCTTGCCTAGTATCCCTTCTGTTGTCTTATCCCTGGCTTTGACTAAAATTTGAGGGGTTTTAATTGAGTATTTATTTTCAACTTTCTGGCTCAGTCCAGCCAAAGCTGCTTTGTGATTTCAGGTCATCTGGCAAAATTCGAGAATTTTCAAGAATCTAAAGAAGTTTATGTTTAGGTTTTCTTCAGGAAAATTTCAATGCTTTTAGCGAATATAATTGGACATCAAGTTTTCATGCTGTAAATCATAAAAGAAAGAAAGCCTTTGTTTGCCCAGTGCCCTTTGCAGGGAGGAAAGTGGTGCCAACAGTTTCTTCCTCACTCCTTTTTCCTTTCTTTTTCCTCCCCCTGCCATGTTTGATTTGTCCTTTTGACTCTAACATCCTTTCAGACCTTGCTCATTTCTCATTGTCTGCAACTCCACGTTAAGTTAAAATTTACTATATTTGTTGCTTTTTATGTATGTTAGATACTGTGTCTTGTTCTCTTCCTTACCCCTCAAATGAGTTTTCTCCAGCTCCAGCTCTTCTTTCACTGGGTATTGGTGAGTTGTTTATAGCTGTTGGATCTCCAGGCCCAATCTGTCCCTTGTGTCACCTCCCTATGCTACCACTCCTCTATAGCCCCTCCAGCATCTCCCCCTCTCAAGGCCTCTGTCCCCTCTAGTTAATCTTTACCTTAGAGTGGTATATATCTCGTTCTTTACAGAAAAAACTGCTTGTTGCTGTGATCTACCTAAAATGGCTCTTGTGTCGTGTAAAGGTAAACAGAAATAAAGCAGATTGTCATCGGAGAAACTGCCATTACAGATGAACTTTGATGATGTTTCTGAATTGCTCTGGTCTGCTGCTGCCTGCCCTTTGCTGGTACCACGTTTCATCCTCGGGCAAGCTGCTGTTACATGTGTGACCTTCACAGGGGTCTGCAGCAGAGACACGGCTGGCTGGAATGCGGGTAGGGCAGGGAGGAGGGGAGCAGAGGAGAATCAGCCCCAGCTGCAGGATGTGGATCAGTGCCTCTGCTTCTCAGAGTAATCAGGAGCTTTTATGAAAAGTCCTGTCAGTTCGTCAGAAACCCTTCAGCAGGTTTTGATCTACAGCTTGTCCTGGCAATGTAAGTGGGTAGCAGATGATAGCTGAACTGGGAGTGCTTAAAATTTCTTCACTCTCTCTCTCGATTATTCAAAGAAGCCTTCACTGGAAAAGCTGAATTGCTTCCCAGATGTCTTTGGAAAGACCATATTCTTTTCTTAAGGTTAAAGAAATCCCAGTGTAATTTCTCAGCTCCAATTTGAGGTCACTCCTGAGTGAGCCACTGGGCTTCCTTCAGAAACAGAAACCACCTCACATGACAGGGATGACAGAAAAAGGACCGATGGGGACTGACAGAATAATTTGGAGAGGAGTCGTCTATTTAAGGATGAGGACAAGATGAAAGGCCTCCATTTGCAGGTTGCCTACACCTGCTTGTGCAGCTCTGAAGGGGATTCTCTTCATTGGAGAGTCTTGCCCGTAGCTTCTTTGGATACATCAAGCAAGAGCTTTACCTGCCTCCGCACCTCTGGATCGTCTCCACAAGCAGCTTGAAACCTCAGGGAGAGCTGAGTGGTGTGTGCAGGTTTCAGCTGTGCTGAAATCAGAGCAAACCTTTGCAATCTGGAGTCTTGTTCAGAGCAGTTAGGTCAGCCCTGGTCTCACCTTGTCTGACCAAGCCCAGTGGTGGCACCTGGGGACCAAAGGGTGAAAGAGCCGTCTTAACCGTTAGGTTTCTCTTCTCCACCTTTTCCATAACTTGCTAAAACCAGCTTTCTGTCATTTCTCTCCTACGTGATACTCTTAGCAACAACCTTTTGGTATGTTAGAAAGCAATAATCAAATCAGTCTGCCTTCTCGCTGGAGCAGAACAAACCCATGGCTGTGTTCCCAGCTGTAAACAAAGGTAAACAGATGTGGGGCTGTGGTCATCTCCTTCCCAGCAGGAGGGATGATCAGAAAAACTCCATAAATAATGAAAATGTAAATGGGGCATAAAATTCATTTTTAGATGAAACTGGAAGCCCTTTGTATACCCCCTACCCAGTTTAGGTAGAGAACAATCCCTGCGTCACCTCATAAAATTAATTTTCTTCTTGGTGAAAAATATTTTAAAACTTTGAACTCTCAGAAATTCCCCTGTCATATTTGATTGTTTGTTTTCCCCTTGTTTTGTTTGCTGGCTACTTAAAATGAAGAGGTTTTCTTCCTAGTGATTACCTTTTTCCTTTTCCTTTTTTTTTAATTTTTTTTTTCCTATTTAGAATGCTTCTTACTCTGCCAGATCTCTCAGCTGCACACTATTCCCTTTCCCAGATTGTATCCCAACCTTTTGGGCATCAACTCATGCTTGGATTTGTGTTTTCACAAGCAGTATCAGAGTAGCAGCCAAGAGAGAAATAGAAAATAGTATAAATTTGAGGCCAATACAGCTGTATTCTCAGTTCATATCCCATCACTGGACATAGAAAACGGTATGTGCTGTTATTTCCTATGTACATTGTTATGATCATTGCCATTTGCAGATTATTTTAGAGACTGAACCTTTCTTCAGGGAATAAAGAACCAACAAAGCAGAACAACCCACCCTTCTGCTATGCCTCCAGTCCCAGCACAAAATCTGTTGTGGTGGATTTTATATTGAAATAATGACTGCCTTGAAATCAAGGAGGGGCTGTGCTGTGGCTGAAGTGGTGCTGGGTGCCGAAAGCCTCTCTGGAGAGTCTCTCCAGAGCCTCTCTATAACTGTGGGTACTCTCTGGAGATTAGGTGGTCTGGTAGCTAACTGAGTTTCCCTCATCTGCACAAGTACACTGCCTCTTGCTGGAGGTGGGAAGACTGCCTGAGCACCTATTCCTGAGCTCTAGATGAAAATCATGTCAAATTGGGCATGTTTCTGCCACATGGCAACATAGTAGTGGGTTGGGGTTTATTTTAACTCAAAATGGTACCAGGGAACTCCTGATGACTGGAGGCAGACACCAGGAGATCTCAGGCTGGCCTTCAGGAGGAACCTCTGCTGGAAGCCAAGGACTGGGCAAACAGTTTATGTGCTTTGAAAAGAAAGCCCTTGAAAAGCATTTAGGCTGCATTCAATGTTGCCATGGCATGAGGTCCTAGCTTTTTGTGAAAGGAGAAAGTACAACTGCACAGAAAAGCTTGGTAAAGGCATCCAGAACCAAGGCTGCTGTTGTGAACTTACTGCAATTCATTGGGGGACAATGAAATAGCAGCCAAAAGATCACCCCAGCATATGGCTCCTTTCTAGAATAAGTCTTAGAGTGAGGTTTCCTCTTCCCCATGAGCAATGTGGGTTTCCGCTTGCTCGGGAGGGTTAGCAGTGGGGATTGCTGCTCTCAGGTGTCGCTCCTGTGGGCACAGGAAGCTCCCTCCCTGAGCCACCAGGACAGCAGGTGGAACGGGAATTCCCAGGCATGGTTTGTGTCTGCCCAGAGGTGCATCCTTCTTGTCACAGCAACAGATCTGCGCCTGCATGGAGCTCTGCTGTGTCCACAAACATCATTCCTGGCCATCAGGCTGCCCCAAGAGCATTCCCCATAGCTCCAGCAGTCAGAATGTGTCATAATCTGCAAGATGAAAAGCATTACTGCCACATTTCTACTGCAGCATTATGGATTATAACAAGCCCATCCCTTAGGAAATAGTTCCAAATTTATTTTCTTTCAAAATGGATGGAAAAGTAGAAAATTGTGACTATTTCTGAGGAATACAAATCGAAGAAAAAGCAGTTTGAAAATACCCATGAGTTTTGATAATATGAAGTTTTTCTTTTTTTTTCCTTTTTTGGTCATGTCCAGATACTAAATGACATAACATTTTATAAGATGGGTATGCACAATTTTAAAATATGAGAGCAGGTAGGATATAGCCCAATAATCCGATGAATCCAAAATTACATATTTAAATATTACTGAAACAAACTGTGGCACTTGAAACTGCACCCCAGCCCCACCCAGGTTTCCTCTTTCTCAGACTTATTTGAAGGTAATGTTCCCATGAAAATATCTTCATTTAAAAAAAAAAAAAAGAATCTGTCTATTTTTTTGAGAAATCTTGCCTGGTTTGTTTAAGCATCCGTAATACACTGTATTTGACGTTGCATCTTTACAAAAACTGGTGAGGATGCTGCCTCTGTAGGAGACATTCCCTCTCATGGGTGAGTAGTGAAACTTTTTCCTTTGGAATGGGAGGAAAATAAAAACCAGTTTGATGCAGTCCAGGATGACAATGTTCTATTTTACTCCTGATGAACTGGAAACCATTGATTGCAGCTTGGAACAAAAGAAGTGCTCTTTCAAATAATTTAATTTTATTTCTATTCTGAGCATCCCTTGGCACAGCCAAGACAAATGCAGCAAGTGCTGGGTTTGGACACATCTTGCAGGTTGTTGTGGATTATGGTTGCCTCTTCACCCAAATAACTGAATGTGAAGTCTCCTCTTCTGCTGCTTGGAGCACATAGAGAATCCCTCATGAGTTTAACCTCATCTTTCATGGGAGATCATTTGCACACTCAGGTCCCTGGAGACTCCCCTAGCAAACACCATGAATCAGACAGTATCCTGGGATGGAGAAATGCCATCTCTCCAGCTCATGGTTTCCAGTATCTGTAAAGCAGTTTAATGTTTATTGGAACAAAGTCTGGAACATAAGGGTTTCTCCTCTGAGCCAAGTGCCCTCACCAGATGACAACTGATCTGGCTCATTGAATGTTTTAGTCTTTGTGGAAATTATATAAATTCCAGCAGGAGGAGAAAATGAAGAAAATTTACCCCTTAGTGCCCAGAGCTGCGCTGGTAATGTCGCTCTCCTGAAAAGCTCTGGTCCGGGTCCCCTCCCCTATTCTGGCAGACCTGACACCAGGTTTGGGATTATCCAGATATTCAATTTAACTTTTTAGGATTCATAGGGGCAGGATGGAAGGGAGGAATCCCTGATGTTTTTAAAGGAGAAGCAGGTGATTTAAAATATTTCAATGCTGGTAAGTATTTGGTCTGCATGCAGTCCAGAGTGGTTTCTCCTTCCCTTGGAGGCAGAGACACAGTGCAACTCCCACCATGGTGTGCCAGTCCTAGACCCTTTCCTTCAACGTTTCTGCATAGGCTGATGCCTGGATAAGCCAATCTCTGCAGTCTCTCTAAGTGACATGATGAATAGGATGATAAAATGAGGTTTGGTGCCAGAGAAAAAAAACAGGTAAGTGCTGATTTAATGTCCCAGCCCCTCTCATTTTGAGCCACGAGAAGAGAAAGTGGAGAGGAGAGCTGCATCCTGGGGATGAAGAGTTGTGGTGTTGGTACTGGTGCCGGAGGGGAGTTGCTCACTGGAGCGAATGACTGGCATACAAGGCTGAATAGATGACACAGTGGTGCTCAGTACACACTGATAAAATTCCAGAGAGCTGACCTGCATTGTCCTGTACCATTTCTTTAGTTTGAGTCTTAGGAGATCTAGGGGGAGAGGGACGAATTATTTGTTTGTATTAATAAAAGCTTATTATAGTACTGGAAATTTACACATTGCTTTGCAAACATAGTTGTGTTCCTTACCCTCTAAGCCTTTCATAGAAAATCCATTGAATAAACTCAATTAATTATTTGGAGTGGAACAGTGGTGTGATGGGGCTCATCTAACCCTGTCCTTAGAAGTGATTTTACAGCTACATGAGGTGAATTTGAAGCATTATGCTTATCTGCTTACGTGCATAAAAAGCTGCGTTTTTTGTTTGCTTTCTTACCTTTGTCATACTGGGTTGTTTTTTGTGCCAGAAATTGTTCTGTTGTTGGGAACTGACCCCTGCTCTCTCTCTGACCAGTAGGGCAAGTAATTAATTTCTTTGCTGCACACAGAAATGCCTTTTCTTGTCTGCATGCTTCTTGCTAGTACCTCATCTGAGAGAAACATCTGCTGCTTGCTCAGTTTCCCTCTTGGACTCGGACTTCCTTCTTATTCTGACTCAGATTAAGAGGAACATCTCCAGCACCTCTGTGTGCCCAGCCCCTGGATGTTGCCTGCCTGTGAATTTGAAGGTGGTGGAGTGAAGCTCAGGGATGTGAGGTGGGCCTCAGCTTTTCCCTATGGCAGTCCTGGATGTGCATCCCCTGGGATGCAAAGGCTGCTGAATGGGAAGTTTGGCAGATAAGAGCTTATCCAATCTCCAGTCCTCATTCCCTGCCTTCCCACCTGCTGTTCTGCTGTGTCCTCGCCTCCCAGCTGTAAGAAAGGGCTAATCATCCTCTCCTCCCACTTGCCAGAAGTGCTGGAGTGCAAGTTTTGGCTAAGCACCATGACAAATCTTTGCTGGGGCCAAGCAGGAGGAGAGGACCTAGCAGATGTACTCTACAGGATTCAATTTTGCCATCCTCAAGGACACAGAAAAACAAAGACCTGGCACTGACTGAACTTTAAGCAGTAATTTTTCCTGCCTTTGCCTAGGGCTGTTTGCCCTAGGCTACCTCTGGCTTGGATGATGCTGAGGAAGGGTCTCCCTGTACTGTTCAGAGACCGAGCGAAACCCCCAGATCTGACCACAGAGCAGTCATGCTGTAACGAGCCTGGACTTGGCTTCCCTGCTTCCAGAGGCCTTTTCTGCCCCTTAAATAGAGAAGAAGGGATTTGTGTCTACTTAGGGGAAAGGCATACTAGTTTGGGCCCACCTTTGTAACAAGCTGCTCCCAAATTTGGGTCACGTTCTGATCCAGCAGCTAACTTTGTATTTGGAGCCAACCTGTAGCATTAATGGAAGTGTTTCATTTAAAACAGCATGGAACTGGCTAGCAATGCTTGTGAGAAACATCTCGTGCTGTTAGCAGGCACTGGTCCTGCTGGGAAGGGATTAATTCTGCTGGCTCTGGGAGGCAGGGAGCTTATTGCCTATCTGGACTAGGGAAGTAACAGGGGAGGTGAGTTGGCAGCCAGAGACTAAAGTCTTGTATATGGGCTCCTAGATCCTCTTGCGTTAGTGGGATGAGAGGGTTGGGGTAGATGCTGACTGGGGCTGGGCACAAACAGGAATTTTGAGCCACCACCACCCACAGCCAGCATTTGGGTGATGTGTCCAGAGCTGATGCTCCAAAGATAACTGGAGCCCAGTGTCTGCCTAGTTAGCAGAAATAGTACTCCAGGTGTGGGTGAGCTCTGTGGGACCCCAGGCTGGACTTGTGCCTGCCCACCTGACGCGCTGTGTTACTAGGCTTGCTGGTCCTAGTGCTGGTGTGAGCTGAGACATGGTGCTACCAGCAGCAGCAGCAGCAAAAGTTCCATTCTTGCCTTCTCCTCCTGGTGTGGTGGCCCTTGACTTGAGTTCAAACCAAAACTTCTGTAAAGATATTGTCTTTTTTTTTTTTTTTTTTTTAATTCTGTCACTCTAAAAGATTTTATATCACTGTGATTTATATAAATGGAGAGGTATATCTTCCTGATGTTCTTTCTTTTCTGTCTTTAGGGCCTTTAGAGCTACATTACAGCCAAAAGGAAAGAAAAGGAGAGACAGACATTAATTTACAGGAAAAAAAGGTCACCAGAACCTGACTGTACATCTACCAGCTGCTTTTTCTAGGAATCTCTGCAACAAACAGAGTGGCTAAAGAAAATTCACCCTTCATTGCTACTTGTTTGCTTGTAAAACCAGGAGCCAACTCCAGAACTGTGTAACAAGAGCTCCAAAATGCATTTTCTTGGAGTGGGCTCTCTCCCTAGGTACATGCTATTCAGTGAGTTTTCACTCCTGATTTCAGGATGCATCAGCTCCAAACCCTGCAGGGGTCAGTCCAAATGCTGCCCCATGTGCAAGGGGAGTTGATGGACCAAACAGTGCCTGGGTGCCGGGGGTGAAATTTGCTGGGACAGTTGGGTCTGTCACACACCTTGTTCGTAACCTCTTTGAGTTCAAACCCTTGAATGTGTGAGAGCAAAGAGAGACTGTGCTTCCAAAATTACTGAAGAGGCTCCCCACAGTCTAATGCTGGACTTTCTGTCTCTCTCATTGGCAAAGAGGTTATCCTTGCTATGCAGTCAAAAATTGATCCAGAGGGAAGCATTTACCCCCCTTTGACTGTTCAGTATTTGGTCCCTAGATGGTCTGATTGATATACAGTGAGCTGTATATTTTATTAGGTGAAAAAGTACCCACTGAGGCATAGTATCATTTCCAAGGGTGACCTTGTGACAGCGGGTGGCAGCAGTGCACATAAAAATGATAAAAGCCTGGCTAAAGTCCCTGGCTGCATAGGTTGAAGAGGTGGCTCCGGAACTGTTGATAGATGGGTTAGATTAACCGATACACCTCGGCTCAGACTGTCCCTTTTTTTTTTTCTTTTTAAGGCAGATCAGGGAGAGAAATGAATGCAGATAAGCACACAGAAAATCAAGAGAGGCAAATGTAGTGGAGAGAGAAGGAATAGTGGAGAAAGGTTTGGGTTTTTTTTTTAAATAAAGCATTTCTCGTGAGGAACTATGGCCAGATTGAGGTGGCATGTTGCTTTGTGATGCAGAGGGAAACAGGAGTGTGGACTGTACTAAATTGCACATGAGTTTCTTTGTCACTATTAAGTGTCCTCCCTCTGTTTCACTTGGTTATTTGTGGTGTGTGTTTGTAGTGGGTTTTCAGGCAGTGTAGATAAATTATCACATTGATTTTTCTTTCTCACTTTTTTTTTTTTTGGTGGAGGGTGGCCAGAGAGGGCAATGGGAAAGGTTTCTGTGTATTATATAGAAAGCAGAGTGGCTGTTAACAACCTGCTGGGTTTAGTATCCACTGTACAGAAGAGGCACTTGAACCAGAACTTGGAAACCAAATACCTTAAACTGCAGGGCAGCTGAGGGTCTGCATACGAATTTGCCATTCAGGACCATTTCTACTACCCAATACAGGAACAAAAAATTGAATACTAGCTTCTCAGGACTGTATATATCACAGCTCAAGACAAGGAATATCATCACTTGATATATTCGGTGATTTATGTGATCATGGTCAATGTAACAGAACTGATTGTTTTTGCAGCTATCATTGTGGTGGGAGTATAGAAGTAACATTTTCTGTTCAGCACTGCTTCAGTTTTCATGCCCTGCTCTGCCAAGACAGAGATATTAAAGGTGAAGAGTTGAGAAAAGGGTTTTAAGCAGTCAAGGGAAGAGAGAAGAGATTAATATTTCTGCCCAGAAGCTGGAGATGAAAAGGGAGAGTTGTGCCCATGACAAACATTACCTTGAGTCACTCACCATTGACAAATGTGTCTGTGGACCAGAAAGTGTCATTTCTCTCTGGGGAAGCGTGGCTTAGACTGGAGACTGGTGCCAAGGAGTTTAAGTGGATTTGCCTTAGTTAACTTTCAAGACAGTGGGATCTGCTAGCAGGTTGGGAAACACAGAAACCTAACCTTCCATTCTGCAGACTGTAAGATGTCCCTTAGAGGGTGCAGAAAGTAGTGTGAAAAGAAATGATCCTCAATGGAAGTGGTTATTTATTGTCAGCATTTGGCAAACTTCCGCATCTAATAATTCTCTCTGAGTTTGTTGCTGGCAACGATGTGACTCCTATGCAATCTTTGTTGCCTCATCATTCCCTAGTGCACCCTGAGAAACAAAAGTGCTTTCCATAGCCAAAGTGTTCATCCGAAGAGTAGTCTCGGCGCACTGTCAGTTACGTTGGACCTGTGCCATGCTGGTTCATTGCGGTTTTGGTAGCCTCAGCTTGCATTGCAGTCCTGCATCTACTTGTGTTTTCACTTCTCTGCTCTGCTCTGGGGTGTTGGATGTCCATATTCATCATCTTTATAACTCGGGGTTAGGCCTCCCAGTGTTTGGGGGTCAATCTTTGTAGTGTCCTCTGCCACCATGAAGCACGTGAGCTGAGACCGCTCTGGGGATAACTCATCCTTGCCTGTTTTTGTGGGCAGTAAAATGATGATGCAAAAGGGTAGAAGTGTGAAAGGTGGAAGGAATGCAGCAGCAAGCAGAGGGCTTGCTGCTGGGGAAGTTCATGCCTCCAGCCCTGCCAGCCGGGAGGCTGTTCCAGCACCCTGGGGAAAGTGGCACATATGGGACCTACAGCTAAGGCCAGCTCTGTTCTTGAGAGCTCAGGAGTGCAGCTGAGCACGTGTGATGGAGAGTGAAGCTGGGATTTCAGGGGGCTGGGAAGGGAAATGTCTGGGGGTGGCATGGCAGCAAGCATGCCTGTCAGGTTAGCTAGAGTAATGACATGATCCTGTGAATATTTACTTTCAACTATTTATAGGGCCATGTGTTAGATGTTTTTTATGGTTATTTTAGTAGAATTAATGCTTAGGGGATATTCTCCATGAAAAATATTTCCCATGAGTGAGTCAAATCAAATAAATAAATTTGCTGCTTGCCATAAAATAGAAAAGGTACACTTAATTTTCCTGCTAGAATGGCATCATTTCTGTGGAGATGTTAGCAAAATATTTCTAATGCGTACAGTACTTTGAAATGAAAATAAGTAGAATATAAGGTATTTTTAGTGCAATGAAAAAATGGCTGTGAAGGCTGAAAAGAAACATGTACCTTTTGACTTTGAATTCTATTTCAGTTTTGGAATTGTCTGGATTATATACAGCCACCTCACTCAAAACTGGTGCAGAGTAATTAACATTTCTATGTACATATGCCAAGGAGGTTGAGGACAATAAGAATTCAGATACTGAAATGAAAACCATCCCTTAAAAAAACACAGGTTCATTACTTGGTACAATTGGCACTACTGCAGAAAAGAAAATGAACTGTTAAATGAATATTCATTATGGATAAGGGAAGGTGCTTTGTCATACATTTGGGAGTCACAGTGAGAATGAAATTCTGTTTCAAAAGTAGCTAATGAAAATGCTAGAGAGCCATTGCTAACAGTGAGCATCTTAAAATTTTCATGACCAAATAAGTTTCACCGAGGAGTTCAGAAAACATTTACACAAGAAGATCACACACTGTTTGTGAGCAAACTGTGAAGAGCACGTTAGAGAAGGGTGTGCTCAGACATGAACTTGATTGAATAAGATTGTACCAATTTTTAAAAAGATACTTTGAAACTACAGGTGAATAAAGTTTGATTTGCCTAGCAACAAATATGGTCTAAACAGAAAAAAAGATAGAATTAGAGGAGAAGAGAAACAGAAAGACAGCTGATGACTTTCAATATTGCTTTTGTGGAAAACATGTCTTGTGAAACTTAGCTTTTTGATGTGATTATAACTCCATTGATGATGATGTGCTCCTCATCATGTGTCAGGCATCAGAATTAGTGTCACGGAAGATTCTAATTAAAGGTTAGCAGTGGGTAAACTAAAAGCAGCACATTTTAAATGGATAAAGTCATCTCACCAATAAATCTCAAGCAGTAACCCCCAAGGGCTCCCCAGGGGTCACTTCTTGGCTCAGTTCCTTTGGTATTCCCCCAGTTTTTGGTGAGAATATATAAAGTCTTTGCTAATAAAGTTTGTGGATGACATAAAGGTGAAAAATAAGGACAGTCTAGTTCTACGGACTGAACTGAATTACTTGATAAGGCTGGACTTTGCTGAGCTAAATCCTTTTCAATACATCCACATTCAAGGTCATGCATCCAGAACTGGAGAATTTAGATCACGCTTACAGGATTAGAGGCTGCTTCCTGATAGATAGCAGGTGTGAAGAAGACGCATGGTAGATAACCCACCAGCCCCTGCTGGGATCTTCTTGCTGAAAGCTGCTTTGACTGAGAAAATTAAGAGACCTATTCCCTATTTATAGTGTCATGTGCAAGACGGTGGAAATCTGCAAACAATTCCTGGAAAGTTCTGGTGAAGCAGGAGTGATTTATAAAGAAAAGGACAAGGACTGGCTTAAAACTTGAATTATACTCAGTTATTGTTTTTCTTTTGTTAGTTCATATTTTTCCTCTGCTTATTTAATGTAGCTGTTGGGCACAGGAGAGGAGGAAATTAATCTCAGGTTTTAACATTGCTAGCTTCTTTGTTGTTCAGCAATGGATAAATGCAATTCCTATACCTAATTCTAAATAAGCCTGCATGACTGTACACACAATTTTTCTTTTTATCTCCAGCTTCTCTCTGTAATACCTACTTTCCCCCTCTTTTCTAAGACTGGGCCCTGACATTGCTGTCTGCTACAGAGTAGCTGAAAGTCCAAACGCTCCCAACTAACCAGCAGGAGCTTCGATGCCTGTCATAACCTGCTGAGGAGGTTTGCTTTACAAAGTCTCTACTGGATCATAAGAACTAGAGATAGGACAAAAAGAGAAAGGATGCAACACGCAGCTGAGTTGCAGAGACCTCCACAGGTGTAGCTACCTTCTGGATGTTGTCACACTGCAGTGGAAATCACACAATTATTGTCACTTCAGTGCTTTTGTTATACATGGTCTGAACACAGAGTAGTCTAGGAATAAGCAAGAAAAATCAGAGGTGCAGCCAGACCTGAGTGCCCTTATAACCCAGTAGTGACTTTTGATGCTGTCTGGATGAGGAGAGGTCTGGTACAGCAGCAATGCACCCAGGATAGCACCAGTATAGCTGGTGATGCTAAGTCTCAGAGGAGTTTGGTCCGTATGTTATGCTCAAGTGCAGAGCGAGAGAAAGAACGGCTGCTCTGGTCGTTTGAGGGCATGGGGGAAGAGGCACAAATGGGACAGTGTCTCTACGTCCCTAAGAAAGAAGATGAATAAAAATGGTTTTCATTAAGAGTAATGAAGAATAAAAATAATATAATGAAGAATAGCCCAGATATAAGACAGGATAGCACTTCTATTTGTCCTGTTTCATGAAGTGAGAGTGAGAAGACGATGGAGGCAGAATTCAGTACTGAAAAAATTAAATAAGTATTTCTTTGCCTGCTTGTAACTGAAATATAAAGCAGATTGCCAAAGTACGAATACTGAAATACTTTATTAAGCCTTTAGTTTGAATTATTATGCTAGTTACTGTAATTTGTGCCACATTCTCTTGACATCCTTATGTCTGCCTATCACGAACACCCAGAGCAATCATAATGACCATTGTTAAAAACACGGAGGGGTGGACAGATCTCTTAAGCCTCCTGCTTCACAGCTTAAACTCGTCTTCAGCTACCAGAGATGGTGTGGGACAGAACATTGCTCACAGGAAAACTGTGGTGGGATAACGTGCTGGCCATGGCTGGAGCCAAGGTATGGGACCATTTCATCTTGGTTCTGGTTTAGTGACTTCAGTTCTTAGTTTTGGACTTGCCTTGCTGATTTTTGATTCCTCATGTGGTGTAAAGTGGCACAGGGCTTTTGGTTTCAGCAGCATGCTGCTGATTGACACTATGCTTTGCCTAGACATAAATGCATCAATATAGTAATTATCCCTGCTGCATCAGTCAAACATACAATCCTTTTTCCTGATACCCTGAGAGAGTTTGCACTTGGGGGAATCTTTTTTTTTTCTTCCATCTGAAAAGAAAATAAAATCTTCCACCTGTGGTCTAGGAAAAAGGCGTTTCTTTCTAGCTGGATTTCTCTTTTTCTGCTGAAATTTAATAGGCATCTTGTGAGCAACCAGGCAGAGAATTTTGGTCCTGCTGAGCAAGTCTTACTCTTCAGGTGCTCACTTGCAATTTGCAAGCACTTCTGAATGTCTTCTGGCACATGAGCTCTCTCTTCTCTGGATGAGGATTTTTTGAATCCTTATATTGTGCAAACGCTCTCGCAGGTGGCAGGCATGCTGCAGATAAACCTTTTGATCCTTCAGAATCACCAACTTCTTGTAATCGTGTTTTCCAGCTTTGTAAATGTTACCCCCAACACATGCAGCATCCTGTTACTCTCAGATCTTTGCCCTTACTTCTTCATTTCAAACAGCATCACCGTCCCTGTCCCTCAATGTGCCGCATCCCATTTCCCCAAGAAAAAGCGATTCTTCTTGAAACGATCACTAGATGGCTACACTACCGCACAGGATTTCACAGCTCTGCTTTTCCAGACCTTCAAACCGTTTGTCTCAACCTTCTGGTTCACAATATCTTTGGTCTGAATTGCATTTCAGCCACAAAATGCAATTTCCATATCTTCAATTTTCTTCTCAGCAGGTTGCAATATAACTCCACACCGTTCAAATTTATTGTACAAAGAAGTCGCTGAGGCTTAAACGGCATCTAACCTCTGAAGCATCTGGTATTGTCCAGCCTTGGAAACAGGATCCTGGACTGCATGCCCCTTTAGTTTGATCCAATAGAGCAACTCCCGTCTTTCTGGAGTCTGTGCAGAAAGCCTTCGGAGTCAATTTGGCGCAACCCAGCGCGTCTATTGACCCGGCTACGGCTGAGCAGCTTCAAAAGCCCAGAGATTTAGGACGAGCATCGGTCCATGACTCAAGCGTTCACCAGTCACCACTACAGTTTCACAGGGATTGAAGGGGGTTTCGGAAGAAGGGAAAAAAATGTGCTTATTTTCTTGTTGTAAGCAAGGGCAGACTTTAGGAACAAGAAGTCACAAATACTAGAGAAGTGTTTGCCTTCCTCACTGCCTTTTTTCTGTCTTTCATTTAAATCAAAGTCTAATGCAAATGTTAAACTTTCCAACAGAAATAATTTTTTGCAATAGCTGCCAGGAGAGAGCTAAAAAAGACAGAATAGTATTAATTTTTGTCATATGTACTTGTGTTCAGGTTCATGCAGAATAGAAACGCGTTCCTCCTCTGCTAAAAGTGCCTGTTTATGCCTTTACACAAATCCTCCCATGTTCTTGTGAGTGGTTACACTAATGACATTTATGTAATATCGCTGGGTGTTTACAGCTGCGTAGTCTGAACGTGAGTCTGGATATAAATAATGCAATCATCGTCTCCTGTGAGCTAGAGAAATGTTATCTTTGCTTTACAGATGGGGGAATCAAGGTAAATGGGGGGAAGTGAAGTGAAGGGAATAACTGCTCTCGCCTGCAAGCTGTGGCACCCTGCTACATTCGTGAGGGATGCAGGATGTGGACAGATGGACAGCCAGCCCTGGGATGCCAGCAGGTGCTCGATGGTGCCAGCAGCTGTGCTGTCATCGGGCCAGGAAAACAGGGCAGGGGAGCATTTTGCAGAGAGGGAGTCTGGTGAAAAGACCTGTTTTGAGAGAACTAAAACACCTGGCTGAAGAATAAGTTGTGTTGTGTGCAGTGGAACCTCCCCAAGGGTCCAGGAGGGTCTAGGAGGGACTAGAATTTTTCAAGTTAGTTTTGTGCTGTCTGTTCTGGAAACGCGATATGAAAAGCGGGGCTATAGATACATTTATCTTGGCATATTTTAATGGGAGTACACAAAGGAGGAAAAGCATCAGAAGAGAGCTAGCAGAGCCCAGGCTGGGTCTCCCCTGCCACATGACCACTTGGAGCTCCAGGAGGGTGGCGTGTCCTCCCTGCCAGGCTGCTCTAGCTGGGTACTGTGGTGATTGCTGCTCACCAGTAGCCCTGGAGGCACCCAGTAGCTAAAAGGAAACAAAGTAAACCTGGATGGTTTGCCTGCGAATTCCCCATGGAAAATGAAACTCCTCATTTGGCAAACATTCAGCCTGTTGTAAAAGGTGAATTGAAAATGCAAAACCCCTTCATAAGTGCAGATGAGCTCTAAACTGTATGTTCAAAAAAGAGCATCTCAGCTGTTTTCTCTGAGTAGGCTGGAAACAGTTCCTTTGGCTCTAAAAGGTGTCTCAGCTATTTCAGAGATGAGACAATTTGGAAGACGAACTTCAAGTTGGCATGGGCTGATTTGCTCCCAAATTTTCAGAAAAATGTTAAAAACCACTAGGGTTGGTGTAATTATCAGATATGCAAATGTGTGCATGAGGGTTCCTGGGAAACATTGTGAGATTGTAGGCAAAAGCCAGTATTAATTTCAGATAGTAATCCATAGTGACAACAGTCTGTTTTCAGAGAGCTGCTTTGCAGTCTGTGCTATTGAAATTTAGAGGCAGAGGAAGGTATTGATGGGAACCAATATCTCCAATGTGGCCATCTCAGCAAAATTCCAGATATGGTGATCAACATTGCAGCAATCATTTTATTTTGTCAGCACAAAGCTGTGAATCAACAGTGGCAAATGAGACACCAGTTAATAACAGGACCGTGGCAGAACTGTATGGACCGCTTTAGACAGCAGCATGTAATTTTGGAAATGGAGCTGGCACTTGTTTGAAGGGAAAGGTTTTAAAGGCAAAGTGGTTCCTTCTGAATCCTCTACTTAGATGTTGTAAAAATACTGATGTGTTGGCAGCAAGGACGGCTGCTTGGCTTTCACTCTTTCTGTAAGTATCAGCTCTGACCCCGTATCACCTGTCAGGATGCCCAGTGAACAGGTTACATTAAAACCCTACACACCATTTTGCAAGTAACCAGAATCCCTAGTGACTCAATGGGCACTTTGTGGTTTTCCTAAGAGACTGATGGCTACAAAGGCTCCCCCTTCTTGCCTCAAGGAAATGGCAAACACAAGCAAAGTCCTGACATTGCTAAGGCAGCTTATGCAGCACTGTTCTCTGCTCCACAGCTTTTCTTAGGGGCTTCTTTTCCACAAGAAGACAAATAGTTTTGGCTTTCCTTTATGCAAGAGCAGACTGGAAAATAATCTGGGCTAGGAGCATGGCCCAAGGCTCTAATAACCTCTTGTTGCCTCTGGGGCTGCTCTACATTGAGATTTTCCCAGCAACTCTGCCCTTTCACAATTCACAGGATACGCCCCAGCTCACAAACCATTTTGCTGAGAGGTTGAGGCCAGCTCTGGACCACAAAAGTTGTGGGCAATCATCTATGCAGGAACGTGCTCGTCCCTGAGGCCCTAGAACTGACCTTCCCTCCTGGCAGCTCCAAGGAGGAGGATGCGTACCCGTGCCCCTGCAGCGTGACAAACCCTATCCCAGCACAGGGGCTGGGCAATACTCCAAGTATCTCAGGGAACAAAAATTTAGTTTTTAGTCTCTATTCCACCCCAGAGCCTCCTGTGGATTTCTTACAGCAGCAACTTGGCCTCAAAAACTGCCAATGCGTAACACAGCATTTCATGTACTGCACACTAGACAATTACTGTGGGAAGGCCGCTCTGTATAAGCAGAGTTGAAGAAATGTTACCACAGCCATCAGCTTTCTAGCCAGAAACAGCTCATTCCTTGTCCTGTGTTAGACTTTTCCATCCAAATCTCAGGCACTTGTTTCGCTGGGGTTTAACTTTATTCTGCTTCCATTTTGAGATTAACAAGAAAGTTAATGACAACAATTAAATAAACTTCCTTCAGTTTTTTTACTCCCCAAACTTAAAGATAAAAGAGGCACTGAATGAATTTGGTGGTCCCAAACACATGATGCAGCTTTACCAAGATTGTGCTTAAACCCCACTTGAAAGAGAGACTTTTGGAACCATAAAATACTTTTATCTGTAGGATTGAAATTGGGTTAGCAATTTCCTCAAAGAACAGAGGAAAACTGACTGCTCTGGGTCATGCAGTGTGCTTGCATGCCTTTGAAGTGGTCTTTTTAAAATTAATGTCCCAATGCACAGTTAAACTTGATGCTATTTTTTTTCCCCTTTTCTGACACTAAGAGGTCATCGGAGCCAGTAAGGTTATTTTTCATCTTGTTAGATAACCAGAGGATGGTGATGGAAGCTGGGAAGTGCACAGGTCCCCATCAGCACCAGACAGTGAGTTTCAGAGGAACAATCCCGAGTGCTCATTCAGACCTTGGTTATGCGTGAGCTGCTCCTGGTTCTGGCCACAGTCACTATCACTGCCGCAGATTTACGTTGTTGTGCTTTCTCTGCTCATTACAATTTTCCAAGGGGAAAAGGCATTCATCAGCTCTGACATTAGACAAAATCTTATGAGGGCTGTTACCAAGTCTGTTGGGCAATGAGAGCCCCAAGTGTTGCAACTCACTCTGCCCACGTGGGCCATGGTAATGTGTAAAGAAGCATGAGGCTTGAAGTAATTACAAGCAGGAAGTAATTAGCCAGCTCCAGCCTCCACAAGGGCAATATGGTCTAATGATTTAACTCTGAACTGGTGGGCAGAACTCCTAGATCAGAGCTTGGTCCTGCTAATAGCTGTGGGCAAGTGATTTAAATCTGTATTTTGATCTCTTTGAGAAGGCCGTGTAACAGCTGTGGTTTCTGGAGTGAATGGGTACTGGGCTCTGATCTCCCTCCCTTACTGGAGGGGTACGCTAGTGAAAGACAGCAGAAGATGAGCCTTTGAGTATTGCAAACAGCTCCTGAGGGAGCCTAAAACTGAAAAATACCAAAAAATCAAATGCATTCAGCCATACTTGGAGATAATTATTTTTAGCAGACATACACCATCTCGACCCAAGTAACTTCTTTTTTATGTTCAGCTGTTGTTTGTTCACCTCTAAGTTTTGTATTTCAAACCCTCTGTGTCAAAGTCAGCTCGTGTTACGCCCATGTGCAGCACGTGCTACCGTGTATCGAGCTTGTACTCTGCTGTCGTGTACCTAATAATTGGTTTTCCTGTCCATGCTCTGGCAGATGACTCTGGACTGCCTGGTCTTATTTGGGCTACCACTACTGTGATACGGCATTCCTTTGCTTTTTCTCATTTTCACCTGCGCCGCAGTCCAAGTAAGCTGTTACGTATAACTGAGATAGGACAGGGGTTATCATTGTCTTCCTCTGAATACACAGATGCGTTCTGACACCTCCTAATTCTCAAGGCCAGGATGTCAATAAAAATTTGAAACACTGTGGCATCGTCATATCTCACCTTCAATATAATCCTAACACAGAGCCTGTGGCCTTGGGTACATGGTAGAGGAGTTTTTATGACTGTGTTCAGTGGCTTTATAATGGTATATGATGATTGTGCTGTCAATATCCAGCCATAACCTCTGCCTGCTGTACGGATTGTTCTGCTCCCTTAACTGCTGCTCTCCAGCCCTGAGCCCTAAATTTTAAATCTGTGTGAGAAATAATGTGCGTTTGCAAAATTAAGTCTTATATTCCTCTCATTATTAATCATCCCTTCCCTGGCAGCTCCTGATTGTGGCTTCATGTTGCATTAGCATAAATGCAGTGCTTGAGATCCACCCCCACCTCGTCCTTTTCTCTCTCTGATTCCTTTTCTAACCTGTAGGCTAAGAAGGGCCATTCAGTCAGAAGGTGACAGGTGTGAAGTGGTGGAGTTTAACAGGAAAAGAAAAGCCAGAAAAGAATCCATGAACAATGCGTTTATTAGACTGTTTCATGTTAAGAGGGAAGGAAGGGGTTTTCAGAGAATGGAGAAGAAAAATTACAGAGCTGCGTGACTGGAGCTGAATTCAGATCAAGGTTAGGTAACTTCACAGCATTTCTTGGGTGTTTCAGGTTTTTTCTTCCCTGACTCAGGACAGCACTTGAGGAAAAGTCAACAGACAAGAGAGAAATAGGCCTTAACCTAAATCCTGGTCTTAATTTACTGAAACTCTGGGGAGACAAGCTCTTGCTCCATGCCCAAACTGCATTTCATGGCCAGAGCAGAGATAGTTTTGATTTTTCCCCCCAGTTTTCTCCAGCAAAAACAGGCAAAGGGAACATGATGAGTTACAGTAATAAGCTGGATGACAGCATCATTTCACCATCTCAGGTGGGATGCCCGGCACCCTGGGGGCACTAAGTAGTTCATAGTGGCCACAGGCAGCCTTGCTGGGGACCCCTCCAGCGTCCTGGAGACTCCAGCTCAGGTCAGGGCACCCCATCCAGACTGCCCTACATCAGTCTCTCTCTGTGGGCAGCTTGTCTCCAGCCTGGTATAGGACCTTTTCTCCTGGATGGATCTTGGACACAGAGTGCGGCAGGGTCCGACTCCAGCCCTGCCTCCAGCCCTGTCTGCAGCTGCTCCTAGTTGGACTTGGACCAGACCTTGTATCACTGTTTCACAAGTATCTTTATCACAAGTTTTCAAGGGAAAACTTCAACAACTTTTTCCTGATTTTCTTACTCTTCTTTGTTTCATTTCCTTTGGGAAAAAAAAAACCCAACACCTTCCCCCCCCCCAAAAAAAAAAAAAAAAAAAAAGAAAAAAACATCCAAAAACAAACAACACAAAGAAAGGGGGAATGATGATGAAAAGGAAACTGGTTTGGATTGGGAGAAGGAAGGGAGAGCATAACTACTGCTATTGTTTAGCAGTATCTTTCCCTAAAGAAAAATAATCTGAAAAACAGCCAAACCCTACACCTGCCCAGAAAAGAATCTGTATTGCTTTAAAATGTACATTTGGCAAAAGCTTTAATTTTCATCAGCTTCTTTATTGAAAGATGGAGTCTGCTGGTATAAGCCTATTTTCTGGTATGATAAGCTTGAAATAAGGACAGAAAGTCATATTACCATTTGATAAATTAAAATCTTAGAGATGGAATAATGATGTATGTGTAGAAGTCATGAAGGTCTTAGAAAATATGAAGAGTTTAGCTATTCTAGCCTGCAGCTTGAAACAATTTTTGTTAGTCCAAAGCAGGGAATAAAAATGCTTTTTTCAAGGGTGGTTTGTTTGCTGCATGGTTGATGGCTAGTACTGTCTTTTTGTTTTATGAGACTTTATGGAGCCTATTGGAATTTTTTTAGACTTTCATTTTCCTTGGAATCTTTCTTCCTTTTATTTCTGTTAGCAATAGGTGCGTTATCTTTAGTATGACGTAGTGGTTTTTTATTAGATAGCCATATCATCCTTTATATGACAATGTTATTTGCGTGGCATTAGCTGCTATAAAGCCTGGGTGTGAGGTCTCCTGGCTTAGCTCCTGCAAGTGTGAACGTGTAGAGGATGGGCTGGTTATGCAAAGAGTCCATGATCCAGACAGGCAGGAGAGGGGAAGGGGCAGCCCTGAGAGATGAAGCCCTTGTCTGGAGCCAGCACTGGGGGTCAGTGTCAACAGCTGAACAAGTCTGGAGCTGTGCCATTTGGGCACAGCATTTATCATCACATGGGACTTGCTCCACAGTCAGGAACAGCCCAGTGACTAGGTGAATCCTGAACTGACTGAACTGAAGGAAAAGTACTTTTCCCTATGGAGTAAAACATGTTTTAGCATAAAATTTCTATTACATCCCACGCACCTGATAGCATTCACCTTGATGAATATGGGTTGTAAGTGTATTGTATGCTGGGGGATAATGGTGTGAGTTGGCCTGAAATGAGCTTTCTCTAAGTGTGCATGCAACCAGTCTTGGCTGCACAAAGCTCTGGGGAGAGCCAGCCCAGGCCTCTGTGCTGAGACAGGAACACTTTACTGCCGTGTGGGCACAGTCCGTGTGTCTTCAAGGGCTTGTGGAGGGTTTAACTAAACTATCCAAGCCCTGAGCAGGTAAAAATGACATTCTATCAAGGATTATCAGTTAAACTCTCAGTGGCTTCTTGCTCATCACTTTGTTATTTTCAGAGATGAGGTCAAGAGGAACGATGAAGTGTGATGAGAGAATAATCCATTTGCTTCTGCTAAAATATGCCTAACGGAGCAAAAGGGAAATGGGCTATTCTAAAGATAGGGAAATAACCTAGCAAAAGAAAGATGGTTTCATAAATACTATTGCTGAGGAAGCAGAAACTGTATTATTAAAAGAATTATTCTTTTGACCTCTAAATAATTCCAAGTCTATAAAAGGCAGAATTTTGTCAATAAATGAGTGTCATTAAGACAGATCCATACAGAAAAAAAGATCATAAATCAAAAGGAGGAGGGCTTCTGTATTACAGCACAGCTACAAATTGCTGTTCTGCTCATTTCTGCATTGTTAGCAACCTGCTGATAAATATGAAATGGGCACAAAATGTCTGTAGCTATTTCATCAGCAAAATGGTCCAGCTTTTGAAAATAGATGAAGCAGGTGGTGTTAGCTGAACACAGCCCTGGTAGAAAAGACAGTTTAGGTCTTCTCTTTGATGAGGGTCCCCATAGAACAGTGAATTATTTCCACTGAACTTATTTTCCTTGCACCTTGCTTCTAGGAGCACTCCAGTGAGGGCTCATTAGAGTGAAGTGGCAAAACATGGTGGCGATGATATCCTTTAAATGTTGCACCTGACTAATTCCAGGATTTCCAGGGGCAACCTGGGTGCTTAGGGTCAGAACTAGAATGTTTGGGGGTGATAAGCCACCAAGTGGGAAAAAAGGAAAGAGATTAAACCTCAGTACATACACTGTTTCAGGCCTCTCGAGTATTTTCCAGAGTTTAAAAAACAAGGCGGGAGGTGGGAAGCTACTCTGGTTAACACTCTCAAACTGCTACTCCTATCTTATCTAACATCTTTTGAACAATATATAACATAACATGCCAACTCAGTGGGTAAAAGAACATAATTTTGCTAAGGGAAAGTGGGACACAAGGCAGGAAAATGGTATGCAAAGCTCACAGAAGAGGAAGGAAGGAGGGAGACTAGAAAACCTCTGATATGTGATTGAATTCAAGTGTCCAGCCTAGGCTCAGGGACACACTGAGGGCACACGTGCTTACAGCAGGCATTTTTCCACAGCTGGCAGAGATAGAGGGACAGATGTCTTGCAGTGTGCCTGGTTCTCTCTGGAACTCAAACTCAAGTTAATACTGCAGTTAACTCAGCGAGGCAGTGGCTAGTGCTGGGTGATATCCTGAGACTCCTGGCCTGAACATCCTGACCTCTACCCTGCCCCAGTTCTCCTGCTGGCCTTGTGTGGCAGAGGTGCCCAATTACACTTGCACGGGGCAGAGGGGAAGGGGACCCAGCCAGTGGCAGGGTGCTGGGGGAACAGGTACTGCCATGTTCATGGGAAGATAGTAGGGGAAGAGGCGAGGTTGAGGGCAGAAAGTGACATGTGATGCAAGGCCTGGGGGTCACAGTGGGGAGTGGTTGAGAGGTTCTGAAGTGGCAGGGAATGGGGATAGGCAAAAAATGTGCCCTAAGGAGAAGTAATGTACTTTGTTTTGCAAAGAGCTTGGGCTAAAGAAAAGTCCATCTTTCCCCCAGCCTGCCAGCCTGCCAGATAACATTTGTCCAATGATTTGGGACCAGAGCACAGCAGCAAGATAAAGATGATATCATCTTCCATTATTAAATCCTGACGGAGGGTTTCTTAAACGCAGTTGTTTCAGACGAATGTGTTATTTTTTCTCGACGTGTGAGATAGTGAAAAAGTAGGACTTTCTCTTCCGAGTTTAGATTGTGGTTTGTCACTGATTAGAGGAAACAGAACTTCTCTGCACTCAGTGGCTCTGAGCCATCTTCATGAAGCTGGTGCAGTAAACACACTCTGACAGTAGGAATTAATGTTATAATCATACCAGGACTGTGAACCATAACTTGTTGATGAAGCTGTGAGAAGTGCACTTACCAGATATAGAATGTATGCAGAGCATTTGATGCATTAAATGTCAGATCCCCACAGCCTACATTCCAGAAATAAAAAAGGATAATTAATTTCCATACATCTTGGCACACTCCATTAGAACAGTGACAGCAGAAGAAAATGCTTTTACAAGTAGTTGCTGAAAAACTGTATTGAATTTTGGGAATAAGAACAGCAATTCGGGGTCAGTCTAAAAGTTCATCTCCCTCAGTATTTTCTCTCTGTAATGGCTAGTGGCAGAGATTTAAGGAAAACAAGAGAAATGAGGGAGTACAGGGTGATTTTTCCTTGATCTTGTCCTACCTTCTAGCAGTCTGTGGTTCATGGACTTCATGTATTTTCATCACATATTTAAGAGCCCATGTTGAACCTAATTTTTTATTTGTCTAACCATTTTATTTTTAACCTAGTTTTATTTTTGGCATCAGCAATGTCTCAGATCAGTGAGTTTCACACTTATGTGTACATGTGTGAAAGAGCAATTCCTTGTGTCTCTTTTTAAACCTGCCACCTGATAATTTCCCCAGTTTCCTCCTACTCCTTCCATGGTGATATATTATGAAATTGAATAACAGTCTCTTGTTCACCTTCTCCAGACTGCTCGTTAAGACCCTGAGCTAGTTTATTTCCAAGTTGAAATGCTGTCCTTCACGCACCATGTCCTCTCCTCTGTCTCATCACAACATGGCTTTTCAGTATTTCCTGTGGTAAGCAAAGAAGAGCTGAACTTCAAATCTGTTTCTTCCCAGAACTGCTTCCATCTGATGGATAGCAGCCATTCCCACTTGCACCAGTGGTTCCCTTCCCACAACCCCCACCTGAAGATTGTTGTCTTGATCTTACCAGGCAGCACATCTATGTTTCAGGATAAGCCTTTTCACTTAAGAGCTCCTTATTCTTCACTTGAGTTCTTTTGAAGCAGAAGAGGTTTCCCCTCCTTTTAGAGACTCCTGGAAATTCTTCTTTTGAACATGAACAAAGCTGGAGCAGTATTGGGTAAGCAAGGCACTTATTCTTTCTCATTTCAGCCTCTGGAGAATGAATGAAGTCAGTCAGCACAGCTGAGCTAACCTGCCTCGGGAAAGGACTTCTCTTTTGCAGAGAAGAGGGAGGAATGCCAAAAAGACATAGAGATATTGGTGAGATGCAATGAACATCTGAAAATCTAGAAATGTGTCTGGCTCAGGAAATTCCTGAACCAAGTACAGTGCATGGGAGAGCACTCAGATAAAGTTTTGAGGCCAGTTCCTAAACTCTTCTCCAGACGAAAACTTTTGGCCAGAGTTGGAGATAAAGTACTAGGCTAAACGAACTTCTGATCCCACCTACTGCAGCTGCTTTTAAGACATGGACAGATCATCTAAGTCATGTTGAGCAGATGGGCCATTGCCCTGGGGTGGGTGCAGCCCTGCTGGGTACCGATGGGTGATAGGGTTAGGGAGGGAGTGAGGGTGTTGAGGCCTTTCCCTCCTCTGGGAAAGCTGTGTTAGCATGGTAAAACAGCTGCGTGCATACGATATATTCCCTGCTGACATGTCCACTGAGATGATTTCTTGTTGTCAGTGGTCCCCAGCATGGATTGGATTCCTTCCTTTGAGGCTTGAACAGTTTCTTCTGCTGCATTTGTGCACCACCTATGGAAGAGGGGGACTGACTGAACCTCAAGGTGGTGCTGCAGGACTCGCTGCTGATCTGCTCCTGAAGAGTCTTGCCCCACTTTCCTTCTCTTCTTGCTTGTAAATGTGGCTAAGCCTGTTTGAGCTGGAAAACCTGAATAACTCATACTAAGGTGCATGAAATATGTTTTCTCAGATGTAATCAGTTTCAAAAACTTCTATTCTTAGAGAAAATGGCGATGCCCAAAATATGGTTAATGATTCTCTGGAATTAATTGGAGATGGGTTTTCAGGAACACAGAAACATTCCTTGGGCTCTTATAACAAATACCTCTGACACCTTTCTAAATGTTTCTATCACTGTAGCCCTTGTGATTTCAAGAAGTTTTACAAATAGCCTCTGTATCTCAGACCCATTCAAGTGTTGCTAGATCATGGCATTCATCAACCTTTTACAGACAGAATTAAAATATGAAGCCACAGTCTGCTCTTACTATTCCAGATTTTGGGTTGTGGAACTGAATGAATGGTAGCAGGAACCATTTTACTGCATGGGGATAGGTAAGTGTCTCATTTAAATCGAATGACAACAAAAAATTCTATGATGAAGTAACTTCACCTATATCATCATTATATTTGTATTTGTACAAATATTACATTTGCAGCGTTACAAAGATAAAGCATTAAAGAAATAAGCAAGGGAAAAGTCTGTGCTTACATAGCGAACACAGGATGTATAGGCAAAAACCCTAGAAAAGGTGATTATTATTTCAGGGTCAGCCTTCTCTGTTCTGCAAGGGTTAATTACTAGGGACAAAATTAATTGCTTTTATCAGAATTATTATAAACTGTGGAAGGTGGTGGAAGCGAGGGGCAGAGAAGCAGGAGGGGAGGAGTGCATAGTTAGATTGTGGCTAAAACTCTCTTTGCAAGTATTAGCATTTCTGTGAGTAATCAAACCTCTGAACTGAGTCCTGAACTTTGAAGGCCCTTAAACCTGTGTAGATTTCTGTGAGTGGGCAAATCTACCTGAGGTTGTGTTGTACTGTAAATTGCCTCTACACACATTACAGCTTGAGCACACGTAACATTTCACAGCATAAAATGTGTCAAAGTCTGGATCATGCACCTCGTCAGCAGTTTTTCTTGATGACTGGAGATGGAGGCCTTTGTTCTGGTGTCAAAAATCATTGTCTATCTTCTTATCACACCCCTGTGGTACAGACTTGAAAGCCATCAACAGGACAAACTGGGAACTTTGATTCTACCTAGATTCTACTTCATAACGCACTTCACTTAGAAATGTTAGATTAATCTGCTTAAATGTTCCCACTTGAGTTGTATGTTCTGCAGGAACCTCACTGAATTGCAGAAGTCGAAGCAGAACCTTGCTTTTCTTGACCTTCACACTCTATTTTGGAAAGTTACCCTTTCTGTGAATTCATCCTTCTAGTCTTCCATGTTTAACCACGGTATATTTTTAAGCTTACAGGTAGCTTATTCCTAGACTGTAGACATATTTGGGGCACTAGAGAAAATGTCAAGTTGTTTGAGGTACAGCATGTATCATTATGAACTCCTCCTTGCACTGGTTGTTAGAGCTGTTTCTTGCCTTCTCAGAGAGCAGGCACAGCTATGCCGAGATTCAGCTTCAAGACAAATTAACTGGCATTGAAAATCACATTTCCTTTGTGTTCAATTACATCCCTTTTTGTTTATGTACATGGTACCATGGAAGTTGCTACGGTATTTTTCGTGCCAGAAATGAATACACAGAGTAACTTATCCTGGTGTAGCTTGGCTGGTGTCAAGTACAGTTGAGCTGGAAATGAGTATGATGCATTATATTCCTTTCTGTAAGTGATGGAGCAAGAGTTTGCTCCAGATGTGCTTAAGTGATGGAGCAAATATTTCAACTATGCTCTGCTGTTGCTGCGTGTTGCTCTTGCTGTGGTGGGAAGGGATGGTGCTCGCACCCAGGGCCTTGGCTCTGCGCTGTGCAGAGCTGTCACACAGTGCTCACTGTGTGGGTCTCCTTAGCTTCTGCCTGAAGCCAGGATTATTTGCCGTTTGCGTCTTTCCATCTCATGGTAGGTGCCTTGCAGCTGTTCCTGTGCACCTGGGGCTGGCACCAGGAGAAAGCCATTCAGGTTGATTTCTTCTTAAATGAACTATTGTGCACACTTACCTTGGTAGCAGCTGATGTCAATAGTGGATTTGAGTAGTGGATTAGAGGGCGCAGGGCACATAAAGACTCTCTCTCTCAAATGCCTTCTCAGCAGATGATTGATGAAGTATGAGGGACTGATAGGAAGCCTGTAAACTGGCTTTTTCTTTCAGTCCTTGCCTACCTCCCTCTGCTGCCAGCAGTGTTTTCATGCCTTTCTTACTGAAAGACTAGTTATTCATGATTTGCAGTCTTTAGGTTTTTCAGAAACATTTGGCAGAAAGATGAACACCCGTAAGGAGCAGCTGTGGGACAAACTCCACCATCAGGAAAGAAGCACCGAGAGGACTGCTGCAGGATTTTTCTTTTTTTTCTTTCCTTACATTTTTTCTTCTCCAAGCATGCTTGTGCAATGGCTTTCTACGTCTAAGGCATCACAAGTTAAATTTTGGCTGATGTTTTTCTAACACCCGTACACGACACTGGCACAAGGCCATTTATTGCTCCAAGGTGCTGAATAACTCAGTCTAATTTCTGCTCTCTGGCCGCTGAGGGAAACTTCCCTCCATCCACATTCTCAGCTGTGAGTTTATAGGTGGATGGCCTCATACTACTTCATGTTTACATGTGGATAAATATTTATAAACACTTCAGTTTTTGGTCTGAAAGAGTCAATACGTATAGCCTGATATTAAAACATGTCTAATGATTTTTCGCACGGGTACCTGCAGAAAAATATTGAATATCTATACTCCAAAAAGTTATATTTTAGATATTTAAGGCAAAGAACAGCTGAAATTAGATGACTCCAAGAAAAATGTGTGCCTCAGTTGGAGTCTGTATAGATCCTGTACCTGGGTTAGGGCCAGCCCAGTTAAAAATACGGGCTGGACAGAGAATGGACTGAGAGCAGCCTTGAGGAGAAAGACTTGGAGGTGTTGGTGGATGAGCTGTGTAGAGCACCTGGTAATGTGCATTTGCAGCCCGGAAGGCCGGCCGTGTCCTGGGCTGCATCCAAAGCAGTGTGGGCAGCAGGGCAAGGGAGGGGATTCTGCCCCTCTGCTCTGCTCTGCTCTGCTCTGGTGGGACCCCACCTGGAGTGGTCTGTCCAGCTCTGGGGCCACCAGAATAAGAAGGACATGGACCTATTGGAGCAAGCCCAGATGAGGCCACAAAGATGATCAGGGGAATGAAGCATCTCTCTTATGAAGCCAAACTGAGAGAGTTGGGTTTGTTCAGCCTGGGGAAGAGAAGACTGCCTCTGGGAAGACTTTACAGGAGCCTTCTGATACCTAAAAGGGGGCCTGCAAGAAAGCTGGAGAGGGACTTTTCACAAGAGCATGTAGCGATAGGACAGGGGAGAATGGCTTTAAATAGAAAGCGTGATGCTGCGGTGGGGTCGGTGGAAAGAGCACAGCGTCCTTCCTGAGAAGCGTCCCTTGGCCGCTCGGTTGGTGCAGCACAAGCACTCTGGCAGCACCCTGACACACCTGTGCAGGTGGAGGCACGCTGACACACACACAGAGAAGCAGGATCGCTCTNGGAGGCGCGCTGACACACACACAGAGAAGCACGATCGCTCTCTGGCATCACCGGAGACAGAGGCAGGAGGGATCCTTCATATGGTGTTCCATGGCAGGGTTTATTGCAGCCACGCCATGAAGGGAGCCAGGGACAGAAGACCTTGAACAATGCAGTGTCCAGGTTTATATATGGGAAAGGGGAAGCATCAGGGACCAATGCACAGAGGGCACAGGGGTGGTACACAGGTGGGGTTAGGGTGAGTGGCGAGGGGGCAAAGGCTAATGGGGGAACGGAGAAATAGGAGAACTTACTACATAAGTTAAAAAGGGGGCAGGGAGGCCAACGAGCCAACCAGGGAGCAGAACTGGGGTCTTAGGGGCTCTCCCGACAATAGACCCTCTTAGTCCATTGTTTATTAGGTTCATCGACTTCCACAGAAGAGGGTAGGTTTGGACTTGATATTAGGAAGAAACTCCTTACTGTCAAGGTGATAAAACACTGGAACAGGTTGGCCAGAGAAGTTGTGGATGTCCCATCCCTGAAGGTGTTCAAGGTCAGGTTGGATGGGCCTTTGAGTAACCTGGTCTAGTGAAAGTTGTCCCCACTCATAGTGGGGGGGTTGGAACTAGACGATCTTTAAGGTCCCTTCCAACCCAAACCATTTTATGTTTCTATGAAACATTGACTTACTTTTGAAAAGTCTGAGAAGTGACAGCAAATTCTCTCTCTCCCTCCAGAGCAAGCGCCTCTTACAGATCATGAACCCCACTTCCTCTAGCCAGACGTTGGTGACTGTATCAGAAGTGCTCCAGAACTTCTTTCTGTGAGAGCCACACTACTGATGATAAAGCTCCCAGCTTGTCACTGGACGCCACTAGAAACAGGGAGAGTGGCCAGCTGGCAGAAGGATTTGGCTCTTTTTCCCCCCACTGCAGTATACAACATACATTTGCATTTACATTTGCTTTGGACAGAGTTTGTTTATCCATTCAGGAAACACAAATCACTCCTCTGTTGTAGATAACCCTTCACCACGCTATTTTCCCTGTTTTCTGGAAAATGGAGGGCTGGCTGAGCTTGTTGGAATCCAATTATCCCACTAGCAGTGGCTTCTACCTTGGAGTACTCAACATGTTGTTGATGCTCTTCATGTTTTGATCCACGTGTATGATCTACGTGATCAACTGCACAGCTCCACTCTCTGTTAGGAGGAGTTCTTTTACTAATTAACTCATTTATAGTCTAAGTAGTCCCAAGCCTACAGTGAAGACATTTTGCCATTAGAATATTTCTAAAAACACTTTTTCAATTATTAGGGATATTTAACTTTATTTGAACAGCTGTAGTACTGACACGACTGGGGTTCAAAAGTGTATATTTGGCATAAAGTCATCCTTCCTTTAATTGCAAATTAGTGTAAATCTAGCCTTCATAAAGCCACGAAGCAAGAAGATGTCAAAGACTATTATGCTGTGGTGTGTTAGATTGGTGCATGAAACATTCGGTAAAAGCTCATCTCAATTATATCAGGGCAATAGACAGCTTGTGTTTTTTTTTAAATGGCTGGAAGGAGAGTTTGGGATGGCAATTAATACCCTATTCCCTATCTTCCTATAGCATAGTCCAAATATCTTGTCCCACTGATGGAAAATATATGTGCTTGCTTGCTCTGGAGTGGCTTAAAAAGTAAACGAAACTGAGAGTGGGGGATAAATACAGACAAACAAGTGAATTTGTGTCTGCATCTATATGTGTCCTATGTCCACTTTGTGTTACTATTTCCCTAAAAGAAATATCAAAGTTCTTTACGATCATGAGCTAAGCTACCTAGCGATGTCACTATTTTTATCTGGAAGTATTTTGCCACAATACTGAGCTTATATCAGGCCAACTAGATGTTTACCACCTTTAGAAACGTGGCGCATGTGAGATGGATGAAAAGGGTGAGGGCTGGAGGCCATGTAGTGTTAAAAATGTAATTAATTTAAAGATGTGACAGATATTTTAATTCTTTTTCCTCTGATTTGACAAAGCTGTGTATTTGGTCTTTCAGAACATGCATTTTTTTTATCAACAGAGCTTGGACAGTTTGGAGTTACAAGAGAGTGCATCCCTTTTCCTTCTTAAAGATGATATTTTGTATTACATTAACATAAAAGCTTGAGAATTTTTCAATGTCTTACACACCTGGTGTAAGGTGGCGTGTTTATTAAAAGAATTAATGTCCTCCTTTTGTCTATGTGATGTGGAAATTTAATTGAAAATTATAAGTCTGAATACTTCTAATTCTTACCTTCATAATCAGCTTGCTGGTCTCCATGTCAACTTGCCTGACTAAAACGACATTTTCCAAGTAGTTAAACGTAGGTCTGCTTGATTTGTTTTTTAAACTTTCGCTAGATATGTTTTATTTCATATCAAGATGGAAATTTCTCAAGACTGAAACTTTCCCCAGTTTTTGCTTAAACTCCCCTCAAAAATTGCAAATTTCAACACAAACACCCTTTATGCATCCCATTTCAAAAGTTCCTTTTGATTTTTTTCTGTACAAAAGCATGTTTTTTATTTGCAAGTCAGCTTTACTTCAAAGGCTGTAGGAAAACATCTCAGAAGCCACGGTTCTGTGTGTTGGTCAGCAGGTTTGCGTAGCAGCGACCGTTCCCCCCAAGAGCAGAAGATTTTTCTTCTTTAGACCTTTGAAGCACATTAGATACTCAGGGGTTTTTTTCCCTAAAATGTCTGTGTATGTCTAAGTGTGAGAGAAGAAGACCAATTGGGTGTCAGAGGCTGGGTCAGGCTGTGTTAGTTCTGGTCTTGCAATGTGGAGTCAGAAAATTACACCCCTAAAAGGCAGAAGGATGTGAAGGATGGAAGGCAGCAGCTGTGCCAAAGGGAAACATGCAGCTGTGTCCCACCTGCACTTGCCCCTTGGTGGCTCCACGAGGGAAGAGCTCTTCCACACCTTCCTTCAGCTTGTTACCATAGCTCCCATTTCTGGACGTGGTGTCCTCAGAGTGACGTGAAACCAGGGAGGAAAATGGTAAGAACACTTAATGCTTCTAAATAACCTTTGCTACTGTGTTGTTAACTTGGCAACCAAATGAGTTTGGAATAGATCCTGGAGTTTTTAATTGCTTGAGGCAATCACCTTGGTTATGAAGTCACTGGGGAGGATTCATCTGAAGGAATCGCATAGCAATGAGGGGATGCAAATCCGTCACTGGTAGGTGTGAAATAATTCTTGTGTATAAAACATTAATTACTTTCCTTTGGGTGCTACTACCAAAGTCATCACCATAAACTCAGTGGACACAGGGTAATCTTTCTGATGTGCTGCTCCTTGTTATAAAGAGGTGTAGGAGGGCCGACAAACTCACAACACGACAGAGCATATGCCCTTAAGGATTGGCACTATACATAGGAGAAAGGGAAATTAGCAACTGATTAATGAACTGACAGGGAGCCTGTCAATAAGGGAAACAAGACCCAGGTGTCTACATTCACTATATTATCCCATTTCCAAAAGTATGAACAATTTTACCAATATCTCTGTGAATAAGATAGAGTCTGGTGTCTTGTGTTATGGAGCTTGTGCAGCTGTAGAGCACATTTAGAGCAAAATATTTCTACAAGAGGGAGACAAGACATTTCAAGGACTGCCTTAGACAAAGGACAATGCTAGATACATAGTCCGAGAGATGTTACATAAGCCACAAAAATAAATGGATAAATACATTTACAGAGAGACATCCTAAGCATTATCATTTTTAAGTGTCTGCCACTTGGCAAGCTATTGATCTCTATTTTCTTTTCCTTTTGTGAAAAGCATGGAAACTCATCTCAGTTTTCACTTGCTATAAACTGGAGTGGTTCTGTGAAAGCCAGAGGGTCTCAAGCAATTTACAACAGCCGAGGAACTGTGTTTTAAGTAGGAAGACAACCTCAGAGCAAGAATAAAAACTGTCAGCAGTCTCCACCTCTTCCTGTAAGGACTATGAGTTTGTGGAATGCACCGGAGTATTGGTGACACTGACCCACACCTGCTTTGGCTAGTCTGAATGTGAGCTGGATGAGGTATTCTAGCTTTTCGACTTCTCTAATGCCTCAGGCATTTTACAAGAGACATCTCAGTAAATGAGATTATCCCAAGGCAATAGAGCAACCAGGTGAGCCCTGCACTGTGTGGTCTGTCTGAACCAGTGTACCAGGCACACTTCACATGAAAGTCAGTCGCAAAGTTGTAGTTGAGAATTATAAGGGCATTGCCAAGACATACAGAGATGCAGTTAGAAAAGCAAAAGCTCTTCTTCACTTCAAAATGGGCAGAGGTGTTAAAATCTACAAGAATGAGTTCTTAAGGTACGCAAACAAGGAGAAGCAGAAGGAAAATATTGGCCTGCTGTCAAACAAGAGAGGTCAGTTAGTTCCTGACGATGCTGAAAAGGTAGGTTCTCAGCACATCCTCCATCTCTGGCTTTACCAGCACTATTGTTTTGATAACAAAAATCCAGGTTTATGCAGACACAGACGTACCATCAGTGGAAGAAGACTTGCTGTGTGAACAGGAGTTTGATGGGCCCTAACGTTATCCATCCAAGAGTGCTATCCAACCAGAGAGCTGCTTGACATCATTGCGAGGACACTCTCCCTAATCGTTGAGAAATCCGGAGGCTGGGGGATATGCCAGAAGACTGGAAGAAGGCTGATATCACCCCCATTACAAGACAGATGTAAAGGAGGATCCAGACCTTTATAGGTCCATCAGTCTTACTTAAGTCCCTGGGAATGTTATGGAATGAATCACAAAATCAGAGAATTGTTATGGTTGGAAGGGACCTCTGGAGATCATCCAGTCCAACCCTCCTGCCAAGGCAGGGTCACCTAGAGCAGGTTACACAGGAATGTGTCCAGGTGGGTTTGGAATGGCAACAGAGAGGATGATTCCACAACCTCCCTGAGGAGCCTGTTCAAGTGCTCTGCCATTCTCAACGTAAAGTTTTAGTTTATGGCCATTGCTCCTTGTCCTGCCACTGGGCACCATTGAAAAGTCTGGCTCCATCCCCTTGACACCCACCTTTGAGACGTTTATATGGATTGATTAAATCCCCTCTCAGTCTTCTCTTGTCAAGATTAAACATCCCCAGCTCTCTCAGTCTCTCCTCATTAGAGAGATGCTCCAGACCTCTCATCATCTCTGTGGCCTCCACTGGACCCTCTCCAGTCGCTCCTTGTCTTGTACAGAGGAGACCAGAACTGGACGCAGCACTCCAGATGTGGCCTCACTAGGGCCGAGTAGAGGGGCAGGATCACCTCCCTCCACCTGCTGGCCACACCCTTCCCAATGCACCCCAGGATCCCACTGGCCCTCCTGGCCACAAGGGCACTGCTGGCTAATTGTCAGCCTGTCACCCACCAAGACTGCCAGGTCCTTTCCAGCAGAGCTGCTCTCCAGTAGGTCAGACCCCAGACTGTGCTGGTACTTGGGGTTAATCCTCCCCAGGTGCAGAACCTTGCACCAGCCCTTGTTGAACCTCATCAGGTTTCATTCTTCCTAATTCTCCAGCCTATAAATGGCAGCTCAGCCTTCAGGGGTATCGGCCACTCCCCCCAGTTTTGTATCATCGGCAAATGTGCTCAGGGTACATTCTATCCCTTTGTCCAGGTGGTTGATAAAAACGGTGAATAAGGCTGGTCCCCGGATTGATCTCTGGAGAATGCCACTGACTACAGGCCTCCAAATGGATTCTGCTTTGCTGATCATGACCCTCTGAACTCTGCCATTCAGCCGTTCTTGATCCACCTCACTGTCCATTCATCTAACAGATGTTTCCTCTGAGCTTAGCTACAGGGATGTTAGAGGAGACAGTGTCAAAAGCCTTGCTGAAGCTGAGGTAGATAATATTCTCTCGTCAACCCTTCCTGCCCTTCCAATCTGACAGAGGGTTATCAGATCGGTCAAGCATGATTTCCCTGTGTAGAATCCATGCTGAGTACTTCTAATGACTTTCTTTTACAATGCTTAGGGATGACCTCCAGAATGATGTGTTTCATCACCTTTACAGGGGTGGGGGTGAGTCTGACTGGCCAGTAGTTTCCCGGGTCATCCTTCTCGCCCTTTTTGAAGATGTGAGTAACACTGTTTTTCCTCAAGTTATCAGGTATCTCTCCTATTCTCCATGATTTTTCGAAGATGATGTAGAGTGGCTTAGCAACAACACCTCCCTCAGCACCCATGAGTGTATCCCATCAGAGCCCATGGATTTATGAGTGTGAACCCTGTCTAGCCAATCTCTGACCCTCTGCAACCGAGGGGAAGTCTTCCTTTCTCCCGTCTTCTTTTTCTCCAAAGGTCTGTGATTCTTGACAGGTGACACCAGCAGTAAAGACTGATGAAAGGAAGGCATTAGGTAGTCCCACCTTCTCTGTGTCTCCCACCACCAGGACACCCATCTGATTCAGCAGTGGCCCCATATTTTCCCTAAAAATATTTTTTCTTCCTGTTGCTGTTCATGCACTTGTAGAAGCCATTCTTATTGCCCTTGATATCCCTTGCCAAGCTCAATTCCAAGTGGGCTTTGGCCTTCCTCCTCCCATCCCTGCATAACCTAGTGATGTTCCTATAGTCCTCCCATGTGGCTTGTCCCTTTTCCCACATTCCATAAATTTATTTCTTCTGTTTGAGATTTACTTGAAGCTCCTTGCTCATCTCCTGCCCGCCTTGCTTGGTTTCTTAATCATGGGGATACACTGGTATTGAACTTGGAGAAAGTAATGCTTGAATATTGACCATCTCTCTTGGACTCCCTTTTCTAGAGCCCTAATTCATGGGATTCCTATAAGCAGTTCTTTGCAAAGGTCAAAGTTGGCTCTCTGGAAGTTCAGGGTTCTAGTCTTCCTTACTGCTTGGCTTCCTCCATGCAGGATCCTGATTTGCATCATCTTATGGTCACTACAGCCAAGGCTGCCCCCAACCCTCACGTCTTCAACCACTCTCTTCTGGTTTTTTAGCACAAGGTCCAACAACACACCTTTCTTTGCTGGCTCCTCCAACACTTGCATCAAAAAGAACTTCCTGGACTGTCTGTGCTGAGCCATTTTTTCTCCCAACAAATATCAGGGGGGTTGAAGTCCCCCAGGAGAACCAGGGCCTGTAACCCTGAGGATACTTTCAGCTGTCCATAGAAAGCCTTATCAGCTTCTTTCTCCCGATCAGATGACCTACAGTAAACACCCACAACAGCATCACCCATATTAGCCTGTCTCCTAATTCTTACCTATAAACTCTCAGCTCATTTTTCTGGCCCTGGGTAGGCTCAATACATTTCTGTTGCTCTCATATAAAGAGCAACTCCACCACCTCCCCTCGCTGACCTGTCCTTTCTACAAAGTACATAGCCATCCCTGACAGCATTCAGTCATGTGAGCTGTCCCACCATGTCTCTGTAATTGCAATGAGATCATGGCCCTGCGACCACACACAGGTTTCTAGTTCTGTTTATTCTTCATGCTGTGTGTACTTGTGTACAGGCACTTCAGAGTGGTGATCAAGCAACTGGGTTCCCTAGAAGGGGTGTGGGAGGAAAAGTCAAAAACGTGATCCAAATAGAGGAGAGCCTGACATATGAGGGAAGGCTGAGAGAACTGTGTTTGTTCAGCCTTGAGAAAAGAAAGCTTAGGGAGACTTTGTCACCATGTTTCAGTATATAAAGGCTACAAAGAAGATAGAGAATCTCTTTTTACATGGAGTCACACAGAAAAGTTGAGGGGTAATGGATATAAGTAACTTCTGGGGATGTTCTGATTAGACACAAGAGGAATATTTTTCACAATGAAAACAATCGGCCATTGGAATAACCTCCCCAGGGAAGTGGTGGATTCCCCAGCATTGGACACCTTTAAGATTTGGCTGGACAGGAGGCTGAGCTACCTTATCTAGATCGTGCGGCTACCATCATTTTGCCAAGAAAAGTTGGACCAGATAATCCTTGAGGTCCCCTTTCAACCTGGTATTTTATGAATAACAGTAATTTATTTTTAGAAAATTAAGTGCGTGTTCCAGGCACAGTCCTGGTGTCCTCAGGAGTTAGCTTCCCATTTAATGTGAATAGTCCCAGCTGGAGCGCCCTTGCTTAGAAAAGTCCCTTCTCTGTAGGCAACTTGACATACACAGGCAACTTTTTGTACCTTTTTTAGGGCAAGTGACTTATAAAATGCAATATGCATGAGAAAGGGAGATAGATGAAAGCTGAGTTGTAAAGAAGGAGGAGGTCCTCAAGGCCCCTGTGGTGACGTAGGGGGGAATTTACAAGGTCATATTGAACCTGCTTTAAAATGTGCTGATGTAGAGAGGATGATGGGAACTCTTGGAGCCAACTGGGAATTGACTCACTTGTCCCTGCCTGCTGCTGCCTCCGCCTGTGAGTAATATTTGCAGCTCACCTTTTTCTTCTTTAAGCAGCTGGAACGCCTGATGCTGACTCAACGCCAGGGGATGGAAATGTAAGCCAGATTGAAGCCAGAGGTGATCTTGTTTCCATGCATGGGGTTTTATTTTCCATTGTTTGATTAGGATCACAGTCACATGAAAAGAATTGGAGAAAAAAGAAGGCATAGTATTTGCCCTTCATGAAAGGCCTCCGGGAATTTTAGCTCTACCTGTGGCAGGGGGGAGGTGGTAAAGTTTACAACTGGATGAGCCAATTCGTTTCTTCCCCCCTCAGCTCCCCCCCTTGCCATTCCCACACTTGTCTGAGCTCTTTTTGTAGGGAAAAGATAGGGGAAGGTGACTGCGACAGATGAAAGTGATGTTAGTTATGTCAGTTGCTGTTGGAAATGGAGCTGAGGAATCCGCCTACTAAGAAATACAGCCAGAAAATAATCTGTCCCAAAGAGTTACTGCAGTCTCTGCATAGGGCACCTGAAGAAGCTTTTGAAGGACGTCTTTTTTCTTATTACAGTAATATTTTTCAGGTTCACAAGGTGAGCACTGTATATGGGATGCAGCTGGCTACAGTGATTAATGGCTCTTTCTGCTAAGAGTTCCTCTGCAGATCCTTTGGCATTTCATGTATTCAGCAAAGCTTATTTCCACTTAACTGCAGACTCTCTTCGTGGCTCAACATCCATTTGGACCCTTATAAAGTATATCTGCATGCTAGTTAATCTCTGCTGTTGGCAAAAGGGCCGCCTATGCAGCATGCTGCTGCTTCCTCTTCCCTTGCCCGGGGCTTAAGATGATATCTTTTTACTAATACAGTCTAGCTACATCAGCCTATAAAATCTACTTTTGAAAATTATATATGGAAATCCATTTCCTCTGAAGCGCTTGTTTGTTTTCATCTTAAAAAGGAAGTGGCATTTGCCAATTTGATTCCATGTTCTTTAGGTTCCTTAAAAATATATATCTTTTCCTCCTACAGATACCTAAAATGCTTTTCACAAGGCAGTGAAGTTACACAGTTTAATATAATAGTATCCTAAATGTGAACCATTGTGCAGCAACATCAGTTTGTAAAGGGGACACAGACAAGCAAGTGCAAGAATCTGCTTTGGAGGCAGAGCCTGCTGCCAAGCTATAGATGAGGAGTGTTTCTCTGCCATGTGAAATTTTCTGGCAGTGACTGCTAGAAACCTGCAGAACTTGATAGGAGAGGCTTTAAAAGCACAAAAGATGTCCTTTATGTGTTTTGCCTCTCTTGAATGCTCCTCTTGTAGTGCTTTTAGTCCCTGCTGCTTTGACTGCAGCTCACGGTGTGAAACCTGTGGAAGAGGGGCTGTTCAGGGCATTAGCCTCAAGGTGCATTTTAAAGAGGAAACAGTTGCTGGAACTGTGGGCACAGGGAAATATCTTGTGGTTGAAAAAGAGAGTGATCCTCTCTGGTGGTAGGTAGGTGGTGGAGATAGCAGCTTGGGCAACTGGGTCGGTACCTTGAGTTGGTACAGAGAGTCTCTGTAGCACCACAGTGGTCAAGAGCTAGCCCAAACAGTCAGTCATCCTTTGTATTTACACACCATTGTTATCCCCACCCTCTCATGGGCTTTTGCTTGCTTAGTGGCACAGGCAGGGTCACAGAAAATCAGAGTTACAGATTTGCTTCCCTTCCTGGGTGCAACTCTGCCACTCCATCTCATAGAAATTATTTCCGATAGTTACTCCTCTCTGACTGCAGCCTGCTCTGCAGCTGCAGCCTGCTCTGCAGCTACTGAAATACGTGCCAAATGCTGCTGTTTGCCATTTTTTGCCATTTTTTTGCCATTTTTGCCAGTATTACTTCAAGGCATGATCACACTTTTCCATGCTGAGTTCTCTGCTATTTCGGGATTGACCACAACAGCACTGCCCACTCAAGCTGTGTTTTACTTGTAAGTTACTCTCCTTTTCCAAACTCTCTGTGGATTGCTCCAGGCTAGCTTGTCTGTCTTGCTCTGCTTCTGACCTGCCATACAGCTAAATTTGGCTGTTGAGAGATCTGTCTTCTCTCAAGTCTATGCCAACCTGTGTCATGTGCATTCAAACCTCAGCTGAAATCTTTCCTCACTTCTGCTTCTCAATTCGCCACTTCTTCCTTTGGTTATTATTATTAGGGTGACTAATATGTTGCATCTGTTTCTTCAATCTCTGCTGTCTTCCCAGCTTCACTCTACGGGTAATTCAAGTGAAGGTGAGTACTGCAGAGGCAGTGAGCATGGTGGCTACTTGGAGATGGAAGATGGTGTATTCCAGAAGCATTCGTACTTGCTAAAAACAGGGCTGATGTCCTAAGGTACAGCTCTGAACACTTGCAGGCATTAAGGATGGCTAAGTGTTGAGCTGTGTCGGATAACTAGGATGAAGAAGATGCTTAATGCTCAGAATGAGATACAAGTTCACCCCAGATGCAGACTCTTTTGGTGATTCTTTGGAGATCTCTCCTGGAAATGACCTTTGCCACCATTTGCACTAGTGTCTTTTGCACAAACACAGCAGAAGTGCTCCTGTGTTGGATATCTGTGTTATGGGCAGCCAGAGGAAGGTAACAGAGCTGTCAGATCTGACAAAATTTGTGGCAGAATAGGCAAGTGCAATACATCCTTCAAATCACACCTTACAGACTGCAGTGCCTTTGTGTATGTTGCTGCTGAGAGGGGCATAGCTAGAGGGATGTAGTGGGGAGGAAGGTTTCTTCCCACTACTTTCACTTCTGTACAGAGAAGGCAGAGAGAGAATCAGACAAAAATGAGATGTGTTTGCAAACACTTGGCAGACTTTGTTACCAGAGAGTGCCTTTTTTTATGTGCACGTACCTTTTCAGACATGATTATTGTGTGAAGGGGAGGTGTTGCTCATTCAAACCAGGATGGAAATTTCAGTCCAATGGCTGGAATTCACAAAACTGTCAAACTAAACAAGTCTGGAGCACAAGCAAAGGGGGCTTCAGAAGGTTGAATATGGAAGCAAACATCACTACGTTCTTCAGGTTTTAAATTGTGAGTCATGGATGTTAAAGACTTGAAAGTATCAGCATAGCATGCTATTTGTCACAAAACAAACAACTTAATTCACTGAGCACATTTATGGAGGTCTCGTTCTTCTCCCACGCTTGGTTTCCAGGCGGACGCAGAACTGCTTGTGTAAGGAAGAACTCCTTTCCTATGGGACAGAGAGACATGTAATGGCTAACACTGAAAGCAGATATTATTGCAGAGGTGCTCTATAATGAGCACCCATACCCACAATTATTCTCCACAGTCATCTCTTGAGAGTGCCTTTACTCCCACAGTGTATCTGAGAGCCAAGTAAAGAAAGGTGTATTAAGGTGAAAAGGAGCCCCACTGTGCATACAGCGGGGCACCTCCATGCATGTTGTCTTCTGCAGCACAGAACAAGGATGAGAGAAGCAAAGACTGGTCCCAGCAGATAATTGCCTGCACACACTTCCCAAAATCTCATACCATAAGGTCCCCAAGGCTTCCAAGCATGAGGCATGTCTTTCAGATTCATCTACTTGTATATATTCTGAGGTAGTTATTCTGTAATTGGGTTAAGCATTTTGCAGCTGACCCCTTCCAGCTTACCAAAAAGCAAGGCTTTATCACATCCGGAACACTGGTGAGCAACGTTAAAAATAACAGGAATGGCAAACACTGGGCTGGGTTAGCTCCTAGTTTGCGAAGATTACACTTGTGGTTCTGCTGGAGTCTCCCAAGATTTTCTGCATATGGGATGGGGAGAACTGTGCCATTGTTGGAGTGTGGCAGAAGCCAGGAGGAGCTGTGGGAAATCTGAGATTTTTATGTGCACGTACCTTTTCAGACATGATTATTGTGTGAAGGGGAGGTGTTGCTCATTCAAACCAGGATGGAAATTTCAGTCCAATGGCTGGATCTGACTGGGGCTTAGCTAGAAGCACTGTCAGTCCTCCCACTGCAGTGGCTGTGCTGGTTGTCAGTCCTGTGAGAGATACCTGGATCCCCCCACAGCTCCTGGAGGTTGACGTTAGACATCTGTTCGGGTCCCTGTCTGCTCTACAGCATCCCTTGTGTTGTGATTTGAAAGTCAGCTCCAAAGATAAGGCTGTGTGATTAGTGTGTCTTTTAAACCAAAGTGTATCTTAATCAGTCTGATTTACTACCTGATTCAGCACATTAGCTGCAGCTTCCTAAGCTCCGTGGTGTAATGAATATGCATACATTCAACAGTCGCAATTAGCAGGCAGCCACTGCTGGGGAAAACAAACTACCCAAGGCCTAATTCCACCCTTCCCATAGTGGCTTCAGTGGGACATTAGCTTAAATGCAAGCCCCTGGATCCATCCTACAAAGCAATGGTTAATAGGTCCCCATGTTTCAAAAACCTATTTAAATAGCAAGGTTTGTGTCAATTCTAATTTTACCTGAATGAGTTTGCCTATTCCTCGGTGACCCAGGCAGGCAAATTGAAAGTACAGAGCACGTACGGTACGGTACAGTACCTACGTCAGTGTTTGTTTCGGGACTGGTCATTTGGGTAAGCTGTCTCCTCTCGCTGAAAGAAATAGAATTAATTAGCAAACTTCAAGAAAGTAAAAGGGTTAAGCCTTTCCTCTGGGATTCCCAGCAGATAAGTTCAGCATTATGCAATTGTTGTGAGAATTTATGAGGCAGAATTTACTGGAGTAACTAGGAAAAATATGCACAATTAAAATTACATTTCTGTTTTTGTCCTTCAGCTTAACCCCTTGGTGGACCATAAGCTGAAAGGTTTGTGAGTTTGTTTTTTATTTCCCAGAGGCTTTTCAGACAGCCTAACACAAAATTGAAGCTATGATTGGTACATTTAAGCCCTGGGTTTAAGTTCTGCTCACAGCCGACACAGTGATTTGCAAAGAAACACTTTCACACAGTTATTTCATAAAAACCATTTATATTTAATATAAATCTGTCAAACATTCAAAACCATATGTGAAGTAATTTAAAATGCTTACAGAGTCGTAGAACATCGTGCTTTATTGCATTCAGAAGCAGAAAACAAGGACAAGACCTGAAGCAATAGAAATCTGAGCTCAAGCTTATCCAAAGCTGAAAGAGATAAAGGGATCCTGTTGCTCTGTACACACAGGAGAGGCAACACAGTTGCACCCCTCCATGGGTCTGCTTCCTCTCTGCATGTGGCTTTCCCTCTCCTGCTCCGCCCACACCAACCTCATCCTCTGAAGCTGTGCGTGGGTTTGGGCTGTTGAGGTTTGGAGAGGCTGCTGACCTCTTGACTAATGAATGCCTGTCCCTGCATCAAAATAATGTTTCTGTTTCATCTGCTGCTTGTCCCAAACAGAAGCTGCTAAGCATGGGCCAAGTAATTTGCAGAGCATAGGACCATTTCCTTTCCTCGGGAGAGGTACCAGGTGTTCCAGGAAAAAGGGAAAATGGTGGTTCTTCACAGCATACTAATGCATCTGAAAATGGACAAGGAAAAGAGAGGAAGTAGTGCAAATGCTGCCTCACCTAAATATCTTATCCCATTTGCTCCAAACTTTCCAGCAATATTGCACATAATCATCAAATCTAGCCTGTGAGAATTCAAGAAAACAGGTTTAACTTTTGGAAAGTTAAATAGTGATAGGGAGACAAGATCAGGCTTTTAATGACAAGATATTTAAGACATAACTGTGGTGCTATTAGATTCCTTCTATATGTGCTGACTGCAGAGTCGCTACTTGCATTTATTTATTTTAATAAAAGGCAATAGCTACTTCTGTTTACAAATTAATAAAAATTTGTTGTATTCATAGAATCTTTTGGGTTGGAAGGGGCTTTTAAAAGTCATCTAGTACAACCTCCTTGCAATGAGCAGTGAAATCTTCCACTAGAACTGGTTGCTCAGAGCCCCATCCAACCTGACCTTGAATGTTTCCAAGGATGGGGCATCTACCATCTCTCTGAGGCACCTGTACTATTGTCTCACAACCCTCACTGTTGTAATCTAAATCAACCCTCTTTTAGTTTAAAACCATCACCCCTTGCCCTATTATACGTTTGGTCTCGTCTTTCTTGCAGGCCCCCTTTTGGTTCCGGGAGGCTGCTCTATGGTCTCCCTAGAGCCTTCTCTTCTCCAGACTGGATAAACCCAGCCCTCTCAGCCTTTCTTCATAGAAGAGGCATTCCATCCCTCCAATTTTGTGTCATATCCTCATGCATCAATAGATTAGGTGGGAATTTGCCTGTGTGTCATTTGGAAGTGAGAATGGGACAGGAACTTCAGGGCCAGTCCTGATGCCTGCTGTAGCACATCAGTGCTCTTTCTGTGAGGGTACACAAGAGCTGGGGAGCAACCAGTGCACGCTCTGTTGGGTTAGCCCTTTAGTGATGTGTATAGGACCTTGCTGTATCACAGGTAAATTCACCTTGCCATGAGCTTGTTTCATGTCCAACACCACAAAACAAGAGATGGAAAACAGTCCAGTGGAAAAAAACAGGGTCAAAAGGGACTGACAAGCTAGGTTGGAAGGAGGAGGAATAGAGCATTGAAATGGGTGTGCACATGAAGATTTCACTCTAAAATTCTGACCTGGCACTCCACTAATTACGGTATTTGCATCTCTATTCGCACACAGCACTGTGTATTTGGTCCACTTGTGCCCAGATGTTGGTAGGACAGTAGGAGGAATTTCTTATTCCTGGTTCAAGATATTGGCTTACTTTCAGATTAAAGAAATGGGGTTTGGGGAAAGGAATGTATTGTAAGGAATACACTGAACTAATTCCTGAAGGGCAGAGGGAGAGAGGGAAAGGAGATAGCTAATGAATACAGTTTAAGAAGGAGAGTTATTTGGCAGATGCAGACTCCTGGTCAATTTGTACTCTCAAAGAGATGCTGAGATGTCAACTAGAAGGGAGAGAGAGAAAGGAAGGGAATTTAGCTTCATGAATGTGCATAAAAATAGCATTAAAACTGTCCTATAACCCTCTCCTATCCATCTCCTCCAAAATGTAAGTCTGAGTGGTTTGCAAAATCCTTTCAAATGAGCCTACCCTGGTTCAGACACTGGGAAGTGCATTGTGACAGGCTCTTAACAGCAGCAGGCACCATGAGTAACTGTTGCTGCTCTTTGTGTGTGTGCCGTGCATACATATGCTCAGCAATGAAACATGTGCATGGCGAGTGAATGAAAAGCAGTCCATGAACCCGCTGCCTTCCTGCTTTCTCTGTGTGAGGCGAGTGGATTTATGCGTATCATGTGCACATACATCATGAGTGTGAGAAACAATCAGCTGGAGCATTTGAAGGCTGTTTTGTGGATTGCCTGCCCGATTCCCTGAGATGTGCCTTGCTGATTCTGTTCTCCTTTTAAAAATAATAATTTTCTTTTTTTATTTGCTTTAGTTACTCAAAAAAAGAAAAAGAAAGCCCAGTACTTACGAAATGCATTTTTTTCTAAAAAAGCAGAGCTGCAAATGCAGTGTGGGGAGGTGGGGGAATGAACCTCGAAATTAATTGTTTCCGAATCTGATACTGCTTTGGAATGTGGTGAGGGCTGTCTGTGTCTCAAAGATCTTCCTTACAGTTGAAGAATAGTTCATCCCAGGGTGCCATGTGATTGTGGAGCCAACCTCTGTGGATGACCAGGAGAGGCATAGTCCTGGGCAACTACAGGAGAGGTCAGACCACGCAGGAGTCTTGAGCAGATATTGATGGCTTGCTCTGTCTTCCAGTTCTTACAAAGACCCTTCTGGGAACTAGCACCACTCTTACTGAATGGAATGGCTTGCTCACATTCCTACCAACCCTGCACAGTGAGTCACTCATTTGTGCTAGCAAGGAGTTTCCCCATCATCCTCTGCCGAGACACATTATCCTCATTTTATAGGTCAGCAGCAGCAGCAGTACTGCCACTCTTTCCTGGTACAGAACAAGAAATCTCCCTGGGAATGTCAGTCAGTTTAATCCATTTCATCCATAAGGAAAATTGGACCCCAGAGGCAGCACGTAACTTGCCCAGTTGGTGTGGCAAAGCCTTAGTGGCACTTGTAGCCTGCGAGAGCTGAGCTGGTGGACATTTCTTCTCGGCACCGGTTTGTTCATCGATCAGCAGGGCCCGACTCACCTCACCAGAGTAATCGTTACCTAAGCCTGCATGGCTGGCTGCTCTCTATGCTCCTGCATGCTCTCTGTGCATACATATTGCCTGATGAATGCACACCCTGTTGAGTGTTATTGCTTTCTTAATGCGCTGCAATTTTCCCCCCAATATTCTAACCGAGAATGATTGTTGCTGTAGAACATCCTCCCTCCAGTTGCCGCAACCCACATTTATTTACAAGAGCACACTTTACATCAGCTGTCACTCGGGTCTTACTGAAGTAGAAGTTTCAAGTTCACAGAACAATAAAAGATATAAATTACCTGTTATAATTAACTGAACGGCATGAGCGAGCTTTCAAACACCAGACTTTGTTATGCCCTAATTATACACTGCGCACACACAAGGCCTTAAGCACCTCTGCCCGTCTGTGCTGGGGACTGGGCACTGCTTCCACCCTGATTTCAGCCCAGCACGCAGCACTTTGTGCCACAATCCCAGCTGGTGCCAGGTTATGCATGCACGTGAGAGCTTGCACACACTGTCTTTTACTGGCATCCTGCACCATCCTCACAGGACCAGGAGGGGAGGAGAAGGAGAGGGAAATGTCATTTTCGTTGAAAAGCAGTGTTATTTTCCATCCTATACAGCTTTGTAGAGAAATCCTGGCTGCCTCTGAGGTTTGTCTGCTAGCCCTCTCTCTAGGGTTCAAGTAGCTGAGAGACCTTGTTCTTCTTCTGGAGGGAATGGGGCAATTTTCTGCTGGAGTTCCCCACAACCTCCCACCTGGAGCTGTGTCACACATCCACTTCAGGTGTTTGCCCAAGCTATGTTCAGCAGCCAGAGTCTGGTTGTGGACATCACCCGTTACTGCCCTTTAGGGACTCCCGCAAACCTAATTTCTCCATGTCTACCCAATGTGCTGGTTTGAAGGAGCTGAGCTGGGCCTCCACAGGTCAGGAGCAGTGTTTAACCTCCTGGCAAGCCACTGGTGTGCCTGCAGTTAGTTCAGCCCTTCGTCACTTTGACAGGAGGTGATTCCACATGCACAGATCCCAGAGGAGAGAGCATTGCTCTTTTTTAGGTGAGGGCAGTCAATAAGCTTCTGGAAGGAGACTTAAAACTTATGTCTTGCTCAAGTTATAGGCTGGAGGAAGTCAGAGACAGGAGGTTTGATTGACTGCAGCAGAGAAAATGTTTATGTGCACAGTCACCATATATTTCCACATCAGGAGCATCCTCAGGAACGGTCACTGCGCTTACGAGCTGAATCCTTGCAGTGAGGCTTTACAGGTGTTCAGACGGGAACAGGAACAACCCAAACCTGTTACTTGTTAACAGCAGGAAACACAGAGAGCGTGAGCCCTTTTGTCTCATTAAAAGCCCAGGTGGATGTGTAAACTTGTGTCTGTGCTCTTTCTGACACCTGGTTTTGGTCTTTAAAATGTGTGCTCTGTATTTAAACCTGTGTAATGTAAATCTTTATTTCTACTTGAAGACTTGATTTTTTGCTATGAGATAGTGTCATGGTAATGGACCCACAACTAAGAGCTCCATGTCTAGATGTGAGGTAGCCCTTACAGAAACATGATATTTGACTGTTCCTACGCCTATTCAGCCAAGCCAACACCATATTCTAGGGTGTTGAACACTGTGCCTGTGAGGAGGTTTCTTGATAAAGCTTCACAGTTAAATTTAGAAATTATAATTCATGAATTATAATTAGTGTTGAGTAGGGGTTTCTTGCCATAGATTATGGACATGGAAAGAGAGCATGAACTTTTGGCACAGTCCAGGAAGTTCAGGAGAGAGTTCAGCCTCTCCAAATCTTTCACAGAACAGCTATCACTTTTGATAAATTTTTTTCTTGGATAAACTCTGTCATATTTATTATACTTCTGGGGTTTATGGTACTGCATTATATTATTGTTTTATATTAGTACTTTGTACTTTAATGTTTTGGCATTATTAAAACAAATTATTATTTTCTTGCTGGAGAAAACAACTAGTGAAACAAAATGTTCTGAGAGTTCCAAAATAATCTTTTATTCAGCTTTGCCATTGCATCAAAAATCTGGGAGTGCAGCTCTTCAGAAAAAAAAAAAAAAATCACACTTCGTCTATTGGAATTCCTGACCAGAGCTACTGTAACATTGTACTACATTAACCCTCAAAGGATTAACAAGCATTTAAATCAAAGCTCACTGAATATATTGTAATGAATAATTTATTCAATTAATTTCTCTTCTGTTTTCTCTTTACCAGTTTGTCTATTAATACATTGGAGTTAATTTAGTTGTTGTTTGAAATATTTTACTAATTTCTTTTAATTATCTGGTTGGAAAAAATATTAAATTTAACAGAATGTGTTATTATAAATAGAGAATTTGAAAGGGAATTTTACAGTACCATAGGATGCAGATATTCTTGGACTGCTTCTTGCAAAAAGAAGATTATTATCTGAAACCCACAGGTGCTTGAAATAATTTCTATTTTGACATTTCCTGTTTTCATTGCTATTTTTACATATAAGAAAAATAATATGTAAGAGAGTCTCAAGCTATCGGTGGGTGTTCAAAAACAAGTCATGAGAGGCATTTGATATTCAAATTTTCTTGAATTTTATTTGCATTTATAAGATACATAGCCTCTGTTTATTCTCTGATTGGAGGATCTCAACTTTCCAGATTATTTTCTTATGTGACTATTAAATTACATTTTAAGTCCCAATGTCCAAGAACATCCTGGAATGTTTCAAGGAAAGTTTCCGCCCTAAAGCCACTCACAGGTGTTTTTGCTGTCAGTAAAAATGGATGGAGGAAGGGTGGGGGGTTTTTTTAATATTTCAGGTCTGGAAAGATTTCATGTTTCATTTTTCTAGTTGTAATTCCTGAATGAGTCAAAGGTGTTTCTTCTGGAAAGGCATGCAGTAGTATTTTTCAGTGTTTAAACCGACTTTACCCAAGCCAGTCTCTGACGTCTGTGCACTAGGCTCTTTGTTTTGCTTTGAAGTGTGGGGTGGTTTTTTGGACAGACATCCCCACTCACTTCCTTCATTGCAAGGAAAACCTCCTTAAAGCTTGTCCCTCACAGCAGTGCAGCGGGAGCCTGGCTGTGCCACCAGCCGTGCTGGTGAGGAGCATTCCCTGTCTTCATTCTCCAGTTCCTCCCAGCACTGGGATGTGTTCCACTGAGCTGGGAGGTGCATGGTAAATTTAAATATGTATATGTCTATATATATATATGCAGGAAGAAGAAAGAAAACTTCCTTCCTCTGTGTCTCAGCTGTGAATTTGTGGTGTGGCACTTTGCTTGCTGGGGCTTGAGGGGGGTTAGCAGGCAGTGGGAGGGTGACAGTGAGGGCAGCAGCAGTGAAGAATGTGCTTTCAGCATGGTGGTCATCAGCATCTCACAAATGAAAATGGACGTTTCTAAGGTTCTATCTTGCTTCCTTGCTTCCATTTGGTTGCATGAAATGAGATTGTATTTTTACTGTCTATTCAGATTTTTGATTAATTAATAACCCAGCATTACTTTAAAATCTAATTTCAATTGGAACTTTTCTAGAAGCTAAAATAATTTTTCTCCCTTCTTTCCCCATCTTTCCCTCACTGATGTGAGTAGAAACTCTCCTGTATAACGTGGTACCATATTCCCACACAGCTGAAAATGGTAGCATGGCTCACTGGTGAAGAGGGATAAGCTGCAATGTCCTCCCTGAGGGCCACTGCACTGCTCCTATGCCTAGAATACTTTTTTTATCACTTGGTATCCTCCCTCTGTTGCACCTTGACTCCACTCTCTGAAACAAAAATGTTTTCCCTATTAAGACAACTTGTTCAGTTTGCAGTCAATGTTTAACTGCAACAGTGATGGGATTGTGTCCAGAGAAGACTCTTCCTCTCAGGCAGGTCAGGGACAAGGGCTAGAGCCAGCATAAGGCCAGGAACAAGTCTTCACAGAGCATCCTAAGTACAAAGTGTGAGGTGCTCGCCTTTGCAACTGCTGCAGCAATAACATTTCTTCCTCAGGAACGCTGAGATCTTCAAGCATAAAATAAAACTAGGTGACACGGCGCCTAAGAAACAGCTTTGAATCTGACCTACAGCGCTCCAGACCTGGGGAAACTCAGCTGTGTATTAATAATGTCTTTAAGGGCAAAATATTTGCCTTGGGAAAGGCTCTCGCTTTTCCGTCATGTTTGATAGAGGATAAATATAGCTTCCAGCTGTAGCTTTCTTGAGCAAAAACCATTCTGAACACACTGATGCCTGTGCAGGTGCTTCAATTGATTTTGAAGGGGGCAAGGCTTCCTCTCTTTCCCTGTTTAATTTGTCTGGGCAGGATTCCACGCACTCTTGGCACCAATTCAATGAGAAAGAGCAGTGTGCTTTAGCAAGAGGAGACTTTAGGATGGTCTTGTCAATGCCAATGCGAAGGCAATTTAAGCAATTTTGACTTAAGAAATGGCTAACAACCTTTTCACATACCAGTAGGATGTTTTGGGAAAAGTTAGCAGTTTTAGAGTGATTAATAAAAACTCACCTCTCATTTGGATCTTAATTAATTCTTCAGTTACAGGAGCTACAGCTTTTGCTGTTAGCTGAAAGTGGTCTGACCTTCAAATAAAATGGCATGTACTTTAGAAGGAGAAATATTTCAGGGCCTGTTGCTATCGTGGCACCATCACTATGTGCTTTTCAGGCATTTGCACGTTTCTCTACTGCCAGTTCTGATAAAGACCTTACTCAGAGCAAAATCGGGTCCTTAACAGCTCTGGGTTATTCAGCAGTTGTCTTGTGCTGTATGAATGATGCAGCCCATAACAGTGGACATTAAAATGCCCTATTCTGGGAATTTTAAATTACATTTTTTGTAAAGAGTTTAGGCTTACTCCCGATAATCTTTTCCAGTTTGGGATTGAAAGGCATTTCTTCAAAGCTTTTCAGTTCCCTAGAATTCTTTGCTTTATTAATGTAACATAATAAATAAAGAAAACCAGGACATTCCTTCTAACACCATCAAAGCATTTAATAAGAAATGAAAGAGGATTTCTTTTGTTCCTGCAATTATGACTATTGAAGCAAGCTGTGGTAGTGAACATTATTTGGTTTTTGATAATTTTGTTATTTGAGAGCAGCTTAGACTACTATGCATACGGTTACAACCCGTTATCGCAGGAGAACATAAGGCAGTGAATGCCACATGAGCAGCAGTCTCATGCAGGCGGGGAGGAAACAGTGATTTTCGTGAGTAAAGCATTCAATTAGGACATTAAAAATATCTGGCTTACGTACATCCCTCGGCTATATGCTTTTTGTGGGTCCTTGGAAGTGTTGTTTAGGGGCGAATCTTCGAAGATATTTAGGCATGCAGCTCTCATGGGATGAAAAGGGACTTCACTGACTTTGTGGGCTTTGTCTTTCTGGGTCTGCTTTCCACCAGGTGATGATGCTTATTTCATATCCTGTGTATTGCAATTGCAAGCTGTGGACAAAAAGCACATTCTCTCGGTATGTGTCATTTCATCAATTGCCAAAATGGACCCAGGAACCAAATATATGGAGACCACGCATGGATTATACCGTACTGCACGGTCTGTGTGTGTGTGCATGCATTCATATGTAACCTGTCTCTCTAGAAACCTTTTCTCTCCCTTTCTAGCTTTGTTAGTGTCAAGGTAAAAACACTTTTCTATCTTCCCTGTCTTCTTAAATGGCTTTCCTGACTTCCCGTTCTTCGTTTTTCATCTGATTTGAATCTACGAAGGAAGATGAACATCTGACTTGCTGGAGAGCATCACTCCTGTGAATAAGAACTGTGTTGAAAGATGTTTCAATTATCCGCAGAAACAAGTGCTTTTAAAGCAGTTAGATCTATTTCCTTATGGATTTGACTTCTCGTTTTGCATTATATCGCACTGTGTAATGTGCAAAACATACAAAGGGCAAATTGGAGTGCTATGAATATGCTTCTGACTATGTGCAATCTACTATATTATACAACATGAAATTTGTTAAAAAGCTAAGATTAAAAATTATTTCAAAACAGGATGACAGAATGATGGAAGCGTCATATGACTATATGGAAAGGCTATGTCTGCATATTTTAATCACAGATTTTCCCCAGAGTGCTTTTAAAAGGAAATTCTGGAAAATTTTAGGCAATTCCACACAACCCCTTGGTTTTGATAGAACCATATGAACAGAATCTGGTTCCATAAATCTTTTCTCAACAAAGTCTTTATAGAACCTTAATTAGAACACGCTGCCTCTACTAGTGCTACAGGAAATCATGTAAGAAAGCAGTGGTACCCGATATGCTCCTCTAGATGAAATAATTTCCTATTTCATTTACAGTCTTAGCGAATGCTTCACTTTCTCTTCATTAAGTCCATATGCATCTCTCATTGTCCTGGAGATAATATAATTGCTGGCACTGCAGGCTGTGCTTATGCAATTGTTATTTTTAAGACCATAAAGCACATGACACAGTGTTATGGAGCTGCCCCAATGAAATCGACGGCACTGTCACCATGCTCATGATCATTTACACCACAGACTGATCCAACTGCTGGCACCAAGTAACATCTGTTTTGAAATTCAGAGAGGCCATCAAATTCTTCCAGAATTTCACATCATGAAAGAAGCCAGTAGCCCCCATTATTTTACTTCTTCTGTACATTTTATTGGTCTGAGTACTTTAATTACCAGAGGAAGGAGAAAGTATGTCCAGCCCACCTAATGTCTAAGTAGACAGTGTACCGTGGAAAAAGAAAATGAAAGGAAATCCAGCCAAAGTTCATCAATCTGAAAAATTGTCAGTCTTATTTCTCCTTGTATCCTGATCCTGTTTGCACTCAATGTGTTCACATATGAGTGAAAAGGAGATTTCAATCAACAGTTTATGCAGCATGTCCAGTTTTCATGCATTCATGTGTGACCTTTTCTTACCCTGCAGTTACAATTGGTTTCTCAGTGACATATACTTTATTAACTTTTTTATGCTGGGACTGAACTAAAGTGATGCTGCTTTTGCCCCCAGGAGTCACATCAGGTGACAGGCTTTTGAATCACAATTTACAGAAATGGTCTCCTGCAGATGTCCTGAGGAGGGTAAGGATCTCTTAGAGAGTGAAGAAATTGTCCCTACCACTTAGAGAGGCGGTGTCTCATGGATTGTGAGCAATATCAATCTCCTGGGCCCTTTAAAGCAATTTCCATTCTTGTACATTCTTCACCACTCTCATCTTTATTGTACTTTTCAATGGCTCTACAGGGCTGTGAAGACCCAGGGATTTCTTTCTCAGTAGCAGCCATTCAGCTTCACTACTCCTCTGTAAAACTTTTTCTCTTCTCCTGGAAGCCAGCAAAAAGAGCACAGAGCAACCAGGAAGAGCGGCAGGGAAAATGGAGAGGTGAAGTAAAAGGCAGCATGACCAGGCAAGTCAAGGAGCCAGGGCTTTTCTCCAGGCTGGTCAGAGGGCCAGCTCTGAGATGAGTGAGAAAGGCAGAGGTCGATCAGCCTACAGTGAAAAACAGCTAAGTAGCAGCAACACCGTTTTTCTTAACTGGGGACTTGATCAAAAGCCTGCTTAGTTCAGTGGAAAAACGCTTCCACTGAGATCAGTAGATTTTAGATCTGTCCTCCAAATGTGTTCTATCTTTGGTAATTAAAACAGCTTTTGCTGCTTCCTGTTCATCTTAGCATCACAGATCCCACGATTCTGTTACGGAAGAAGTGGACTTGCTCATGACTAACAGGTGGAATGCTGGCAAGGAAGTTTCTACTCCAGAATCTGACCTGTAAAACTTCTATTACTAGTAAAGATGTGAGGGGAGGAAAACATCTAGAGTGGTTCTCAGCCTCTTGGTGAGCTTCCAGAACAGCACGAAGCAACAAATCCCCAGCTTAGTGGCTGCAAAAGAAGTGCTGTTCATTTGGAAACACCGTGAAACCAAAGCCCAGAGCTTTGTTATTGCCGCTCTGGAAGTCTGAATGATGAAATGAACTGCTGGCTTTCATCATCACTCCACCAATGAGCTCCTGCAAGAGCCTTTGTCAAGGAAATTGGAATTTAGCATCCAAGTTCCCTTCTGAGATCTCATAAAATATTGTGGGCTTTAAGAAAAAGGATTGCAGAACTGTAGCTATTCACTGCTGTTTCTTTGGTCCAAACATCACTAGGAATACTATTTTTAAGAGGAACAATTTGAGACATGAAGTCTACATCTGACTCTAAGCTTCAGTGAGTAGGACCCAGAGATACCATTCATCAAAGTCCAGTTCTGAGTCTCTTCACTGGCTGTTGCAGTGTCACAGACCATGCTCACCCAGGGCTGGAGCTGTGCTCCTGAGCCTCGCCCGCCAGCATCCAGGCGAATGCATCTGTGATTCTGAGCAGTAACAGCGCTCTCAATTGCTAACAACAAAATAAAGGGTCAAGAGTGCTTGTTTTGGTTTTCTGTCCACATCTTTTTATGTATCCAGAGTTTTTATGCAGACATTTGTAGAGAGCCGAAGGAAACCCACAGCTCTTTTTATACAAAGTGAGGAATTACAGAGAATAAGTCTGGGGAGTACATTAAAAGAACATAAAACAGAACAAAACCCTATTACCAACAAAATACTGTCCATCTTTGTCCTGACCATAGAGAAGCGAAGCAAATCTGTCTCTTTTCTTACAGCCATTGATGTTTTGATCATGATCCACAGCTAACACTTCACAATGCTCAAAGATATAGCTGGGCAAGGAACAGCTGGAGAAACCAAGGGAGACACCAGGACTGCATTGCCACATCCCTGTAGGAGATTCCTATTGCATAAAATATTCCAGCGATCAAGCAGCAATTGCCAGCTTGTCAGCCTGAGGGAGAGGTCTGTGAGTGGAAGGCAAGCACTGCTCTTCTGGAAGGAAAGATGCAGTTCACTTGCACGGTAAACAGGCATTGCTGAGCTGCCACCTGTGGCATTGCTGGGCTTGGTGTGATGCTGAACACAGTGAGGTCATGCTTTTAGCTATTCATGGGCACTTTTACCCATATTTCACGTTTTTTCCTCTGTTCCCCTACTTGTCTAGCCCTCCCTCGCAGTAAACCACTGCTGCTTGGTGTATGCCAGAGGGAGCAGTCTGTTTCAATTACTGTGGCAGCACTACACCTCTGCTGATAACAAATAGCCATTGTGCTCCTGGCCCCAGGAAAAGGCACTGTAGGGAATTGTGCCTCTGGTTTGCAGGCAACAGTTCAATTTCCTAATTTATTTTCAATATTCAGAATTTCACCTATGCCCTCTCAGTTTTCTCTGCCATCTACAGTCCCAAAGAAGAATGGATTGATCCTGCTTATTTAAGGATCCCAGCTTTTCAGGTGGTACGAGGCTTCACACGTTCCAAGATGAATAAGAGCACCAAAATTTAGCCCACCTTCATGTTAGTAAAACATGATAGCAGTTCACTGAAAGATCATCTTCAGTGCAAGATGAGAGAAGCCTCACCGTGACCTAGGAAGGAGGGAGATCCTCTGACTCCTCTGTACAGTCAGGACAGCGAGAGGTGAGGTGAGGTGACCTGCCCAGGGCATCAGGCAACAGGGCCAGAAATTGAAAGCCGCCTCCTGCGCTCCAGGCCCAGAGCTTTCTGCATGTAGGTCTTCGTTCTGTCATCTCAGATTAAATGGTTGAGCACGCCAGGTCAGCGTGAGCAGCAGTATAAAACAACACAAGCAAATGTCTGTGTTAGGTTTACCGATGTTTGCTCAAAGTCATACTTACCAGATATCCTGTGTTAGGATTCCCTGGATCACTGGCCGTAATTCTCTATGTGCCAGCCTGTAATTTCTGAAAACACTAGTTTTGCTTCTATTTTTAAGTCCTCTTTCCTATCATTTTCTTCATGGTTATCAGGGCTGGATAGTTCTGTAAGAGCTCAGTCAGAGTGAGAGAAAACAGCAGTATGGGAGAAAAACGGTGATAGCAAACTTCAAAAGGTTTGGAGGTTCAGGCAGAGGTGTAAGCTTGTCTGAACCCCTTTGGTGTGGAAATTGATATGGAATTTCATGAAAAACTTTGACTTGCTTGTAAGACATCTGGCAGATCAGAGCTTCAGCTGGGTTTGAAGTAACTTGAGAGTGACCTTTCCTGCACTGTTTCCATATATTGTCTTCCTGTCCACAGCAAATGAGAAGTGGCAGAAGCACATGATGGGTTTTGGTATGTGGGGGCAGGCTCCCTGTTTCCCCATCCTCTGTCCTGTGTCATCAACGTGCTTAAGGGCCCAGCCTGCAAACAACAAAATGCCCAGCCAAACAGTGCCCCTTTTAAGCTTTACAAGAATGTTTTTGAAGGGTGGGAGAGGAAGTATGCAGAGGTGAATAATAATTTCATGTGAGCAGGCTGATTTTTATGGGGGCCACCAGATCAACTGGAAGCCTCACAATGCAGAGGTGATATCAGGATAAAAACTGTGCAGGATAAATTTCCCCTGACATACATCCCCTGCCACTTCAGAGAAATTGATGGCTTGCATGGATTGTAAAAATGGTACAGATTTGGGGCTTTTGTTTTTATGCAAGGCTACAAATTCCTGATGCTGTGACTGTTGCCTTGATATGAAAGTTGCATGTTACGATTCAATGGTTTTAGCTCTCCTTAAAAAGCTCATTAATCACTGATTTTACATGTTTATAATTATTCTGCTGGAAATCTCAATCAATTTTTTTTAATGTGAGAGTCAATAGTTAGAGGGCTGTCAAATCTATTTGCTATAAAATGCTGTTGTCAAGAGTATATAACCAGGCTGTAAACAGTTGTTCTAATCTAAAAAAAAATGCACAGAAAGAGTCTGGTAAAGAAGGTAAGTTTAAAGAAAGGGGGAAAAAAGGAAGAGAAAAATCCATATGGTTGTTTTTAGTTACATGTCCTTTACTGAAGGTAGTGTGAGACACCCAGCTCTGCAGGCTCGGGATTAGCACAAAGCTACAGTGCTCCTCTCCTTTCTGCCAGCAGAGGGAAGGAAAAGGCTGCTATTATTCCCTCCTCCTTCAGATATTGCAGATGGTTTTCTGTCCCAGGCAAACAGCAGCGCAGCTCCTGATGCCAAAGTCTGCACTCCAGGCAGAGGTTTCTGTGCCACGAATGCCTGTCTAGCAGGTATCTTTAATCAAATCCAGGTCTACTCTGTATTTTGTACAAAAGGTGTAATTTTGATACACGAGAGGTTCCATTAAAAAATGTCGTGGTTCCTTCTGCTCTGAAACTTTGCAGTAAGGCAATCCAGACCAAGCCCTGTACAGGGTTCTGGCAGGGAGACAGCTGCAGCAGAAAATGCCATGAATTTGTGCCAGAGCTGGCACTGGAGCCTCTCGCTGTCGCCCCATTTCTTGTGGATGGGTTTGGTTGGAGGAGTCTGATATGCTTCCCAGCTCACTGTCCTGGGCTGTCTGGGCAGCCAGCCTGTGGCTGCACGCACAGACAAAATAGGAGTGTGAGCTAGGATCGGGAGAACACCTGTTCAAAACATGCTGGTATGTGCATGGGCCTGCTTACAATCTGGGGCAATTTCTGAAGTCTTCAGGACTGTCTCCACAGCTTTGGGACTTCCATTAATTTTCTAGCAGAGGGCTGTGTGTTGCTGCGTGGAGAAACTGTTGCTTGGATGGATAAGGAGGCCAGGATGATACAACATTTGAGTCCCATCCAGCAGTGAGAATACGGAAGAGCTCAGTCCCTAAGCCCTGAACACCTCCACCTCCACTGCCTAGTATGGCAGAGAGTAGTCATGCTGAAAATAACTTTCCCAATTTAGACAGAGAAGTCTCTGGTGTGTCCCCTTACTCTCAGAAAGTAGGCACAAGAGGAACAAGTCAAGTGAGAGGAAATCTCTGGCTTCTCAGCATGCTGTTTCTGACAGGTGTGGGTCTGTGTGTGTCTGCTTAGTAACCACAAAAATGGTTTTGTGCAAATGATTAGACATTTCTATACAGAGTTGCTATGGCTGGAGAAGCACCTTTTGCAGAACTGGATCACTGCAACTGCATAAGCAGTTGATAATAGTATTTTCAAATGGCTAGTGATTCCAAACAGAGCAATAGAGCACATCAACAAATACTTAGGGAAACAGCCGTATTTATGGGCCCCAGCTAATGCCCCAGCTGCATATCCCCATGGCACACTGTGCCTCCAGGAGCTGTGCAAATGGAAATCAGGACAAAGCAGCCTTCTGTAGTGAGGCACTGTATTAAAAACTCCCTGAAAATCTCCTGCTTCTTTCTGTGGGTGTTTCTGCTTTACGAAACAGAATCTGAGGACCAAAGTAATTCAGACTCATCCAGGGTATCTAAAGGATGGCCTTGCATTCAGTGTTAGTGCACTAGGGAATTAACTCTATGGGCTATGGGAATGCTCTAGAGCTTGCAGGCCATGTTTCTTAAAACCCCAGGTGTGCAGCAAAAGAAGAGGGAGGCCTTCAACGCCTCCCGCAAGTTCTTGGGCTCCACCAAGACAATCACTGTGTATAGTCACCACAGGCTGTGGCCACAATTTTGATCAATTAGTAGTGTGCAGTGCCTGGGGGAGCTGCAGAACCACACAGTCTGGAGGGAAGTGCTTTAGGGAGATCTTACCTCCAAGCAGAGCACGCTGAAGTCAGATCTGGCTTCTCTGGGCTTTACCCAGTCAGGCACTGGAAACCTTCAAGGATGGAGCCTGAACAACCTTTTTGGATAATCTCCACCAAAGTCTGACTGTCTCTGTGGTGGAAAGGTTTCTCCTTATATCCTGTCTGGACACCCCTTATTCATTTTGTAGCACTGTCCTGTTCTATGATCACACATCTCAGTGAAGAGCCTGCTTCCATCTTCTCAACAACCTTTTGCTTTGGGGTGAACGAGTCTTGTTTCCTCAGCCTTATCTCACATAGCAAAAAGGATCTTGGTGGCCCTCTGCTTAGTTCACTCTGTTGGTCAACATCCTTGTATCTGGGGGCACAAAACTGGACAGAATAATCGGCATGTAGCCTGACCAGTACCAAATAAAGAGGAATGAAATTGCACTGTTATTCACCATTCTAAATTTAAAGAAAATCTAATACAAAGTATTTTTAGTCCTTTGTGATTTAACATTTAGCTCAACCCTAAAATCAGAGTGAAGCCCAAAAGAATCCATGAACTACTTTTTTTAAAAAAACATTCCTCAAAGCGATGCTAATGAAAAATTGCTGAAGATGTAAAAAGGATTCAAAACCATAGTAGTTCATCGGCTGCAATTAAAAAATTCTTCTCTTTTATTTCAGCACTGCTGGTTCATTTGTGCATCAGAGACCATGGGGCTGAGCAAGCATCGCAGGTAAAGATGTCAGCTCTGAGCTATTTTGGGGAGCAGTCATTCTTGCCTCGGGACGTCTGAGGGAAGGGAGCAGCCAGCTCAGAAAGGCACGAAGAAATAGGATGGCCTAGGGATTTCCAGACTAGGACTCTGAAGATGTTCCTGAGTGCTATATTGCTAACAGAATTGTACCTTTCCAAGGGGGATATCAAACACAGTGCTGCTGGGCTTCTAATTCACCTTGGTGAGTTGGAAGGCTTCCTTGTGTAGCTGCTGAAGCCTGTCACTGGCATCTGAGACTGCTTCCTCAGAAATGGCAGACTGGCAGAGTCAGGAATACCTCATAGACCAGTAGAAATATTAATATATTTTAATATATGTGTATTTGAAAAATGCCACCGGTGAATGGCCAAACCTGAAAGACTCTGACTTTATTACCCAGACTTTCAGTAAGGTTTTTTTCTTTTAATCCTCCAGGCAATAATTCCCCCATCTCTTTGCTCCTAAAATCAGATTTCATTTTAATTTTTTTGAGAATAAATTGCTGTAAATCTTTAGAGAGTCCTCAGAAATGTGATGGCTGCTGTGTCAGGCATTTTGGTTGAAGAAATTCTGCAGCTGAGTTGATGGAAAATAACCTATTGCTTGCTTTTATTAACCACTGCCTGATTATTTTTTTTTCCTAAGAGGCCAGAACTATAACTGGTCACAAGCTAGTGTTTCATCTGGGCAGAGATTAAGCCAAAAAAGGTGTCAAAAGTAAATAGGTAACTCACAGGGATAATGTTACCTTAATACTGTTGAAGGATTTGAATATATCTTGTGAGATGGCATTTTTTAATTTCTTCCATTCTCGCTCCTTTGCTTTGAATGCAGATAGGTTATACGAGCATTGCTTTAACTCACAAAAGCTTTCTGAAGCTAAAATGAAGCATTTTGAAATTAAAAAAAGGCAAAGTCAGAAAGACTGAGACAGCAAGCAGCCCTCTCAGAGAATGCTGTTTGGAAGTGGTATTATTAGAGGTGCTGGAGCTGAGAGAGGAGAGTGTGTGCACAAAATTCCCTGCGTCACTAAATATGACTTTCAAAACCTCATAATATCTTCTGTAAAAGCTACCATCCTGTCAAACATTTTTACAGTTGATCTCTTTGTGGCTGAAACTATAAAGAAAGCTCAAATAAAGTCGCAACTATTTTTGCTATAAAAAAAGCCACATCCTTTTCCTTTTGTCTCCTTGTTCTAAACCCCTGGCTGTACAGCATTTGATCAAGCCTTCAAAAAGACAAAACAAAATTTTCCCTCAGGCATAGAGCAGTCTTGGGAAGTTTTGGCTCAAGATACAGATAATTCTGTGAAAATGAAAATAAGATCTCAGAAACAAAATCCTACAGCAGCCATAACTGTGCATCGCTATGGTGGTTTTAATTACCTCTAGAAAAGCTGGGGGATTTATATTATTACTGGAAGACTGAAATGGGGCTGGTAGCTGTGATAAGGACAGGGGACCCTGGAGAAGCACAGCTGCTTTTTCACCTCCGTATCCAGATACGGCCGTGCAGCAGCAGCAGGCAAGCAAAAGGAGGTGCTTATGTGTCTTTTGTAGCGTCCCTGGTAAATCCTCTTCCGAAGGGAAATGCCAGAGAGAGAATGCAGCCAGAGTGCTCTTTCTCAACATCATTCGGGCGCAGCTCTCAGTCCTGAATTCTGAGCTGATGTTTAGCCATCAGAAGGACATTTCATACCTGTCTTGACCTGTTTAGCTGTAGGCAATCAGGCAGCCTGCTGCTCTGTGCATGCATATGTGAGCCCACACCTCTTTTGGGCAGTTACCTGCTAATAATCAGACCTGAGCTGACAGCACGAGGTCATTAATGGTTATTAAGTTTTTTGTCAACTCTGGCCTGTGTCTGATTTAAATCAGGTGTTTAGAAATGATAGCTGACCACCTACATGACCTTCTGCCAAGCAGTTATATCAGTATTTAATGTATCAGATTTTTCCAGCCATATATGTTTTCTCATTTCTGTGTTATTTTGACACTATTTTCTCACCACTGTCTACCTATAATTTTCTTCAATAAACTGGCAAAATTACTATGTCGTCCTTTTTTGAGGCTTGAGTATGCATTCTTCAAACAGATGTTAAGCATTAAAAATAGCAAGGAGTAATGATAAATAATTGGAATGATCTGAGTGAGCAATGGCAAGAAGTAAAGGAAATAATTTAAGGGGAAAAATTCTATTACCATCAGCAAGAAAAAGTAAAGTAAGAAAATAATTGCAGAAGCTGTGCTTAGTATTCTTGAGGGACCTCAACCCTGAACCCTGATACCAGGGGTATGTCTGACGTGCATTTAACATCTATCTCAGGTAAGGCTGTGGAGATTGTATCATCCATAGGGCAATCTCAAAGGTAGCTTTGTCTTATGCGTATGAAATGTTGGAGTCATTCAGGTTTAGAAGCAGGAATGAGTGGCTTGTATTTGTGTCACTCCCCTTTTCTCTAAGCTGTGAAGTCTGATCTTTGCATTTGCAAGGAGCACAACAAAATCTTACTCTTGCCCTTTCCATTTTGTGTGGAGGTATTTGGGCTGTAATAAACTCATAATTTTTGTCTCTGTGCCAGAAATGGAGCTACAGGCATCAGGAAAAGTGATTGCATGTGACCAGCTCCAGACACCATTCTGCAATTTTCTCTGTGTAGGACGTGCAGTGGATGGCACGATTGAAGTCTTATAACACAGCGAAGCTGTATAATGAAACTTTAATGTCATAGTCTCTCCTCAAATGCTGTACCTTGACACCTTAATCATTTTTGCCTTTTTTGCTTTGGACCTTCTCTAGTTTTTTGTAATTAGGTTGTCTGGTACCTAATGAGAGTTCTCAGTGTGGGTTCCCCTGCCTCAGCACAGAGCAGGTGAGAAAATCCGTCACCCCTCTTCACTATGATCTACTGGCTTTATCCATAATTTACAAGCACTGAACAATCTGCTGTCCAGCTTTGTTCTTCCTGAGTGCCTGACATTGTCTATTTTGGGTTTCTCCTTCTTGAAACACTTTGCTTTGGATTGTGTTAGTAGGGGTTAGTGCAGGTTTTGTTGTACATTGAATTTCCTTTTGTTACTTCTCACTTGTAATTCTCTAGATACATATGTATTGCTGTATTTTTGCCCTTCCTCTTCTGCTCCTGAGTGTGCACTTTGCAACATCTTTTGCATTTCTAATGACGGTATTACTCAGAGTCAAAACTGGAAGGAACCCTGTGAACATCTTGCTCCTGCTACCTCATCAGTCTCTCTGCTGCGGTTTTGTGCAGGGCTCCTTATCACCCTCCCTTCTGCTGTTGCTCTTCCTGTAGGTCTTTATTAAGCAAATTGTTTATGCTCGTTGGTGAACTTTGTGAATGCAAACAAGCCTATCCTTTCATGCAGTGGTTGCTCAAAATTGACTTGGGAAGATTTAAGCATGTGCTTAAGTGTTGCTGAAGGGAGACTTCCGTTCCGATTTAATTAATTTTATCCCTTGCCTTTTGATTCTAGTCTTCTATGTATAAAGCATCAATAACTCCCTCTAGAATGGATTCTTTCTTTATCCCACTTCACTTGTTGCTCGTGTTTCCAATGCCCTCTCGAAGTTTTCTGATAGCTCTTTTTGTACTGCTGGGTCGATTATTTTACTGGAGATTGAAGATAAAAGTGCTGGGCAGTAATTGCCAAGATCATTCCTCCTTCTGTGTAAATCAATACTATATTTGCTTTATTTCCAGCCTTTGGGACTTCCATGGTTCTCCATGACTTTCAAAAATAATTGCCAGTGCCTCAGTAAATTAACTGGCTAATTCCCTCATCACCTGACAATGAGTGCAACCAGACCAGCTGATCTGTATGGTGGATATTCAAAATTTCCAACTGTTCCTGTAACCTGCACTACAATAATGGCTATTTGGATACGATTTTTTTTATTTCCCAATTGTTATACCTTTTTTTTTTCTATTTTATTTGGGAAAAAAAAACAGGGGGCGATTTGGCCTGGGAAGAAATACTGTTTTTTTCATCTTCCTCTCTCTTATAAATGAAACTACTTTCTGGCTGGCTTTCCTTCGCCCTATAGGACATTTGTGAAAGCCATTCTTATTCCTCAGTACTGCTTGGGTTAGCATAAATTCAGCTAAGTTTCTCCTGTCCTTGTCGTTTCTCTTTTCTTCTATTTTCTCCAATTTCTTTCCTACTTGCTGCTGCTCATTTCTGGGTTCTGTTACCTCTGAGCAGAGCAGCTTGCACTGCTGTCACTGACCTATTCCTACAAATAATTGGAAACATAGCTGGGCCAGAAGGATCCAATCCATTACCAAGTGCTCTCCTATTTCTCCCTCACTGACCTGGTGTCCTCTCATACCTGGACTTTTTCACTGTCTTTTAGTTATCAGAAATGGAAAAGGAATAGCTCTAGGGGGATATTTTTGACTGTCTTTCCAAGATAGTTCTCTTTTCCCAAGAGAGACGTAATAAGCAGGTGCCAAGATTAAGCAAGCCCTGTGTTTTTGGTTCCCCTGAGGTCACAGCAGAGACCCTCCCTGGAGGTGGCTGGCCATTTTCTCTGTAATTTGTCACTGCAACCTCAGCCAGTGTGTGACGTTCAAGCCCAGAGCACTTTTGTTGTTCTCTCTCTCTCTTGTGCGCTTGTAAGGGCACCGACTTACATGACCTAGCAGGACTTTTCCATCTTTAACTTTTTGAAATGGTTTACTTTTCACAGCAGTACTCTCTGACTCTTTCATTTCTTGGTTGTTTCTTTTTTCCCAGAGGCTCAGTTTTATACCTCCCAGGTCTCGAAATGCCCTCACTTTAATAAATCATGGCAGTTTACAAGCTGTGATTTGGAGGCTATACTTGTTGTGCTTGGAGTATTTCTGAATAGATAATTGCCAAAACTCTTCCCAGATTTAGGGCAGATTTTTTCCTGTCATTGTGGTACCAGCACTCAAACTCATCTCTGCAGCTTTTAGAGTGAGTCATCATGTTGGGCACAGAGTAATGTAATGTAATGTAGTGTGTCAGGCAGCTCACACAACCTGTTTCTCATTTGAAGCTGCTGCTACCCTAAAACTATGATTTTAAGGAGGAAAATTGTTTATTCTCTTCTTTGATGTTGTTTCATATTCATATGCCTCTATTTTGCCCATTTTCCTCATGGTGGAGGCTGCCTTTTTTGCTCCAGTGACCAGATACTTGGACGTGAAAACATGTTACTACGAATTGTCTCAGAGAGAGTGCAGGAAATAGGTCTGGGGGAGAACACCATTATTTTCTTTCTTAGTTTTTCTACCACAGGCATTTATAATCGTGTTCTGGCTTCCCACTGATTGTCTGTGATATGGTCTTCTGAAAACATATGGATAAGACTTCAGAAACATACTACAGGAAATATTAAAAGTTACTAAATTCATAATTATCCTTGTTTTGAGAGTACCTTATAAAGAACAAGCATGACACCGCAGATGGTGTAGTTGGAAACAAGGTGGTTAATTTAAAAAAAAAAAGGGAACAGAACCCCTCACCATTTAATTTGAACACTGTCTTGATTGTTCTGTGTAACCCCTACCACCCTGCTGCTCCAGGAGCCTCGTGCCTTCCTCGCTGTGTTTCTGCATAATGCAGGTTGTGCATCTTGCCCTGACAGAAGCAGTTCGTGTCCCCAGCTAAACATTTCCATGCGCACAGATGTTTCATCTCACATTGTTTAAATTTCATCATTACTCGAAAGAGGAAGCTGGGCATTTCAGGACCCTGGTAAAGTGACTGTCCCCGGTCATACTGCCCAGTCTCTGCTCTTCGGTTGTTTGGTGAGCTGGCCTCCATTTACATTAGGTGGGCATCTATGTTGTCTTGAAAAAAAGTGGGTGAACTCGGTCTCTTCTTCCTTGCATGACTGAAGATATTTTTATGTGTGGAGGAAATTCACACTAAACCCTAAAAAAAACTAATGAAGGTCCAGCTTGTTAACACAGTAGGTGACTTGCTGTAGTCAGTGGCAGCATCTTTTTCTTCCGGGCAATTTGCTCGCTATGACTTTGTTCTTTATTCCCTGCTGTCTTGTGGCGTCAAGAATAGAGTCCCAATTAATATTTGCTGTGTTGCCTCACATTCAGCCATCAGTTAGGCTTGAAAACTGCCCATTCTTTAGGCATTCCCACTTGAAATACATGAGATGTTGTGGAGGACGGCCAAGGGAAGTGAAGGTCCTCCAAAGCTAATGGCAAAAAGAGAATAAGACACCCCTGGCATTTGTTTCTAGTTCTAGTGTCTTCGATGCTGAAAGGACAACGAAAAGATGCAAAGACATTTTAAAAACAAACAAACAAAAAGGACGATATGAATACAAAAGGCATTATCCCTCTGATAGTTCAGTAATCCAAGAGAAGGCTAGGAGGTGGCTTAGGCATGTTCCCTCAATAACTATTTGAGGAGAAGACTGATAGCAGGGGACTCTTAAATTCAGCACATGGAATTGGACATCAGTCCCCTCAGACATGTGGGGAGGACTTCAGTGTGTGACTGAAGCTCGTGTCCCAGTCTTAGCTAGACTGATGGTTTCACAGGAGGGTTGTGAAGGCCCCAGGGGACTGCTCCTGGTTACTGCACCTGACAAGCAGATGTGAACCCTCCTGTAGGTCATGGCAGCAGAGGAGGTGGATGTGTTTTGCCAGCACCAAGCTGGTTATTATGTTTTCCCTTTGGGCGTTGCCATCCATTTGAGAGCCACTTCACAGCCAACCAAATCTGCAGCTCAGGGGGGATGCATTCATTCAGCATTTACTCGCTGATGCTGGGTCCGTTTGCCTCGCAGCCTATAGCACACAGAAGTGTGTCATGTTTAATTTTGTCACACCTATGCCCACATTCCCAAATCTTGTAGCTATGGGCTGCCTGAAAGATAACAACTCCCCACAGATGTAGGTGTTTTGCCAAGACTACTGATGAGACAAAGTGTATAAAATTTAAGAAAGGCAGGCGAGCCCTGGTGGTTCAGATTTTGCTCTAGTCCTGTTATTTAATGAGAAGGTTCCTCTTTATCTGCTTGAAAATTGTTTTCTGCTCAATACTGTTCAGAAAATAATTTCTTGTACTTTTTGCCTCACAGCAGGTTATATGCCTGCATTTGTTTTCCATCTCGGTCTGACTGGAGATCTAAAATATGGTTCTTGGTTTTTTTCAAACAAAGCAAAAACTCCTCTGAGCAGAATTTGAAGAAAGCGGTCTGCCTTCTTTTAAAGATGGTTTTTGAAAGGTTTTGAAGGTTTTGAACTGTATAGGAAAACATTAACCACAAAGTTCTTTTTGTACTGGCTCTAGAACGTTGGCAGGAGCTTGGGGCTCCTATTAGTCTAGGTAATGAGCACTAATAATAGTGATAATGACACTTTTGAATGTTTAAAATAGATTCTGTGACAATGTGCTGGTCAAATGTGATACAATCAAGTCTAATACAGTTTTAATTTTCAAGCTATATAAAAACCCAGTTTTGAGATGACATGCCATTCTGAGATAGTCTTCCCTGCATAATGAGTTAAGAAATTTAGGCTTTTCTAAATGCCAGTTACTGAATTTATAATTTTATCTTGAAATTTGGACACATTAGAAGAACAAGAAGTCAGAGTGTTACCAAGAGCATGGGACCTGCTAGCAAGTAATTTTAGGTGCTTAAAACACCAGATATTAGAGACACAGCTTCCCATAGCTGAAATTTAAAATTTTCTCATTTATCAAAATCAGATGTTTGGGATCCTACTTAAACAATCAAAACATGTAGACCTCAGCAGAAACCCAGTCTTCCAGGCCTGGGACAAGTTGTGTGGTTTTGTTTAAACAGCATGACCACTTCTAGCATGCAGTTGCCAATGCTTAAGAAGTCCCACTTATTTTATTTCTTGGCCTAGCAGTTTCAGATATGCCCAGCAGAGAGCTCTTTGTCTCTCAAACTCTCTATTTCTAAGGAATGTGCCCCAGAAAACTTTATCATGAAGAAAGCACACATGAGATAGGAAAGGCAAACTATGATATTACAATGTCCTGGGTCAGGCTTAAGCCAGCAAAAAGAATCTCACAGAGTTAGCATGGTCTCACCTCTGATCTAGGCTCCATTCCTGTAACAATTAGAAATTTAGATAAACAGGGGCCATTGAAATCTAGAGCTTCAAGGATAATAAAGGATATTGACTAAAGTCACCTGAAAACTAAAACTGTGTCTAATAAATTCTTTATCACTAAATTTTCCTTTTCTTTTTATTTTTTTTAAGATCATGACAGGACTCAGGTCTTGGTAATTCACATTTATAAGTAATTCTCATTTTATTTACAGGAACACATTCTGAGGAATGTCTTGGAAATTTGCTGCAGAGATTCTCTGCTGGCTGCCAATACAAAGCTGCAGGTAATGAAAAGTTTCTAACCAAACTTTCTGTAAAAATGAAATGAAAGAAAAATGTTCAAGTTCTGAAACTTTATATGTAAAGTACAACTCTAATCTTAAATATTTCCCCTAATCTCTCCATAATTCCTGGATTTAATTTGCTTAGCTTGCAAAAAAAAAGATAAGATGTTTCCCTGCAAATAATGATGAATTATTCACTTCTCTTCTGGCTTATGAGTTGTACAGACCTACATTTATGAAGTAATTTGTAGTCTCTAACAATCTTTAGTCTCTCCTTGCTGGGAAACCCAACCCAATATTCCTCAGCAGATTTTCTGCAGACTTCATTGATCCACTCTTCATGCTGAGCAGGCACTGCTCACCTAAGTTTCAATGTGTGGTCTCAGATCGCTGAACGGGTTATGGCTGGTTTTGATCGTGTGATGAAGGATAACTCTGTAAGGAAAGGTACTTCCCATGTGCAAGTATTCCGGCTCCTATACAAATGCAGGACTTGCAAAAAACAGCTCAAACCTCTCCTAGCATCCATATGCCAAAGCTCAGTCGTGCAGCGGCTGCTGTAGAGCAGACAGAGAGCTGCAGGAAGTTGAAGAATTCACTGAGTTCACTCCATCTTGCTCTAGTCCCATTCTTCACTTCTGATCAAGGAAGAAAACCAGGAGAGAAAATGGAGGCTCAGTCTCTTTCTTCTTGCTTGCTCTAGGGCTTGTTGGGAAGTGATTCAGCTGAATGCTGCCATGACAATACTCATTATCAACTTTACACAGCACACTCACAAGTTAGTTTTCTTACGGAAAACCTTACTTCACCACTTCTTATCCCTCTCACCCACAGTCTCTGCCTGAAGGCTGTGATTCTCTCTGAAACATATCAGTTTGGTTCCTTGGCCAGCTGAGAAAGTTAATTAGCTGTTTTCTGCTTTTCTGTGCTTATGCCTTTCTCTGTGACAGAGAGTGAACAAATCTGCAGCCAGAATTCAGATGTCTGAGTGATAACATGAGCGTCACTGTGCTGCCAGCCATCCCTGCTACAGTGCTTCTCCACACATAAGCAGGTTGGCCACTGAAACATAAGCTTTGTCATCTTCCTTCCTTGATCCCATCCAAACCTTAAAAGCTGTGGAAGACCCTGGAAAACTGTTCTCCACCATTTGGAGTAATGCAGAGCTCCCTGTGCACATCCCTGCCATTGCCTGGTGTTGAGGCGCTCGCACTCCCAGCCTGGGTGTGCACGGGGTTTGCTCCATATTCCAGGAATGCTGCAGCCAAGAAGGCTGAGGAGCAGGATAGGTGGAGAGCAGGTGAGAGCAGGAAGGGGCTACTAGTGCGATGTGATGGTTCCGTGCTCTACTTAGGAGGAGTATGGCGCACACATATTTACTCCAGCTGCAGAATTCTGGCAAGTTCCAGTGAATTCGTGAAGTTACTGAGAAAAAACAGGAGACAGCAAAGACCTGAGTGGTTTTTCAAGCCTCTAAATTTGCTCTGAATCTGAATTTGATCCCTGCCAACAAAGATAAAATCTACCTGGTTTTACTGTGGGGTGCCATTAATATCTGAGGAGAGTTTAATAACACTAGAACATATTCATAAACTGATCCTTAGTGATTTGTGCAGGCATATCTCTACCTACCTAACATATCCTTCTGCTTTTCCATTCTAGGCAGGCTCTTCCTCTGCAATTTGTGAACACATCTTGCAAAGGGCCAACAGCCCCCTTTTTTAGCAGCACTGAGCAGTCATGGCACCCAGAAGGAAAAACTACACTTAGAAAGGTTGGTATTCCAATTCCTGATTTCATGGATTATTCTGAAAGTTGTGTTATCTATTTTGCGTGAGTGGCAGCTGTTTATAAGCCTTGAGGGAGAAATATTAAATATCACTTTCTCTTTCATAAGAAAGATAATCTTATTTATCTGATCTGGGTTTTATTCTGTGCTTTTTTGTATGTCCTAAAGCACCAAACATAACTTCAGTGCTCAAGAAGTGTTCTGCCCTGTGCCTTTGAATCAGCCCACCCTGCCAGGCTTGCCACGTGTTTGACATTTCAATAGCGTTTTGTTCTTACATGGTAATTGAGATCACCAAAGTCCCCTAACAGAACATGGCCCAACTTCATCCCCTGAAAAAATGATTGACTGTTGCGGTAATACTCTAGCTACTCTTCACAACATTCCTGTAGGATTTGTAGTATTCCCACGGAGCAGGTCAGAAAAGGTAAGATTTGAAGCACAGACTCAAAATGTTTTCATATTGTGCATTCAAGCTGACCTCAGTTTTTCAGTTTCAAAGCTGTTGCATGTGTTCTCCCCATTTTTCTCAAACACGTGGCTGAGAATAAAAGAGAATGTCATCACCAACTTGTTGACAGTCGTGAACTTATTTGGTTAAGACTTAAGAGTGAAAACAATCTCCCAGAGAAGAACATAGGCCATAAGGAAGCTGAATGAAAAAAAGGGTTTGATCTATGTTTTAAAGGTGGGCCATTTGGATGACTGTCCTTGCTGTTCAAACACATTTGGTTTATTTTGGTTCCCGGTTCTGCCATCAGCTGAGAGAAGTAGGAGTAAAAGATGTCAGCAAGCCCCAGGCTACCCAGCAGATCAATATCTGAGTCAAGATGAGAATACAGCTCCTACCTCCTGGGGCTGTGGTTGGACATAACTGCCTCTTCTGTGTTATCAGAAAAGCCCATTAAGAGCAACTCGTTTATGCCAGGACACACAGATTTAATTCCTTCTTTCTTTTAAGTCTTTTCTAGTTCTCTGTCACCAAGCATTGATTTAAAAATGGACATTTATCTTCCTTGGGCAGAACACTTGCAGGTATTTGCAATCCTCTGAACTTGCTCTCTAACACTGGAAAACGATAATGCCTGAGAATTGAAGCCGGTGATGGACTTTTTAATAGGCAAATATTACCACCAGATTTACCTGCTGACAGTGGAGTTGATGTTAATGGCAAATGGTATGAACTAAGAGAACTTTGGGGTCTTTTAATGCTAAAAGCCTGAAGCATGTAGGTTTTTAATTTACAAGCTGCACTTACCATCTACTTATTGGGAGCCTGAGACTTGCAAATGGGCAAAAATGGATAAAGCAGCTAAAGAGGTGCTGAAGTATTATTAGGTGTGAAGCTCGGAGTGCAAATGCTGTGTGCACTTGTAGCACTGGCTGGGCACAGAAGTACAGGCAGTCACTGCTAGCTGGTGACAATGTGCCTGTGGGAGACCCACACCTTATTGAGCATGTGTTATCAGGGAATAGAGGATGGCAGCCTCAGGATTAGGTGCCAGAAGAACCCAGCAGCAGCCAGGAAGCCGTTCTTAATAAGATTGGGCTTATTTTGTCAGTGGTTCCTCTCAGGAAGGCAAACTCAGTGCAGACACACTGGAAATACTGCTGGGCTGCACGGGGTGGCTGGAGCCTTCAGTCGCACCAGTGCTGTGAAATTTTAGGTGGGAGGAACTGTGCTCCCTTGCTTCTGCCTGCAAACAGCAGGAAAAAGTCACAGTGTCTCTCACTGGGGTTTGGCACAATGTGCAACGAGGGGAAGATCCATGTGCCAGATATAACAGGTTTTGTTGTTCTCTGGTTTTGATTTTCCAGGGAGATGTGAAAGAAAAGGGGAGATGATAGTATGTGTTTATTTTAACAGAAACTATTTGGCTTCTTACATGAAGGACACTTTTGAAAACAGGAACATCAGTGTAATGGGGAAGGCAACTTGACAAGAGGGGAGCACTTAAAGTAATGTGATTGCTTCACAGTGAACCATGAGGTCAGGGTTATGAAGAAGTCCAAACTGTGTCAGAGCTCCTCATTTCAAACTAATGAACCCCTTGATGGCAGGAGCTGGAGTTCCTTGACAAAGGGGATGGCGTGTTTGCAGCAAAGTGGTGATGTCAGTCTCAGTAGTAGCACCAAGAGGTTAAAGACAGCAATTTAATTCACAAGGGCAAGCGTGTGTCACCTTTCTGATCAGGAGGGTCTACACAAATTCCTCTCCTAGGTTCAAGTTCAGCACTTTATCTTCAAGCTATCAAGGCCAAACAGAGTTCAGTTTTACATGCTCACGTAGAAGTTCACCTTTTATTCACCAGAAACATCTTGTTTCATGGCTCATAAATATTAAACTAATATAAATGTAACCTCTGTGCTCTCAGGGCTGATCATGAGTGAATGAATTTAAGAACTAGAATTTCCAAGCCACAGTCTCTTTTCTTGTTGTTAGCAGTCTCTGACAGAGGCTGAACAAAAGCACCAGCAACCGTGGTCCGCTCTAATGCAGAAAGGACTCTCGCCTTCATTCCCACCTCTCCCCACTCTGACTACCCACTTTTAGAAACTCAACAACCACAAATACTGCAGCCTGACTTTGTGAGCTTTGAAAATGACAATAGGAACTCGAATGTTTCCAATGCCCCATTCACAAAAGCCATGTCCCATATGTGTGAGGGCATGTTGGCTTCTGTGGCATTGTGGTCATATCAGTGCTGCCCTGTCCTTCTTCAGTTATTTGTTGTTGGGCTGGCACTGTCTAGAAGTCACCAGTAACAGAAATATCCAAGTGATTTTGTGCTGTAACTTCTGAGATGAAAAACTCGGCTAGGAAAAAAACAGAAGTCATAAGTCTATTTGCCTCACCTACTTACTGTGTGATTATCTGGAACAGCATGTGAAATTATTTGGAAACCTAACATATTTAGCAGATAGGGACCAAGATTCTCTGTGAGCTCGCCGAAAGCAAACTTTAATTCACAGTCTGGGAATCAGGGGAGAGCTATACTTCAAGTGGTCTGATGTAAGGCTTTTCTGACATTTATATGGTGAAATATAGCTCCGTCCCATATTTAAAGGAAGAAAAAAGTAGTCAGAACAAGAAAATCTCTTAGGAAAGCTTCAAGGCCAATGGCCAAAATTTAAAAGTTACCCTGATCACCCTCATTCCTCCTTTGGGTCTCTGAGAAGGGTTCTTGGATTGTACAAAGAAAGATAGATATAGATATATATAGATATATATATAGTTGACCTTGAATTTCAGAAGATCACATATTTCTGGATCCACAATGCCCTCAGCTCCTGCTCTTTCTGTCTGACATTATACAGCACCCAAAAAATGGTAGACGTGCTTCTGAGTATTTCTGCCACCAAGTACTCCAGCTAGAATAGCTGTGTGAGCTCTAAGGCTACTCTTACTCCTCTTGCTTCCTTCTTGCCTTGCCTCTCGTGCTGAGTGCCTTCCTCAGTCTTTGCAGAGATGGGACACAGAGCCTGCTGCTGCTTCAGGTTTCATATAGGATGCTCATCTCATGCCCAGAGAAGGCCAAAAAGATGGTCTGAATACATGAGCAGAGTGATGGAAAGTGAAATTAACAATAAAAAATGATCAAAAGTCCATTCTGTAAATCTGCAGTGGCATAAAAAAAATTCCTGGCAGGGGTTGATGATGTCCTTTGCTGGAAATGGTGTCTAGGGCATTATCATGCTCTCATGCTGATGATGACAGATGTACAAACCAGAAAGTGATGGGAGTATGAGGCAGCTTTCCTCCATCCTCCAGCAAAGCCACTGAATCTCTCCAGATGGGAAAGACCTTGTGCTGTAGTTGTGACTCACAGAGGGTGTTATCTCCTCTCAGAGAAGGCAAGTGGGGTTGAGTATCTTTCTGAAGCAGGTCAGCTGCTGGGGTTGGCACAGAAATGGGCTCAAAAGGAAAAGCAGGTGTCCCAGAAAACGCATAGGTGAATATCTTGGTACACAAGTCACAGGTGACTCAGTCTTCACACAATGAGTAATCCTGAAGTCTGTGTGGAGTACCCAGGCTATCAAAAGAAGATTATAGCCTCTCCCCATGCTGTTCTGATGGCCTTTCAGCCTTCCTGGATGAGTATGGTACCACGAGGCTGACATGGCAGGAGGGTCTATTTTCTGATGAAGCAGAAGATGAACTCCTATCTGCTTGTATTTATTCAAGAGCCAATGGCACTTTCTGCACAGAGAGAGCAAAGGAGTCTTGCCCTATGTGATCACAGTGTCCCACTTCAGCTTCCATGGCATTTTGCTGCTTTTGGCCCAAATAATTGTTCCGTTCTTGTACTGAATAGCAGACGGTTTCAGCTCAGACACAGCAGTATGACAAGACCTGTGACAAAACTTAACTTAGTGCTGACTTAACAAAATACTTGTGTCCATGAGGAGCCACCGTGGCTGTGGTTTGTATTCAAAGCCTCACAGTATGCTGGGAAAAGCTCCGTTTGGCTAGCTGTGAAAAGGTACCAGTGTGTCTGAAAGTCAGAGGTTGCAAAACACAATGATGAGATGAGCAATCTAGAACCTGGAGCCCTACCTTGGACACCTGCGTGCCCGGGAAGTTCCACGCTTCTCACGGGGACTTCCAGGCCAGCATGCTAAGCACATGGCCTATGCTAACCAGAGGAGTGACCTGCCCCAGGGATGCACTTGTGGAGCAGTAGGATGGTACTTTCATCCTTCAGGAATGTCAGTGTTCTTCAGCCAGAAGCTGCTTCTCTGTGTGTTCCTTAAAAAACAATGAGCAGAGGTCCTGGAGGCAATGGCTAGAGGTGTTTCCCCAAGTGGCAAGAAGGCAAGATTTCATTCCCTCATTTGCCTGGAAAGAACCAAATCCACACAAATTAGGAAGTGTAGACTAGAGGTGAGATACGGTACGTGTGGGCCTGCCTCCCTCTCAGCTGAGGTCTCCTGCCTCCAAGGGCAGTGGTAAGGGGAAGATGGGCTTTGGCCACCCGCTATTGTAAGAGAAGTCCCTGTCTTCCTCTCATGACTCGGTTTGAAGAGGGAGTGATGTCTGAGGATGTGGCATGAGTTAAGCATGTTCTGAAACCACCTCTCAGATCAGCTGAATGTCCAGTTTCCATGGGCCAGCACAGAGCACTGGCAGCCCAGAAGGCCAACGGAATCTTGGGCTGCATCCAAAGCAGTGTGGGCAGCAGGGTGAGGGAGGAGGCTCTGCCCCTCTGCTCTGCTCTGGTGAGACCCCACGTGGAGTGCTGCACCCAGCTCTGGGGTCCCCAGCACAGGAAGGACATGGAGCTTTTGGAGCAAGCCCAGAGGACGCCACCAAAATTATTAGAGGGATGGAGCACCTCTCCTATGAGGAAAGGTTGAGAGAATTGGGATTGTTCAGCCAGGAAAAGAGAAGGCTTCAGGGTGAACTAATTCTGGCCTCCTAGTACTTGAAGGGAGCCTGCAAGAAAGATAGAGAGAGAGCTATTTGTAGGAGCATCTAGTGACAGGACAAAAGGGAAAGGACTTAAACTAAAAGAGAGGAGGTTTAGATTAGATATTAGAAAAAAAATTCTTTACTGTGAGGGTGCTAAGACACTGGAACAGGATGCCCAGAGATGCTGTGGATGTCCCATCTCTGCAAGTGTTCAAGGCCAGGTTGGATGGAGCGTTGAGCAACCTGGCCTAGTGGAAGGTATCCCTGCCCACGGCAGGGGGCTGGGACTAGATGATCTTTCAGGTTCCTTCCAATCTAAACCATTCTATGATTCTATGATCGTAGTTGGACACAGACCAAGAGTTAAGCTCAAGGAAGGAGTATTTGCAAAAACTCAGCTCTAGACATCTGAGACACCTGAGTGAGCAAGAAATCACACCTTGTAAGTCAGCAGTCTGGGTGCCCCTCACCAGATGAGGATTTTTCTAATGGCACTTTTAGATGCAGTGCCATGCACAGAACTAGTGCTTATCCAGACTTTCAGGATTACCTTGATATGAAGCTTGCTGGTGTCTTTTGAAGCATTTGCCTTTTCTTTATCACAGAAAGTGATATTTGATGAAAGTGACAGTCCACATGATCCTTTCTATCAAAGCAGCATGCATTACTGTTTAACGAAGCTTGTGACTTGAGGTTCTATAAAATATGCTAAGAGCCTGCATTACAAGATCCAGTAATAGAGGAATTAGCTTATAGTGTACACAGGAGAAAAGCTTTGCTCTGAGACAATTACAGAGGTTCTGGAAAAGGATTGGCTATAATTTTGCTCTGAAACAATGCTGCTGCATTTATAGCAATTTTTATTGGCAAGTTCATCCTTAAATGTGTTGTTTTATCATTACTTTTCTATTATTCACACTGAAAAAATAACACCACAAAAATATTACTTGCTCCAGTACAAAACTCGGTTACTAAGGTTACTAGAAGAGATCTGTTTGGAATGATTTACAGCTCCTAAACACACTTTCCTCCCCCAATGAGCTGACTGAGAAGAAGAATCTGCCCTAATAAATTAACCATGGTAAATGCAGACTGACCTACAAATTAAGAAATACAAGGTTAAATACAAACATCAATCAAAGGCAAGAACTATAAATAGATAATGAACTGAAGAAACAATGCCTGCAAAGCAAAAGGCTCCTGGAGTTTCCACGTTGGCTGGCAAATGCTACTTAAGTACCCTGCTCAGCAGAAGAGAAGGATACTGCTTACATGCATACAGAGGAAATGTTGTGCAGCAGAAAACATCGTCACTTCTGCCTAGAATAATTCAAGAAAAAAATAAAAACCATCCTCCATAAAATTCTGCAGGGAAGTTCAGCATAACTTCTCCAGGGCCAAGGCTGTGACCTGACACACAGTATCACTGCCTTTACACAGATGAGAAATTGTTGCTTAGATTGTGCACTTTCTATTACTTGTTTTGCAGATGGTGAAGTTGAAACTTTACAGAGGGGCTACCTCTTATCTTTCATCTTGTTGGTAGAACTGAAATCTGTAAAAGAGGATGCAGTCACTAACAATGAAACATAAATTATACAGGCAAACAAGCACATCCCTGCATGTCATCACAGCCCTATTGCCTTCAGGGCACTCACACTGACATTCAGTGAGTGAGGATCCAGACTCATAAGAATGGGGCTCTTCCAGGCATGCATTTTGTTTTTGCACTCTTGGCATCTCTGTTCTGAAGGGCAGGCCCTAAAACTCTCACCTGAAGTGCGATTCTTTCTCTGGAGCCCTATAATCCACCATCAAAGGTTTTGAGACCAGCCTGCTTCATTGAAAACATGATCCTTGCTGGAGGTCCCTGAGCCTTCATAGTGGTAAATAATGGATAGACAGATGCCCTTAGAGATGCAGGACAGGCCCTAGGGAGGAGAGAAGACTAGGAAATGTTCTCTGCTAATTAAAGTCCCGTTTTCATGTAGCTGCCTCTGGGAACAGGGAATATTGTATGTAGCACAGGAAGGGATGTAGGAGCGGATTTAGAACTAGAATGGTACTACTCAGATGAGAACATTGTCTTTGGTAACCACAGGGGAAAAAAACTAAGGTGGAAAGGATATGGTTTAATTAGGCCACCAGTGTAATAACTCAACTGGGAGTGCCACTTGGAAGTATGCTGTAGCAAACAAGCATCCTTTTTTCCCTTAAGCTTCTCTCCTTTGCAGGGCTCTGTCAGCTTTCCCACTGCCAAGGCCCTGAGGAAACAGGAGCATGGTAGAGGTTGGAAGAAGCCCCTGGAGATCATCTAGTCCAACCCCCCCATGCTCAGTGCAGCATCTGCTAGACAGGTTGCTCAGGATCAGGACTGTTAGCAGGCTGCTCAAGACTCTGTCCAGTCAGATTTTGAATACCTCCAAGAACACAGACTTCACAATGTCTTTGGGCAACTTTTCCCAATGTTTGACCAGCCTAACAGTAAAAATGTTTTTATTTCTTATGTTTAAATTGATTTTTTAAGATTTCAATTAGTGCTCATTGCTTCTTGTACTATCACCAGGCACCACTAAGTACCTGTCTCCTTTTTCTTTACTGCCTCCCATCAGGTACTTATACACAGAGACAAGATCTCCCCGGGCCATCTCTTCTCCAAGCTGAATGGTCCCTGCTCTCTCAGCCTGTCCTCAGGTCCCACACGGGCTTGCCTCAGATTTTACTTTGAATTCCTGGCAACGGAATGTACTTATGAAAGAACAGATTTTGCCCTAGAGGTTTGCCACAAGGTGATGCTGCTAGTTAAATCTGTTTCCCCTCCAGCCCACCTCTCAGACAGAGATCTTAGAGACTTCATTTCCTCACTGTTATCAACTAAAGGCACATCTGCTTTCTGATTCACTTAGGATGATTTTCAAATCAAGCTGGTGCTGCACTTGATTCTTTCTAATTGGTACACTCTGACTTATCACCTTGGAGAAGTCCTAGCCATGCCCTAAATCCTGATGATTGAGTCAGCCTCTTAATAATATCCCAAATCTTTTCTGTGCAGGTGTACAATAATAATTTTATGAGGCAGTTTCTTGGCTGTAGAAAGGTATAGGAGAGATGCGAGCCTGTCTCGGAGCATATTGCTCCTTTCGATGCCAACCAAGAACCATCTTGTCATTGAGGCATTGCCGTATGCGGTCTGCCTTCCTATCCCCCCTCTGCCAGCTGCTAAAATATCTTTCTTCTTGTCACTCCATTCTAGCCAGCTCAGTGACCTTTCTCAGGAAATCAGCTGTCTGGCTGTGCCCTGGGCACATCATCTTGTGCTTGTGCACCTGGGCACTGCTCCCTTGGCTCATTCACAGCATCTTGGAGTGGGATTTGGAAAATCACTGAACCTGCTGTTCCACAGTTGCTGTGTATACATGGAGGCAGTGGCATCTCATCTCTCCTTGACTTGACACTGTTCTGGATGGCAGAACTTAGAAGGAAGGATTTTTCCCTTTTGTCAGGGGAGCACAGCGAGCTCTCTCTTGCATGCTGCCACAACAGAGCTCATCTCTGAGATAATGTTCTGACTTGTGAGGAGAGGCTGGTGATCAGATCAGTCATGAGAAATGTCTCAGTGTGGCATTGTCCATCCAATGCTTCTATTTTCTGTGATCCATCACCCCAGCATGGAGCTTCTAACAGCTGGGGAGGGGCGCAGAGGAAGGGGGTGAAGGGACAGGAGAAGATATTCTCACTGCTCTTTGGTCTTCCCGGTTGTGAATCCTGTGGGCCAAGGTTCCATGTAAACCCCTTCCTGCTGAACCCAACCCAGAGCCTGAGGAACTACCTGCCACAGCCTACAGGTCAAGTTGTTTTACACTGGGACAGCTCTTCTTGAGGAGCAGCTGCAATGACCACAAAGAAACAATAATACACCATGACCCAGCAGGGAAAACAATAGTCCCACGTACTGGGAACCTAAATGTTGTTAGATGTTCCTCCTCTTCTAGTCCCTGTCCCAAAATGGCAGTTTAGTGTGAGCAAATTGAAGACTACACATGATAAATGCCCATACACACACACGCAGACAGCTGAGCTCGGGGCTGGCTGTCGGGACATGCTCGCTGCTGGCTTGCAGCCTAGGAGGAGCTGGGAGAAACAGTGACAGCTAACAGGAAGCAGTGCTTTCAGATCAGGCAATTTGGATGCTGCTGTGGTGCCCTCTCACAAAGGCTTTAGTTTCTGCTAATGAAAGATGTTCTGAAGGGGGTAAATCCCTTTTTTAATACACTCCCCTACCCTCATAAATTCATGACAGCTGATGGGCATCATTTGTTCTAATTACTTTGGTCCTTAGATGACTTCTTTACCCACGTGCCCTTTGAATTTAAACTATACTAACCAGCAGTGTTACTTGCCTGTGTATCAGTCAGCTCTTATGTATTGTAGCTAAGGAATAGCACAGTTAAGTTCATGTATTTGCTGAGTGATTTTCAAAATTCATGAAAATGTGTTTAGATAACCTTAATGAATTGTTTTACCACAGCACTAATAATTCAGAGCTTTGACTGAAAGCAAAGAGACCGTTCCTCCAGGCACTATCAACCTAATTCTCTTTTGGGCATGGGACAGAGTGCAGCAACCTGCTCAGGCCTTACCTTGAGGAAGGAAAGGAAACCATGGTTGGGCAGGTGTGTAACCCTCGTGGGGAAACACATGCCCAGATCTCGGTTTGGCTCCACTGGCAATGGCTTTCTCATCAGCCTACATCTAGGTAATGGGTCAGCCAAGGAATATCTACTTACTTCCACCTCTCTGTTTTATTTAGAAAGTGGGGTTTTTTTGTGCAGAGCTGCTATTTTCTGGTCAACAACCATTCATCAGCAAAGAGAAGGTCATGTTGCTCTGACAGCACTGCCTTGCATCAGTAGAGCAGTGCCCACCCTTGTTTCTCATTAAGGGCAAGGTCAGCACAATGCTTTGCAGAGTCAGGAGTCCTGGACTAGGTTCACTTCCATATCTGGTTCCTTTCTCCCGGCTCATCATGGCACAAACATGGTCATAACATCTGATCTCTGATAAAAATATTTCAAAATGAGCAGGTGGGAAGATGTCCACCTCTATTTTCAGGGTGAACCTAAAATGCTATAAGTGTAACAAACACAATGGTAGGGGATATTTAAAGCATAAATGTTCTGAGGCAAAATAAAGTTTGGGTCCTGACCAGATTTGGTATAAGCAGCACAGGAAGACTCTGTATTAAAAGCAAACCCTTTTTAGCTGAATGATCAGAGAGTACTCATCTTCTGTAGTTTATAAAAGTAAATTTATAGACAGAGAAAGCCTCTACAAAGTATAAACAAGATCAAAATGCAGCCTCATTACCAGTTACCCTGGTAAGTGCTGTGCAGCACAGAGCTCTACAGGAGAGAGCTTCTGAGGAGAAGAAATGAGCCAGCCAAAATATTATCTTCTAGGCTCATAGCCCACTGCTTCCTGTCAGTCACTAGATAAATTCTTCCTCAGGATGATTTTCTTTGCCAAAGGGAGCCCAGTGCTGCTGTCTGCGATACACAGTCTCAAAAACATAGGTTTCTGTTTATCAGCTCAAGCTGTACTTGGGCTTCTGTCCCTTCACTTGGGTTATCGTGTCTAGTTGCTGGCTTACAGCTGCAAATCAGGTGCCAGAGGAGAGTCAAATTCGATTTGATGCTGTAATTAATTCTGCAGGCATAAAAATGCTTGCAAGAATATGACAGCTCTTTCCGTCTGCAAGCAGTGATGTTGGGTTCCAGCAAGGCTAAAAATACATCATATTTACTGAAATGTAAAGCGTTGGATTAATTTTCAAGCATGTTTGTTAACAGCCAAAAGTCTCTGCCTATCACAGAGGAAAAACACAGCCTCTATCTGAATGCCTAGGTCCTGCTGAATTCCTTCAAGCCCTGTGAAGCAGCATCAAAGGAGGAAATTGGCATCAGCTATTTGGGGCTTTGTATCCTGCCTCCAGCTAGTGCAGAGGTTCTTTTATCAATGAGCCTACAGGAACCCAGTAGGACTTGCATTCTCATGATGTGGTGAGGGGCGAAGGCATGAGGTCAGGGTGCAGTGTGCTTGAAAAATGGGAAGCATTGGATGGGAATGGCATAGGAAGGGTTGTGGTTTGGAAATATAGAATGATGTGGAAAAGGTAAAAAGAAGGCCTAGGAGTCATATATATGCAAATTATAGCTTATTATTGTAGCTCGTGAATTGATCTACGTTGGATAACGAGCAAAAAGTGTTAACCTTACCTAAATTTTAGGTAAGCTGTCTTTGTAAGCAGAATGTATGGTGAAGAAGCAGAAATTTGTCCTGTTCCCATTCATGGACAGGTTGTGGGATTCTGTTTCTTCAGCTGCTCTTTCAGTCATAAGCCAAAGACTAAGGACTGCTTGTCCCTTGCAAGTATAATGTCGCCATAGGGTCTGCCCTGCTGTTGACTTCACTCTGCCCACGTGAGTTAAACAAAGCTGATATGAAGAAAGGCACAGAGAGTTTCTTTGTGGACCTGCCCTAAATCCTGGGTTTCCATTCCCAATGAAACTGGGCTTGTTCACACACTTGAAGCAAGTTCAATACCGAGGAGAGTCCCTTCTGCCCCAGCCGTCAGCTGCCCAAAGTCTGCAGGCCACCCTGCTGAGCCTTGAAAGCAGCAGAGATCCTACGGGCACACTGATGTGGCTGTGATTTGTGCCATCCAACGAGGGTGAGGAATGCACTGCTCTCCACAAGAAGTTTTTTAAAGGTGAAATGCTCAGTGTAGATAAGTAAAATAAATAGTAACTGTGGTTATCTCAGTCACCCACTGTGTGGAGAATTGCTTGTGATGGTGTCCCATCACTCCACCACTCAGCTTCACCATGCTTTTTAAGACAACCTTGTTTTTAAAAGGCTAAAAATACTTTTTCTTTAATCTAGTTTTTTTGTCAATAGTGTAATGTAATCCATGGGTGACTGTATTAGCTTTGACATGAAAAATTCGTGGCTGCAACGCCTTCCTCAAGAAAGAAGATAATGTAGGCATTTGTCACTATGAGGGTACTAACATACTAATGGTTTTGATTTTAAGTGGTGATATTTCAAACACCTCATGTGAAAACAGAAGAGAACCAGTGTGGGAAGGAAGCTACCCTTCATGAAGGATTGGATGCTTTGTAGGAAAAACTCCTTTGACTTTAGCAACTCAAGCGCTAACAATAGCTAAAATCTAGGCATGTGCAACCTAATTATTTTTCCTGGGGTCTAGGACTTAGTGACATGCTTCTGGTTTGAAGAGAGACAGTAGAGGAAAAAAGCACATTTTGTTGAGCCATCCCATAATAAAGATGTGCTAAAATTCAAGTTGATTTTCTTACCAACTGCATGTAGACTCTATTGCCCTTCCAACTTGGAAAATAGAGTCATTAAACATCACCTTGTTCCATTTTCCTTTTTCATTTCATTGTTGTAGTTTGTCTCACCTGTAACTGTTATGTGTTGTTTTCACTGCTTTTCCACTTCTCTTCATCCCTTCTCTTCTATGGATTTTGTCTCTACTCCTGAAGGGCTCCTCATAAAACTGGAAGTTCAGCATGGACTCATTCAAGTCAGTCATTCAGCTTGTTTTCCTCTGTAACTTCTTGCCCATTTTCCCTCAGCATGCCATGATTAAGACAACAGCTGTATGACAAAGGCATGTTAGTCTGTTTCCTCTGTGCCAGTCCTGTCCCTTACCCCTGACCTCCTCTATGTACCAGTCCTGCTCCTCCCTGACTACTTCAGTGCTCCCTTTCAGGCTGCCTCCTGCTCCCTTGTGGGGATCTAACACCCAGTGACGCATCTTCCTCTGACTGTGGGACATGGCACTTCATCTGCTTTCAAGGAGCAGAGATCCCTGCCTCCTCTCCCCAGCTGGCCTTTTCCTCCTGGGAGGCTGTTAGTGTCGTGTCCTTCCCACCGTGGTGGCTGCAGCACACAATGCCTTCCCTCTTTGGAAGGGAGTTTTAGAGGTCAAAACCACCATGGGTTTTGTGCCTCTGCAGCTCACCAGTGGCAAAGCCCAGCCAGCTGCACTCTGCCAAGGACCTGTGCCAGAGAGGACCTGGGAAGGTCTGGAGTGGGGGCTCCCTTTTCTTGTAACCTCACCTTTGATAAGAAATGTCTTTGGTTAAGACTAGACTTTGCCTAGTGAGATAGGGACTGTAAATAACAGCACTCAGTGGTGATTTTCCTTGACACAACCAGGTGCAAGGGCCACCTGGTAGACCAGCATAGAGGCAGCTTTACTGGGGCTGCTAGGGCCCAGCAGCAGGGAGGTGCAGGTTTCTCCAGGACGTGCTCCTGTTACTTTTTGGCAAAGTTGTGTTTGGCACTCATGCCGGGGGTTTTTCTCAGGAAAAGTGTAAAAAAAAATACATTGGTGTATTTTCCTGTGAAGTGCTTCTACTCTGCACAGAACTGAATGTCTTCCTTTCACTAGGATGTACCTGGTAACCCTTCCTAGTCAGGGGGTTGTAATGCCAGTGTGGAATGGGAGCAAAACAGCAGTAATGTTTTATTTTAGTCAGAGGACTCTGCAAGCTGCTGCCACTGCATGGTCCTACCTTCAACCTGCCTCATTCTGAGTGCTCCTGGGGTCAAACTCCTGGAGCTTATACTCAGCCTTATGTCTTTCTGCTCCATGCAGCATTATTATTCTTGAACAGGAGAAGTATATTCTCTCCAGGCACCTTGTCTTTGTGTGCTGTCTTACCTCTCTTCTCCTACAATAACTTCAGATCTTCCCACACTCACCTCCTCCTCTGTGCTATTTATCTACATCTATCAATACTCGTGTCCCCTGCTTCATTGTTCCTCTTTATGTTATAATTAGGATGTCCAGCATAGCTTTAGTTCATTTAATTTAATAGTCTTTTATCTTGTTCTTCATTCCTCTTTCTCAGAACTTCACTTCTTGCTATATTAAGTTAATTCTTCTTGTTGGTTGTCCAACTGTTAACAAAATGAGATATAATGACCATCTATCAAGATCCATTTTCCATTTACCCATGAAAGCGTTATGATCACTTTTGATTAAAATATGAATGGGCCTGAATGGATCTAAGGAATAATTAAAATGAAAGAAAACTCACCTCAAGGCTTGTTTGAAACTTCATCTGATTCCAAATCTGTATTTCTGTAACCTCACCCCAAGTCAACATTATGTGCTCTCTTATAATACCCAATCCCTTTGGTATTAGGAATTCATAGCCATTTGTCTTACATTACCTGTAGTGCTAGCACAAAGCTGAACTATTTAAGCCTCAATCTACCTCCCTAGAACTGAAAATTAGTCATCTCTAAGCAGTCAGTCGTGCTGATTACAGTGATCACTAAACCAGCTGCATCCTCATCTTACTTGCTCTGTTTTAGGACTGGAAATGGTTGCATCAACTTCCTTTCTGCTACATGTTCTCACTGTCTGTCTCTCTGCCTTTTTTCCTTCTAATTCACATTTCTTTTGAAGTGAAAATGAAGCATCACAGATTATCTACAAAATACAGCTACTGAATATAAGGTACAGCCCTTGGAGAAACAACAGCCTGGCTGAACACAGACTGTTTCTCCTCTCTGTTGGAGTACCCAAACCAAAGAGATTCATTATAACTCCTTGACTTTTGTATGACTCCTTGACGGTTTGTATCGTCCTCCTTGTGCTCATTTTTCTCCCGATTATTTTCCCCACCCCAGATGCAACACAATCCATCCATTGCATCCTGGGCAGATCACCATCTTTTAAGGATGACTTCCCTACCATACTTAGTGACAGGTGGAGTCATTCCCTTGCATCTATACATCTGAGAGGCAGAGGAATCAGAGAGATTGGACTGAGGGCTCCAAACTGCAGGGGTTTCTCTTTTATGTCAGACATCATAAATATGTGGCACACTCACTGACTCCCAGCATTAGCGCCAGCATTGATTCTCTTTGGAAATTTCATATTAAATTGCTCTTCAAAGGCATAATGGAGAGCTGGTAACTGTTTCTGAAAAGGCAAGGTTTCTTTTTTCTGCCTGCTCTGCCCTGTAGCATCCATTTGTAATACCATTACGAATTCCCTTCCTCTAAACTCTGAACAAGAAGAAGCCAGACGTGTTTAACACATCCTTGCTTCTTTTGCTCTTAATTTTCAGACCAAAAATATATATTTTCCCTTATTTAAACTACAGCTGCAAGTGCATATCAGATCGCTGGAACCAAGGGACCCATGGTTCCGGTATTCCCATGCCCCCATGTGCTTCTGGCTGTCAAAGCTGCTAAGCATGGATGATATTGAGCTGTCCAGGTTTGCAGGCAAACTTTGCCTCTGGCTTTCTTCACTTGAGACTTGCAAACCCTCCCTCTCTGCTTGAAGACCTGTGCCATAAGGAGTCAGATTTCTATTGTCTTCTCAAAATGAATTCTTGTTTCTTCCTTACACAGCTTTATGTAGAATAGTTCCTCAAAAATCCCATTCCCCTCTAAGTATTTTTCCCTGTATTATACCTAGCTATTAATTGATTGTTCCCTAGAAATCAGCTGACTGTGATGGCGGAAACACTGGGTAATAGGGAGTGTGTCTGTGTGCTGCTGATCACTGGCAATTGTGGCACCTTTTCTGTGTCTGTAGGTTCATGGAGGTTGTCTCTGTCTCCCTGGCTCATCTGGCTGATGATATCTGTCAGACGGCTTGTGGATATACTTGACAGGTAATGCCTGAGCTCATAGGTCTGGATGCTACAACTCGTTCCCAAAGAACCTGACTGCTGTAGGCTACAGAGTAACTTTTGTTAGGAGGTGCTGCAGCCTGGGGACAGGAGAAAGACAGGGGAACTGTAAAACTGAAAGATTGGACTTCTGAGCCCTGCTCTGATGTTTGTGGCACAAATCTGACCAGACACGGACATGAAGGACAGGTCTCTCTCACTGGACTCCCACAGCACACAAAGCACAAGGAGGCTGTCTGAACAGAGGGAGGACAGAGGGTTGCCTGAAAGCTTGCCACAGCAGCCATTCTGCCCTTGGTCTGCCCCAGCATGCAGGCAAGGTGTGTGCAGGCAGCCCAGCTGCGTCCATGTCAAAGGTCCCTGGCGGTCCTGGCAGCGTGCGGCCCCTTCTCCTGCGGTGTGCTGCAGGAGCAGCGCTGCACTGGCCGGGCAGGCAGCCCTCGCCCTGCCCTGCAGCAGCAGCACAGGTTTCCAACAGCTGGCTGGCTGAGCCGATGTCTGCCCCAGCATCCCTCTATCACCGCCCTCATCGTAGTGCAGGGGAGGGAAGAGCGAGGTGGAGGTACCAGCTCTGCTGCTGGGGAATGTAATGGTTCCTTCTGTACTCATCAGGGCACAGATTATTTCTGCCTGCAGCTTTAATGAAGAAACGATGTCAAGAGACAGCAGTAGCAAACCCAATCTAGCACTGCCACCTTGCAGGTACGAGCTAAGCCAGCTGTGCTGCCATGCCAGTATTTAACTAAGCATGGTCCATTCAGAATGAATGCAGTGTGACTGAGCAGCAAGTTCACCATTTAAAGTGAAAATCAACACTTCCCAGCAGTGAGGCAGATCATTAAACATTTTGCTGCATGAGCCAGCATCACTTTTCTAAAAAAAGTGTCAGGGTGTTCAGCCAAATGAGCAATTCAGTTGGCTTAACTTTCCTGACCGCTTTCTAATTTGGTTTTAATGAAGATATAATTAAGAGGTAATGTCAGTAGAGCAGAACATTGTCACACAATAATGGTCTCCTGCTGCTGCATAAATGGTAAATGCAGTAAATACAGAAGAGAAGCCGGGATGTTTATTTTCAAAGCAGGAGGCATTGATCCTGGGACACTCTTCTGTTTTGATACCTTTATTTCCATTTTGTCAGAAAAAATGAGGGACGGCAGATTTAATCCCTTTTGGCCTGCAGCCACTTCACAGGAGTAGGAGGACAACTTTCAAGGTGGCTCTGCTGCAGTCGGGACGTGCTGCTGCTAATGGTGGCTCATGGGTTAGGCTTACAATTCCTCACTTTAACCTGATTGTCCAGTGGTATTCGTGCTGCCATAGGGAATGCAACAACTGAGAGCCTCAGTCAGTCAGCACTACGGAATAACTTGGCCATTACAGTGCTGTTTATGAAAGAAAACCACCTTTAGAAACCAGTCTTTTTTATTTTTTGACTGGCTGGAGCTTATGATCTTCGTCTTTTCTGGTGAATAACGTCTGCCTTCCAGCATTGCAATAGCAGAAATAAGGATTTTATGTTCTAGCCTATACCATTCACCTCCACTGCAATTCAGGTTGCAAAACTATTTCCATTCTGAACTTCAGTTCCCATTTTTCTTTTACGTTTTTGCACAACTTCTTTGGGGAGAAATTCTCTTCCAAGGCATTTAAGCCAAGTAATAGCTTTAACAGTTTTTGCATTATGAAGGCTGACAAGATATACTATCTCCTAAAGCTAAGACTGTTTTTTCAAGCAGAAAACTGCATGAAATAACTGCAAATGAGACTTATGCTAAAATATGGATAAATCTTGGAAGTTAAAACTTCCTGTGAAATTAGTACTTGCTGAAGAGCACTGCCTTTGTTCTTTCTGAAATATTTGGTGTTTTGAATTTGCAAACTAATGACAATTTTAGAGCACATGGAGTAAACCTTAAATCTTCCAGGACACTTGAGAAATAATACCTCCTATATAGTGCTCTTCATCGATAACTCTCAAAGCATTTCATGCTGATCAGAAGAAGGGCTAACCTGATATGGGTTCATTAAAAAAAATTCAGGTTTTTTCCATTCTGAAGTAGAAGCAAATCCAGCCTTTCAAAAATGCTAATAAAAACCAGGAGACTGTTAGCACACCATATGTTAAGCACATCCAAGCTGAGGGGGATTTGCCTTCAAGCCCGGAGTAGGCCTTGCATTTAAATGTGCCCTAACTACTGTGCTGCTTGCAGTCATTTTGCTCCTGTGGTGAGAGATGTTCACACTGAGAGGGACGAGCCAGGCTCCATGGATTTGTGACTGAGCAGCTGGCTGGAAGATGGAAACAGCACTTCCACTTCTCCCTCTTGGTTCATGCAGGCTTGGTTTGGGTCTGCCACCTTCTGCAAGAGGATATGCTGCCCCTTCATCTGTTCCACTGACGTGGTGGAGGGCAGAAGCTCTTCACCTATTTCTCCTATGTGAATTACAACTTGTACCAACTCCCTGTTGCCTTACATGGAGCACTAAGAAGTTGTTTTCCATTTACTCTTCCACAGCTGAAGTAGAGCACTCTGATGAAACGGGACATCTGCCCCTGGGCCAGAGAAACTTCCCTGCCATCTCGAAATTGTTACGACAGATAGGAAAGCCTTTCCTAGGAAAGGCTTGTTTTGTCATATCACAGTTTTACAGACAGAAAAAAATATTTTACCTACCTGCCAACCCCCAAGTCAGCATTGTAGCATCATTTTCTCCGAGAAGAAACACAAGATATCATAAGCATGAAACCTGTGGCAGAGCTGGGTGAAAGACATAATGTTCCAGTGTTCTGCACCTTCAGCACATTACCTTACGCTTGGCTGTGGAGAACAACTGCAGTACTAACAGCAGTGACTGTTTTCAGATCCAATGCTGTGAGTCTGGATGACTACATGAATTTAAGTATTGGGGGCTGCATTTACATCAGGGTAGCCCAGCCAGAATCTGGTTAGCATCATGTGGAGTAATTTTGTGTCTCTGCAGGCTGTGGCCAAACCACATGCAGGAGTTGTGTTTAGAAAAAGTAATACTTCTGTAGGCAAAGCAAATATTAGAAAGTGAAGGGGATCCAGTGTAATGGGATCACTTTGCCCTGAGCCTGCTCCTGCTGAGACCTGGGAAAGGGTCAGCTGTCGTTAGCTAGAGGCTAGCTTCAACAATGGATGGACGACAAAGAGTTGGGAAGGGTCTTCGTATGGTATTCCACGCGAGGTTTATTGCATCCACGCCATCAAAGAGGCCAGGACAAAAAGCTCAAAAACAAAGGGGTGTCCAGGTTTATATATGGGGGTGGAGAAGGGATCAGGGACCAATGAACTGAGGGCATGGGGCCGGTACATAGGCAGGGTTAGGGTATGGGAGACAATGGGGAATCTCTGAGGGAGTGGCGAGGGGGCAAGGGCCAATTGGGGGAACAGGGAGATAGGAGAACTTTCCAGATAAGGTGGAAAGGGGGCAGGAAGGCCAATGAGCCAACAGAAGAGTCAGAACTGGGGTACATGAGCATGATGAAACAAAGCATCCCAGGAGAGGCCTTTCTCTCCCTAAATAGGGAGTGAAACTCCTAGAGGCTGTCCCAACAATGGACTCTCTTAGTCCATTGTTCATTAGGCTCACCGGCTTCCAGTCAGCCTCCCCACACTGAGCCACTCCTACACCAGCTCGGTTTAAAAGCTCCTGGGGACAGCAAGAAGCCATTGTCCAGCTGGAAGGCTCTAGTGGACCACTTGTCTTCTTCCAAGAAAATGGCTTTTACAGCTTACCTGTGGTGTCAGGAGCCGAAGGAAATAATGTAGGCCTTCCCTAAGCTTTCATGCCTTGGATGCCGTTTGTACTCTTTGGTGAGGAAGTCATCCTTCTTCCCAAAACATTGCCTCTCTCTAACGCAGCACTCCAGAGGGCACAAGGAGCCAGTGCTCTGGGTCACCTGTTCAGAAGGACATGTGCATCCTTGCCCAGCTGAGAGAGGAGGATGGCGGATCCACAGGTAGAAGTCTCTGCCTGAGGCACAGTGCAACCAGGGGGAGGAAGTCAGTGGCTGTAATGCAAAGAGCACCTGATGCTCCTCTCCCACTTTTACTCAGGCCCGAGCAGAGAGGTGACCATGGCATACTGGTGCCAGGCAGGGGGGCAGCTGCAATGCCCTGGTGCTGTGTGCACCCCAAGAGATCCAGCAGCTCAGAGAGGTGAGGAACTGGCCAGAGCAGGTGCCTGGGCTGTCCTCAGCCACCTGGGAAACCTTGAGGCTATGGCAGGGAAAGAAGCAGCCCTGCCTGAACACCAAGAGGCAAGATCTGCCTATCCTTAAACCACTGTGACTTAAGAATGTGCTTCTCTTCTTCACCACCAAAGGGCTGTCACCAAAACAGATTCACATGGCTGGCTGCTTGAAGTAAATCTGGGGAGAGAAGAGCAAAGAGCACCATATTCCCCGTTGAATAAGAAACTCTCAGGATTTCCCCTCACCCTGTAGGAATTTCACTTTCCAGTAAGCAGCACTATAAATTTCACCTATTGGTAGAAGTAAAGATGTTTTATGGTTGTCCAGACTGAGCTATGATTGACTTAAAGTCTAACAAATCATTCCTTTAAAGTCTAACAAATCAATCTCCTCCTACTGTCCCTTTAACCACGCTACACAGAGTGCCAGCTTTTCCTTTAAAGATAACGGGGGAGGGAGGGAACAGCTGTCACCAGCACCTAATGAATGAATGAATTTTGATCCATCCTATAATTTCCTTCTGCTTGGCTATAAGAACAGGAGGGAAACAAGCAGAGCAGAAATTCTCTGGCAAGAAGCAGTCTGAGCTCCTGAGCACCACATCACACCTGTGCTGTCAGGAGCCAGACCAATCCATGGGAAACTCTGACGCAGCTGCTTCCTCAGTAAGGTGTGGGGTGCTGAGGGAAGGATGAGGAGTCAGTGGGAGCCTTGCCACACAAAGGGCTTTTTGTTGAAAGGTGCTACACAACGCTGCACATTGTGGTGGAGGGGACAAGGTGGAGTATTTCCAGTGGGAGATGGACGGTCCAATTGTACAAATCAGAATGCATGCTATTTTCTCTGTTGGAATATTGTCATTGTCCTTTATTACATTAAAGGGGAACATCTTTATCTCATGGTGATTTGGGTGGGATATGACATTGCCTAATGTAAAGGGGGACTGTAATATCAAGGAGACAACCGTGAAATAACACATTACACACTGAATTGAACAGCAGGCTCATTTTCATTCCTTTAATTTGGAAATATGAACATTCCAAAAAGCTCTTCTCCGCTTGCATTCCCTTATTTGGGAAACATGTAAATCACATTTATGATAATTTAGTATTTAACTGGTACAAGCATTGCAAATTCCAGAAGCAAACATTTTAAAATAGGCAGGAGCTGTGCCAGCCTTCCTTGGAAATGCGTGTGGTAAAAGCCACCTCTGCGGGTGACTTCGAACACAGCGTCTCCAGCTTCTGGACCTGCACTTGCAAATGCTTGTAAGGCAGATGGGACAGTGATGGTGAGGCTTGCAGGGCTGGACCTTTTGTCCCGATCATAGTCTAGGCTTATCACATATGGCAGATGGATTTAATTAATAAAGTTCTTCTGTTGTGTGTGGAGTTGTATTTTACAGCCCATGAGATCCCAGAATCACAAATGAAAATGACAGCAGAGGAGCTTTTAGATCAGCAGTGCTCAGATGATGCTGAGAGGCCTCTTCTAATCCCTCTGCTACGTTTTCCAGTCTTGCCTTGGAAACCTTCTACCAATAGTGAGTCATCTTCAGCTGCTCATCAGTCAGCTTATTCTATTGCATGTGTAATAGCCTTTATTATGAAGTAGTTTCTCCTGTATCTAAATGGGATCACTCCACTTTTAATTCGAGACCCTTCTACCATCTCTGCTGCAGGGAAGGTGCATCCTGGCAGCACACAAATACAAGTGCTTGTCCCAGAGCTAGCTGGGGCTCTCTCCTGCCCTGTGAATTGCTTTCTGCCACCACCCCTACCTGCAGTTCCCTTCACCATTCCTGCTGCCCATCCTTAGGTCCTCTGTCTCTTTTCACTGTCCTTTCTAGAGAGTGAGGCTTAAAAATCTGTGTTGTGCTCCAGCCTTAGCCAGACTACATAATGCTGCACCCATCAGCCCCTTTTTGTCACATGGCAGATCTCTCTTCTTACCCCTGGGACAGCGATTGCTTTCCTCGCAATGGCAACTCTTTTCATCGCCTACTATAACCCCGAGGTTCTTTCCTATTTTAATGTTTCCTAAATATTTATGTTGATTATTGTTATTTCTCTCCAGGTGCAATACTGTCACATTCATCAGTATTAAGTAAATTTTATTTTGTTGACATCTTCACATGACTCAGAACATGCCAGGTAATTCTGCAATTGGGATTTGCTATCTCTTTTCACCTATTCATTTCATATTTTATTGCTTTCAGTGCTAGTACGGTTAAACACAGCATTTCCTCATATAAATAAAATGACCTGAGCACAGAGGGGAATAAAAATATTTGGATAAATAATGGGAAGCTGAAATAGGATTTTTTTAAAAAACAAGAAAAATAGACTATTTTCTCAATAAATATAACCACTGGATTTAAAATTTTTCTCCTTGCCCAAACTTGAATAAAAAGATAGAAGATGAAGAAAAAAAAACCCCAATATTTTCTTCTAAAAAGATGTTGAAAATGTTTGCCCGACCGAAACTTTTATGTTAACATTTTCATCCGAGCTATGCATCCTTTTGGAGTAAAGGTGTTCTGAGTAATTCTGACAGAGGCTGTGAGAAGGCAATACCTGCTTGTTTTCCTGCCTGTTTCACAGAAGGGACAGTACAGAAATCACTGCTCTGAATAACAGTTTGTCCCCTTTCAGGAGAGCTCTGGAACATTTGCCTGCAGTGCATCAGGAGCCATGGCTCAATGGGCTCCACATGTCTTTGCTGTGTGGGGCAGGGGCTGAAGCCAGAACGTGCTGCAGAACCTCAGTCAACAGCAGTCCCTTGAGCAAAACTTTTTTCAAACAAACAAAGAAGATCACTGTAACAAAAAACGCAAAACCAACCAAAATATGTCTGAAACTCGAAAGTGTTCATATTCTCATTTCTTGACATTGTCCATAGCCTTTTATATATTCATGAGCAATTTCCTACAGAAACTTGTATAGACCAAGGAGAAAGGACAAGTTGGAGGGAATCTCATTTATAATAAGAAAGGCACAGCTAAACAGAGGTCTAATGAAAAAATACATCTTTTCTCAGAGACCCAAGTCAATGGGCTGAGCTCAGATGAGCAAATGAGAGCCTCACACCCATTCCTCAGGAATGTGCGCTTTACAAATCAGCTCTCATGCACTGTGCACTAAAGCCCTTGTCAGAACAAGTACCTGCTATTGCATGAAGGTGTGAGAAGTTCTGGGCATGTGTTGTCCAGGAGGGACTGCTGGTGCTTCTGAAAATGGCATCAGGTTATGTCTACTGTTTGTCACTAAAATAACCCTGAGTCTTTCAATGGTGAAACAAAGACAGCACCATTGGACATGCCCTGTGAATGGCTGGCTCCCAGATGCCATTACCAGCTTGTAGCCAAGGTTTTAAAATTTCATCACTCTTCTTAGTAAGTCTGCCTTGTACCTGTGTTGCTTATTCCCATCAGGTTTGAGGAGCATTGGTTTAGGTTATCCCTAAAGCAAAGAAGGGTACAGGAGGGGAGCCCAATCAGGATTCCGTGATTACCTGAGATTTGCTCTGACAGATTCATTTTCAGTAATTGTGCCCGCACACCTGATATAGGGCTCCTCAGCAGACAGCAGTGGAAGCTGATTTCTTTGAAAGTAAATACCCAGCAGCCAAGACTATAACAGACGTTATGGATGGGACCCGTAATTCACTTAACTCTGTCTCAAAAACCCTCTTTTTTGTACATTTCACCTCAATATACTCCTGGGCAGTCACTAGCCCTGCTAAATTTGTGGTTCTCATTTAATTTCCTGACATGTTCTTTTTTAAGGCTTTACTTTCAGCCATTGAAATACAAGAAGTTGCCTGGAGCCTTGCTTTCCAGAAAGGCAACAAGAGACTTCACTCTTGGTAACTAAAAGGGAGTGCTTTTCATTTTGGTGTGAACATCTCTGAGGGCCTTTCTGAGCCCACCTGCACTTTTCCACAATGGTCTCTCTTTCCAATGGATGCAAATATTCTCCTGCTCTGCCAGTGGAGGGCACAGCACTCAGAACAAGCCCTGTCGATAAAGTAACTTACTTTGAGATGAATATCTTGGAATTAGGGAAAGTGAACACATCCCTCTGTGTTGCAGATCGCCACTAAGAATCACGCATGGATGCAGGTTTCATACACACACTAAGGTCTCGGGCCAACGGGCAAAAGCTTGGCCCCTCGTTTATTTTCACACTTATATACATATCTACAGACAATCAACAGTTGGATGAAGAAGTTAAGCTTCTCCAAATTGATAGGATATAAATTCAGTCCATCACCTTCCTCCGCCTCCGGAGAAGGAATGCAAAACAATTCTAAAAGTACAGCCTAGAAAAGATTCGTTACAAAAACATGGGCATTGTTTATCTTACAACTTACGAGAAAGTCCTTCACTGCTAACGCGAACAAGGCATGCAGTGAAAAACCAAAGCAACACCTCTGCACTAGGGTTTCTTAATCTATCTTATATCAGGGGCTTCCTTGGGTGGAGGCATCAAGCTGTGAGGAGCCAGGGTCAGGGAGAGCCCTAGCAGGAGTCACCCAGCGGACAGCAGTGTATCACCTTTGGAAACGGGCCCATGGTCATTTGGGCCATGGTCACACAGCCATGGTCACACAGCCATGGTCACACAGCCCGTGGTCACACAGCCGTGGTCACACAGCCGTGGTCACACTGCCATGGTCACACTGCCATGGTCACACAGCCGTGACACCGCTCGGGTTAAGAGGCAGGTGCTGCCTATGGCACCTCACTGAGGCAGAGCGTAGATGCATGTAAAGATGCCACGCACAGGTAGTCTTTTCATGGCATTGCATCAGAAATGTTACTGAAACCACTACCAATTATGTCTGCTGTGTAATCTTTTTTCCTTCACCTAGTCTGTAATTACAGCACCTACAAACAAAAAAACCCACCAAGTCGTATTGGATTATTCTGTCATGATCTGTGCTTAGGGTTTGGCAGGATTCAATTTTAATTTCAACTTCAATGATAACACTTTATTACCTGTGTTCTTTATTTATGGTTACACACTGCTCATTTATACTGATATAAATATTTTTCGACTTGTATTCAGGAAAGTGCTACTACCATTGGTTGAAAGAAAAGCAGCTTCTCTCTTTTTAAATAGCTGTGGTGATTTCAAAGAGATGGGGTCTACAAATTTATCTACCATCAAAAAATTTAGCCCTTAATCTAGAAAGAAAAGAAATGACAAATACATTACAAAACCCTTTCTGACAGAGCATGTCTATGCTCTGTTTTCTAAGAATATTGCACAAGGTGATAGCATGAATCACAAATAACATTCAACAAGAGTTTAGAGCAAGCTAAAAAATGCTCTTTTTTTGTTTGGAGGAGGTAGAAAAAATTTTTTTATTAAAAACAGAGATGAGCTGAGAAAAAAAATATTGTTTTAAGTATTTTGTGCATTTAGATAACCCAAGAAGATCCCATATGGAATATGAGCAAGTGTTAACAGAAAGATCATTAATCAAGTAATACGCCTACTGGAAACAAATCCCACAACAGCTTAGGAAAAAACAGACATAAAGTTATCCCGTGGTTAGATAAGTAAATGGATGTCAGTGTGGGGGCATGAAGGCAGAGAGGAAGCAGCATGAGACTGTGAGCAGCTAAGGGTTAGGCATTTCATCATCTGACTCTCCAGCACCCCAGGACTCCTGTACCAATCAGCTGATATCCAACCAGTGGAAAAAGTGTCCTGAATCGAGGCTGCTTGCTGGAGAGCATGACCGTGCGCATCGGGAGGAAACCTCTGGTTGATCCAGGAGAACTGATCCCCAAGACTGCAGTGTGACCTGTGTGGGCACAGGCATGAGGCTTCCTCTGACTCCAGTGAAGATGAAGGAAAGCTGTGGGATGGTGGACATGTCATCTGCATGGTCCCACCCAGAGTGGTCACCTCCTGTCCAAGGTATCCAGACAGGAAGCTCCCCCTCACCTTCTTCCCCCCACAAGCAGGGCAGTCCAAAGCAGTGTTGCTGGGAACTCCAGTTGTTGCTCAGTGATGTTGAAAGCTGAGAAATATTACACCAAAATTTTCATGCACAAGAGGAAAGGCTTAATTTTGAAAGAATTCATAACTGCATGGAATAATTGGTCCCTACACACAGGAAGGATGGGAATTCTTGGTTCAGGGCTGCAAAGTGGGGGAATGGGAGGTGACTGCTACCATCTTGATGCTGGTATTTTTTGCTGAGTGATTTGCCAGAGCAAACTGAAACAAGCCAAGGCTATAACTGTTTTCTCTTGTCACCCTAATAATCCTTAGTGCTCTGAGGAAATTACCACTAAGCATTTTGCACAAAGTATTTGTGGAACAGACCTTAAGAATTATTGTTAGTAAGAAAATAACAGATATTAATGAGCATCTTCCCCCAGCTAGTGTACCAGTGGAGAATATACAAGTCCTGATGTGCACTAAATTTGAAAAGTAAGATTTTAATTCTGTCCTGAAGAGTATTTAAATCTGAAAGAAAATTACCAGTCAACTAACTAGGGGATCTGAAGAACAATTGTCAGAGCTGAAACGTCCTTACTTCCCCCCACAAAAGCAAGCAAGGCCATCAGTCTCAAAGTTTTTGTTCAATACTCCACTGCCAGGAAATGTTTTCAAATTCAGATGAAGGGAATAAAAATAATAACAACCCTAAGTATATCATTAAAAGGTTTATGTAGCAAATAACACAGGCATTAGGTCATCAGGACCTTAAAGTCCTTGACTGATGCCAGAGATGCAGCCATGCTGCAGTACAAGAGAGATGAGTGCCCTAGGACTTGTGTAACAAGATGTTATATTTTTCCACGTGCAACGAACAGCTCTATACAAAGTCAGAGAAGAAAGCAATGCTCCAAAGCCTCCTCACTTTACAGGAGGGCAGAGATGCTTTTGTGATGAAGTTCAGTTCTTGGATGGGTCCAAATCAGTAGCATTTTTTGGTCTACCCTGAAATTTGATGCACCTCACAGAGGGAGACTGAAGCTGTGGACTGAGGGAAGCAGACAGGATGCACCAGTTCCTGGAGATGGTTCTTCTGAAAACAGGTGCTCTTTTAGCTATGTGTGCATGCATAAATAAGTACAGATGTGTGTGAAGACTTGGGGAAGCAAACCACGGCTTCTGAACAAGCTCAGTCTCTCAGCACATACTCTGCTATGTCTTGACACCAGTTCACCTTTCATGACACAATATTGGCAGCAAACTATAGGAAGCATCTGTTTGCCTTGGTAGATAAATGAGTAGCAGCTGGGAAAAAATAGAGTTCATGTGGGGACAGAGGCATTGAAAGGCTTTCTGAGCTATTGATTTTTGCATGTTCTCAAGGGAGCACAATGAGGAAACAGATTTTGTGTCAGGCCTGCTTACCCCGAAATTTCTATATTTTGCCATCCAGCCCAATTTATAGATTGATTGAACCTGGTTAACACTGCTTAATAACCATCACAAATGATTATTGAAGCAAATTATTTAATGTTTTAGAAAAATCTCTTCTAAATCCTTGATAAAGGATTTGTGTATCCTAAGTTGCTGCACAAAACATTTTGTGTGAATCATAGAATATCCTTAGTCGGAAAGGACCCCCAAGGATCATCAAGTCCAGCTCCTGGCCCTGCACAGGACATCCCAAGGGTCACATCATGGGCCTGAGAGCACTGTCCAAACGCTCCTTGAACTCTGTCAGCCTTGATGCTGTGACCACTTCCCTGGGGAGCCTGTTCCAGTGCCCAACCACTTGCTGGGTGGAAAACCTATTTCTAATATTCAACCTAAACCTCCCCTGACTCAGCTTCAGTCCATTCCCTCAAGTCCTGTCACTGGTCCTGTCACAGAAGAGATCAGTGTCCGCTCCTCCTCTTCCCCTCACAAGGAAGTTGTAACTGCAATCAGGTCTCCCCTCAGCCTCCTCTTTCCCAGGCAGAACAGACCCAGTGACCTCAGTCTCTCCTCATTTGGCTTCCCCTCAAGGCCCTTCACCATCTTTGTTGCCCTCCTTTGGACACTCTTTAATATTTTAATGTCTTTCTCATATTGTGGCACCCAAAACTGCCCACAATATTCAAGGTGAGGCCATCCCAGAGCACAGCAGAGCAGGACAGTCCCCTCCCTTGCCCGGCTGGCGATGCTGTGCCTGATGCCCCCCAGGACACGCTTGGCCCTCCTGGCTGCCAGGGCACTGCTGACTCATGGTCAACTTTCCCTCAACCAGGACCCCCAGGGCCCTTTCCATGGCACTGCTTTCCAGCATCTCATCCCCAGTCTGAACGTTCATCTCGGGTTGCTCCATCCCAGGTGCAGAATCCAGCACTTATCTTTGTTGAACTTAATACAGTTGGTGATTGCCCAGCCCTCTGATTTGTTGAAGTGTCTCTGCAGGCCCTCCCTGCCTCTGAGGTACTCAACAGCTCCTCTCAATTCATCAGCTTTCATCAGCAAACATACTTGGTATGCCTCCAAGTCTCGTGTCCAAATTTATGGAGATGTTGAAGAGACATGTTGAAGAGAATACTGAACCCCATCCCAGGAGAAAACCAGTGGTGACCATCAGCTGGGATGGGAATTGCCCACCTGCGTGGCCCAGCTGTCCCTTTCTACAGGTGGGTATTGAGTATCAACAGGATTTTGGGGTTGTTCTTGTCCACTTTCCCACTCTGCCCTCTGCACAGCCAGACCTCAGGCATCCTGAGCCATTCAGCTGCTGGGTGGACAGAGGGCACAGACCACAGCGTCTCTTCCCCCATACCCCACAGGTGTTTTGCTTCTGTCCAAACTCATCCTGCTCATAAAAGCATTGCAGTTACTATAATTTTGCAAGAACACCCATGGTATTAAGATGTAGTTCCAAACCTGTATTCCTTGGATTCCTTACATCTTTCCTTGCAAGTACATGCAGGCAGTGCACGGGTTGCACTTGCTTTAGGACTGTAACTGCTTCTGCACATGGTGCTGTGCTCACTCCCCTGCTGACACTTCTGAACCAAAGGTCCCCTCAAAATACTTCATACAGAGGTGGGGTGTGCAGGATGGCAGCTAATGGCCATTTTCACACAACTCTTTGAGAAATATCTGCCCCCAGGGCCAACTCAAAACACATCTCTGCCTTTCCATGCATCTCTCTCTCTCCGTTGCTCACTCAGCTCTAATCATTAGGACTCAATCGCTTCCGCAAAGGTGAATGCCTTGACAGGGTCTTCTTGCATCCTGTTGTTCATGAATCCTTGTTCCTGTCACACAAATAACTATAATTACTGCTTTTCTAAACCTTTGCCTGATTGTCTTAGCAAAAGAAAAAAAAAGAGAGCCAGCAGAAAAGGGAGGGTGCGAAGTCAGACATCTTGGAAATAAAAATAACCTCTTGCCTCTTTTATTAAAGTTGTTCCTTTTAGGTCAGAGCCCATATGCGCACACATGGGCACACATTGCTTCCTCTACTCCACAGTGCCTGGGGTAGTTGTCTAGTTTTAAATTGGCCAAAGGAGATGAAGAGTGGCAGAAGGTTATTTTTAATCTGTTAATGTGTTATGGGAGACTGTTGCAGCAAGGAAGTGTAGAAGATGGGGGAAGGCGGAGAGAAAATGTGAAATGAGTTTGTTTGAACTAAGGGAGCACATGATGTGAGAATTTCAAAGCTCCTTGTACCAGACTTTTATAGTAGCAATAAAAGAACATCTTTTCCCCCACTTTTGTTACTCCCTGAGAGGACATGTCCCTATGTAGAACATGGGAGTCTTGGCTTAACTGAGTCTGTGGTAAAGGGGTAAGGGACCACCTCACAACTGGACTTTTCCAGAAAGCTCCTGGCTGCTTACATAGCTCAGCATAACAAGAAATGTCACCACTAATACACCCAGGAACTCTGGATTTTGCACCGCACCGTTAGCCTGCCTGACCCTGGGAGATGGTGGGACCTGACAAGACAGGCAATCAGAGGACCTCCTTTTCCCCTGGCAGCTGTTAGGTCCTTGCTATTCCCACTCCTTCCTCTATGAAATATCAATTTATTCCTGCTTCTCGTGTTTATTCTGTGTTTTTCTTCCTTTTTTTCTTCACTTTATGTAAGAGAATTCTTAGCAATTTCAGGCAGGTCCAGCTGTGGTTAATTTGTCACGGAGGAAATAATATCAAATGGAGCAGTGCTGGGGAAACAAACAGCCCAGCGCAAAGCCTGCCCCTAATTGATTGATGAAAAGAAAATTAGGGTTGCCTCCAGAAACAATTTCCATATCAATGGGAATGGAAAGGAAGCTGTGCTGCAGATTGTGGGCGACCCGCTGCAGCTCTTTGGCCTCTGAATTGCACTGGCAGCAAGGTGCCAGCCAGTGTGCCTGGGGCTCCCACCCGCAGCCAGCGTGCACGCCCCAGGCTAGCGTGGGACCACGCTGCCACTGATGGACCCCCAGGGCAGGGCGCGGCACAGCACAGGCTGTGTCCGTGGCCAAGCCCAGTTAGGGGGCTGGGAGCACAGTGCTGTGCTGAGAGACGGAATTTAGCTTCTTCCACCCCCTCAAAAGAAACAGATGCCATATTTTGTGGGCTTTTCTCTTCCCTTTGCTTTTCTTCCAGGAAAAGAAAGGTTCTGCCTCAGCTCGAGTACTGATTGCTACCACTTCACACGGACTGACTTTCTTTTATTTTCTCTGTAACAAAGTCATCCAGGAGACTTCCCAGCAGGAGTTTTTCCCCTTCAGAAAAAGTTCTGCAGGTGCCCATGGCAATGGCGGCACAGTGGCGATTATTGGGACCCTGTTCTTTGTTTTTGATGGTTAAGGTAGCTTGTGTTAAAATTGACTAATGATATGGGGGATGTCTTTTATTTGCTTGTCTGGAGATATCTTAAGGAAGGCCTAGTTTCAGGGAAGGAAGTTCACTGCAGGAGTCTCAGGGTGGGGAAGCACAGTCGCCCACATTGCCAGCTGCTTTTGAAAACCTTGGTCATGCAAGTTTGTGTGTGCCTTTTGTTTGTCAGGGAGGCCACAAAGAGCAAAATCAAGCTCCTGGCATCTAAATCATGAACAAATGTTCCTCTTACTTTGGTGTAGTACAAAATTAACAGTTTACAAATTTTAATAGACCTTGGAGAAAAACCAGCTCAAAGAGGAAAAAAAACCCAAACCTAAACCTGGACTTGGAGCTTTAAAAAATAAATGAATCCATTTTCATAGTTGTCCATTGGGCACACCTCTCTCAAGTCTTGCATTTACCAATGCATAATTCCTGCTCTGTAATGGCTCAGTCCTGAGGGGAATTTGGCACCTAGATAGGAGGAGCCATTTCTCACAGCACAGGTGCTATCCATGGCTTCACTTCTATGTTTTAAAGCCATGTCCTTTTCAAAGCCAGAATGCACACTGCCGTGTTTGGCAACGTTTTGATTGCTTGTTGTGACCATGACAGCATCAGAAAAAAAGAAAAGCAAGGCCAATGTGATTTTCTCTGTGCTGACTTTTTCTGGCTCACCTTTTTCAACAGCCATTCCTGAAATAAATGGAAAGGCTGTCACTAAACAGACTCTCCACTAATGAGCGCCCTCTTCGTTATTGTCATCAGTGCCTGCAGCCTGGAGAACATGCAGGAGAAACTGTCTGAAAGGAAACAGCCTGAAGACAGAGAGAGAAACAAAGGCCTTTTCCGACCTAAACGATTCCATGATTCTATGGTTCTCCTCTTCTATGATTCTATGACATATAATGCACCAATTGACCTGAAGATGGATTTCTCTCAAAGTAACATGACATATTTTTATCTGTCTGTATTTACAGAAATAAATTTTACAGCACTGCTTTTTGGGCAGACAAAAGTTAGCAGGCTCTGAGGAGCATCCATATTTCAGTAATCTGTAAAAATTTTAAAAGCCTGTGTATCAAAGACATGACTTAAGGGGCAACTGAGGGAAAAGGAGTAAGTGGAAACAGACCAGTGCTGAGAATGAAGTTGTGCATTGGCAAAAATTTCTACTGTTTTTTTAAATACCCTTTCAATAGCATCGTCTTTCTGGGGAAAACTGGAGCTTTCTATTGAAATGCTGTTGAAGTAATGTTGTGTTTGGAGCATTTTCTGATACTTAGCTTTCTAGTCTAGTAATTATAATTTGCCACAGAGGGAGAACATGCTCTGTTGTTGCTGCTGTCGTCAATTTTTAGTAAGAAGTCTCTCTTTCCCTACCTTCACTAGGGAATGAAAAGCTTGCACTTGATGCAGAGATAGAGCGGAAGACAAACAAGGAGAATGACAAAATTAGACAAGTCAAAGCACCATGGTTTTTTGGTTTTTTTTAATCTACTCTTTGGTACTTTCTCTTCTTAGTTTTTTGTCACTTTTTTTTCAGTTTGTCAGGGCTGTTCTCTTAGACTATCAGCTTTTTCCACAGGGATTGAAGAGAAAAAGTTGAGTTTTCACACAGGTTAGCATGTTGTGGTCTTGACTGGCAGAGGGTTAGGGGTTACAGCATGTGCCAGTCACTGCAGACAGACAGCTACAAGGAAAGGTCATCTGGACAGCCCTTTGCTATGGTAAACAGTAGAGGAACCCAAACAAGAAGGTTGAAGTATTCAATTTAAAAAAAAAAATAAAAATAGAAAAAAGTGAGTAGAACCCTTGTTCTGAAAGAGACTTAGGCAAACAACCAGCAGAAAACCATCACAACCAGCACTCCTGCTGTTTGAGCATTTGTCAGACCCTGGAAACTGTTGTTGCTGAAGGCTGGTAGTTTTGCTACGTGCTGTATTTAGCTCCAGCGTACGGTCTTAAATGCCATCAGCCCCAAGGCAAGACTACAAATTTGCTAGCTGTGCTTTAGCAGTCTTCCTCAGCTTGAACTCAAGCACTTGCTTTATGACCTTACTAGGTCTGGGTTGGCAAGGCCCTGGTGCTTGTTCACGTGTATTTACAGGGGAGGCTTGATGCTCAGATGGAAGTGGCGTTGTTTCTGGAGAGAACAATCGAGACTAACAGGGTAAGGGCAGATCAGACATGACATTGTCAGCAAGAGACATGGCGCTGATACCACTAGGGTGGTATTTTAAATATACTTTTATGTGGTTTATTTGCGAAGAATGAACATAATGCTCCAAGAGATGAAGAACTCCACCTGCTCTAGAGATGTAGCTATAGCAACCTCCACATGATTACATTGCTAATCTGCAGGTGTTGAAGAGGCATAGATAGATGCTGTTGAGTAATTCAGCTTCAAATAGATACTTTGATCTGCATAACAGCTTGCATTCATGTCCCAAATATGGATCATTTCCAGTTCTGCAATTCTTCCTTATAGAAGAAACATTCCTATCCTTTCTTTTGTAAGAGGAGTCTTAAAACTTGCCCACGGTATCTTACAAGACAATCAGCTCCCTAACTTTCGGGTGGAGCAGGAGCAAGGGGAAAATAAACGTTTTCACTGCCTAAAATGCCCAAATTATTTGTTGCATGTTTTGTCTGAGTGACTCCTCAATGGGAACAAAACCAAACAAAAGACAAAACTTGTTCTGCTTTCTCATATACATGATGTACTGACGAATGAATTCCATTTTCACATTAAAGACAATCTATTCCACTGCAGACTCTGGCACCAGTGTCTGAGCATGTGCCAGATCAGGTCATGCTTCATTAGCAGCCACAACACTGTTAAGAACATCAAGCTAAAGTCTGTCCTGCTTTACTCTCCACAAGGTGCCATTGAACTTGGTGGGTTGCCTGGGATGCAAGTCAAGGCAGAATATGGCTCACCATCAAACAGCTCCAAAGGAACCTGGACCTTTGATAGGCGAAATCTGCAATTCACTGATTCAATAAAAGAAAGGAATTAAAGAGCTCCAAGGGAAAAATGACCCTTCATTGTATTCCCTGCCAATCTGCTGGAGCACTCCTTTGAAAGGGTAGTTCAGCCACACACTCATCATTTCATGAAACCTGGTTAAGGGAATTTGATGAAGCCTCCTAAGTCTATATCATATGCCCCTCTCCTTCTTTTCCTCTATTTTATTTTTTTGTCAACTGAACATCCCACAGCCCACATCCCACAGTGCTCCCCTCACTTCCTGAAGCACCTACACTGCCCTGCTTCCTGCCCCCATTTCATTTTTGGCTTCACAGGTTTCTGCACAACTACTTTATTTATTTACCTGCATGACTTTTCTGTGTTAAAGAACAACAAATTAAAACATAAAAGCCATTTGAGATTCACTGATCGATGTTAAAAGCTTGCCTTTCATATGAAGACCATGCATGCGGCAGTGAAGTGGACCATGGCACAAGACCCGACTGTTCTGTCCACGGGAGCCTTTCTCATCTCTTGCCTAGGATGCAGATCTTTCAGAAAACGCTCTCTTGTTGACAAATTCAGATTTTCTTCATTCCTTCCCACAGCTCCCACTGCATTTCTGCTGCCTTCACTCCTGCCTCACTGAGCCCCTGTCCCAATCTCTGTTTCCTGCACTTTGTTACAGCCCCAGCCCTCTTGCATCCACTGACCTGGCCTGATCTGGGCTACCCCTGCCAGCAGGAGCCGCCAGGCTCCTCCACCTTCCACTCTGGAAGTCATTTCAGACTCTGTCCCTGGCTCCCGTGGCTTTTCCTTAGTGCCACCCATCAGTGTGTGACCCTGGCAGTGGGGGTTACTCACTCCTTGCAGGGTTAGGGGACAGCTGGAGAGGGGGATCGCAGAATCTGTCTTGGTTGAAGGGAAGCAGCACGTTGGCTTTTGTTGTGTTGGTCTTGGGTCTCCTGCACACTCCAGCCTTGTGCACTGAAGAGATTGGTCCTGCCTGGTTACACTCTAGTGGCCACACTTCCCACCTCAGGGAGTCAGCCTGAAATCACAAACTCCCTTTCAGCATGGCCATGTTAATTATACGCCTCTCTTCTCACTCCTTATTAATTAAATTTTCCATTAATTTCTCCGATACTCTGCCTGATATTGATATCAAGTAAACTGGACTATATTTACCTGCATGGTTTCATTTATCTCAGAATTTTTACACAGTACTGACACTGAACTATAAGAATGTCCTCATTATCAAAAATATTAATATTAATATTAAAAATTTACATACACAAGCTTAAAATACCCTTCATTGACTCTTGTGGACCATTTTGAGGACCTTCCAACTTAAAAAAATGGGTTAACCCTAGTGAAAATTGTTCAATATCTTTCTTAATTAGTAACATGTCAGAAAATACATTATTCCAAATAGCAGAAATAATTGTTGAACACTTTGGGGGTTTTCTTCATTGTTATTAATGGCTGGGCTGTCTTCAGCTAGTAATGAGTCTATGGAATTGATATTTTTTCTTCTATTATTTATATGTTTTCAAAAAAATCCTTCTTCTTCAACAAAGTCTGACCAGCCATGAAGTTTCTTCTGATGTCTTTAGTATCCTTTATCAATTTTCTACACCTCATAAACTCTTATTTATATGGTTTTTTATTACCTCTCCGTTTTTGCCATATGTTGCATATTGCTTTTTAATTCATTATTCCTGCCTTCATTCTTCCGCTGAAAGAGAATGTGCTTTTCACCAATATTGCTCAGCTCCTTTACTGTGAAGTAATGGCTTTTTGGCCATTTAATATGTGCTTCTGCCTGACAATTTTTTACACTCAGTTTCACTTGCAACTTTTCCAGTTTGGGAAACTAGCGTCTTTAACTGTTGAGTGTGTGTGGCGCTTGGAGTTGCACAGCTCGTCAGGGCAGCGATGGCAGCCTGTTCTTCCTGCTTCGGAACAGTTTTCCTTGCTGAAGGACAACAGCAGGACTGGGGCTGCAAAGTATCTCCCCTCTCCGAAGGTTTTGGTTTCATAGGTGTGTGATTTATGAACCCATTCCCTTACACAGAGGTAGAGCAGGCTTGCTGCCTCTGGTGTACCATGCCCACCATCCCCAAACCAGCAATGGTGGGTGGGGAACGTGCCAACCCCCCTCTCACAGCCTGTGCCCTGCCCAGGCAGGTTTTACCCAGCACTTCTAACATTGCCATCATATAGAGCCTCCCAGGAGGTTTCAGTAGGCCACTTATATTGCATTTCTTCCCAACAGGGATTACTTTCATTTCCTCCTGCTTGTTTCCCAAGCTTTTCTTATTTGTCTATAAATGCATGGGAAACAAGGACTCTGATGCCAGAGAAGATGGGAAGGGTCTCTGGTCAGACGAGAACCCCTGACCCACAGAGACCCATGGGAATGGGAATCTTGGAGGGTGAAAGAACCTGGCTCAGAGGTCAGGACAGGGCTGAACTGAACACTCCTTTTTAATCCTCTGCCTTAACTGCGAGACTTATCCTTCCTCTCGAATTGCTTTTGAGCTGTATTGCTCCCAGATGTGCAGAAGTGTTTTTAGTGAGCCCAAAAAGCCTCTCAGTTATCTAGCTGAGAGGGAAATGTCATATATTGCTAGAGGAAAATCTTAACTTTCTCTCTGTATGTGCATGCTAGTCCATAGCAGAAATACTTCCATCTACAAAAACATTATTTTGGGAATCAAAATCAGCACTTTTTCTTGTTTGAATGTGCTATTTTTCACTTTGCTTGGCACTTCAAGTGCAAGGTCATGTGGCAAATCATTACACGAGCAATGTTTATCTCTGTTTGAAGAACTCTGTCAAGAATTGATTTGAAAAAGGTTTGGGTAGTGCCTTTTTTTTACTTGTCAACAGTTCCATTATTCAAAGCCTATTTATGCAAAATCATTTGTTGCACAGGTATTTTCATTTTAATTGTAGAAAGAAGCCTTGGGGGTGAAAGAAAAAAAGAAAAATACCAATATTTTTGAAGCAGGAATAGTCATTTAAAAAATTTTAATGTTATATTGTGTCACATCCACACCCATGGATTCTATCAGAAATCCAGGGAAATGCTGTTTAGAGAGACCCCTGGAGATTACTTGGGCAAGCCTCACTGTTGAAGCTGGAGCAGCATCAACCCAGCTCAGTCCAGCCTGTGCACTCACACACACCACAAACACACACACACATCTCTGTCTCTGTGTGCATGCACACACACACTAAATGACAACTTTTATTGGCCTTCACTATTTTTAGTAGTCTTTAAAGGCTTACACAGGTTGCCGTATCTTAGAAATACAGCTTTTAACACCAGCTGGTTTGAGTCTGCTAAGTGTTTTATCTAGCAGATTAGGTTACACACCCTAGGGAGGAGAGCGACTTAACCACGTTGTGCAGCAGGTAAAGTGCTTTGGGGTCTGTGTTGTGTCAGTAAGACCAATACCAGGAAGCAGCAAGACTCATCTTAATCTTGCTGATTGCCTCAATTAACACAGTCCCTACAGTGTCCTCCTTGATATCTAATCCCTGCAGTTTCTTGTTCTGAATTTTGCTCTGACAATGTTATCAGATCATTGCTAAGGGTATAAAAGTGCATATTAAGTAAGCAAGGATGTGGTAGTTATTTAGAGAAGCCATGTGCTTAATTAGCATGGAAATCAAGCGATGGACTATTAAGTCTTCCGCGTAAGGCAAGAAATGTACTAGATACGGGCCCTAAAAATAAAAATATATTAAAAATAAATAAATGAAAGGAAGGAAAAATATACAGGAAGGAAAGGTAATTATAAGCAGAATTCAAAAGTTATTCCATTCATAACAACCTGTCTACTCCTGGCAATCACTTTCATCATTTGGAAATAACTCATACACAGCAACATAAGCAAGCAGCGAAAAAAGAGGGGGGGTTGTCCTCCCACATCTCACACATCCAAGATGTAGTGAAATTATCTTTTACACTCATGGGACTTTTCCTTATTCCTGAGGGTAGCCTCTACTCCCAGAGCAGCCCTGAGTGCATTTCTCAGTCATGCAAAGACAAATAAACATGAAGATTCAGATCCAGGGAACTTGATGGAATGATAATCTATATCTTTCCAGCCAATTCTGCAGATGATGCCTAGCATAAAGATTGCTGTGTTAAGGGAAAAAAAAAAAAACAACAACAACAACCCTAGCTGAGAATAAAAGTCAGTTTGGGAGGCTGACAACCTTGAACTGGCAATGAGTGCTGCTACCAGAAGCAATCCCGTGTCTGAAATTGCTTTCTGCTTTCTGATGTGCCATCTGATGCTCTGGACGGCTTTCAACAAGTGCCCCAGGGCCAGGATGCTGCAGTGAGTGAGCACGACCATCACAGTGAGAGCACCTGTGGGCCCTTCCCCAGGACAGCAGGGAGGCAGGCAGCACTCCTGCTCCCTCTGGGCACCCTGCATTGAAACCTCGTCTTGAGGATTACGTCCCCATCAGTACAAACTCTCTTCCCTCTGAAGGGTCAAGATGAGAGCCCCCAGTCAAGAGATTGTCCTTCTTTTTCCTTTTTTCCCCATGCCATCTTACCCTCAGTGTGCAATATATGGGATGATGTTTTGGAGAAGAACAGTGGAGAGTGAAACGTTCATTTCAAGCCCTGCATATTTAATCATGTCAATCCCTAAATATTTTATCTGGATCAATCTTTTATGTCAGTTCAGCACTCACTGGCTTGCTGGGCAACTGCCACGAAAGAGCGCAGCAGAGGCTCTGATGGTGAACAACTGCTGGGAAGACTTTTTCCTCCCTTCTTACCTCTGCCAAAATTTAAGCAACCTACACCTGTTTCTGAGCCAGGAAACACACTCTGTCTTTTGTATTGCCTTTCCTGACTGACTTCCTGACTGCATGTTACAGTGAGAGGCCAGGGTAGCACCAAAAAGAAATATTTCTGGAAGAGCAACAGATCTCTGCTAGAGTAAGAATATCCCATCCTTGCTGCTCACAATGCAAACAACACTTCATTTGCATTTCTGTGGTTTAAATGTAAATGGTCTAAGATAAGTCATTGTCAGACTCCTGTAAATATTGATGACTGCTCCGGGACCTGGTTTGTAACCATTTCTTTCTCTTCTCTCTCATATTAGCAGAGATGTGGATGGAGCTTCTGGGAGGGAAAAGAATAGCTTTGCTTAGTGGGTGACAGCAAAAGAAAAGAAGGAACTTAGAGAGAAAAATTTCTAGATGAATAATGAATTGAGCCAGGTTGGAGACTGTTGAATCTTAATTAGAAATCTGACATATCGTCGGCGTCCCGCCTTTGTGCTCGCTGCACTCAAAGGGATGCTCAGTACCAGCCGCACGTCCGTGGGTTCCGCACCTCTTGGTGGCTGTAAAGCCAGTGAGGGAGCCTGCTGTGGGACCAGGTGAGATGCAGCCACCCAGGCTGAGGTCAACTCTACTGCTTTTCTTATGCAGATGAAAGGACAGAAGAAAGTGCCAGCAAAAATGATGGGAAAAGGTGACTCAGTGGCAACCCCACCTCCCTCCAGAGAATATCAGCAGGTCTGATGAATTGTATTCAGCTTGTCTATTGTGAATAGATCCTGACAATTCTTCTTTCTGCTTTATTTTTTTTCCTAATGACAGTTTCAATACTCCTGTCTGAGGTGTCTTGGTGAAGTGCCTGGAGTTACCAAGGAGGGAGAGAGAACATCAATCCGCATCTGCTCTCTCCTGCAGAGAGTTGTCATCAGTCATCTTGTCTGGACTAGCAGGTGAGGGACAGTATGACCCAAAGGGCAGCCGCAGAACAAGGAGGCAGGTGAGGCTCTCCCAGACTGTGCTGTGAGAAGGTCATGTCCTTGGGCCTCAGTTTCTCCAACTCTAAAATGAAAAAAATTCTTATTGTTCCAATTTATTTCATGTCTTAGAGGAAGAGTACTCGGTAAGTGCTATGGTTTATTATTCTAATGTGACTGTAAAATCATGATGTCTTTATTGCAAAATGATCTTTAAAACATGAAGCATTAGGATGGTGACTGAAGTCATTAGTATCAAATTGTTCTGCTTTTGCCCTGTCACATTGATACTTCAAAGTAAAATTGTCCTGTGGGCGTTTGTAAGATTTTATGAGGATAACTTGTCTTTTCAAACCTTGTTCAGGAGGGCAAAAAAGCCTCCAGATGTTTTCTTAATGAAAAAGGACTAAGGTTGCTGCCTGCTTAATTCTGAAGCTGTCCTTTAATATTTAAATTCTAAACCCACTAACAATCAATGTGATGAACAATCAACAGGATGAAAATGAGTCTCCTATTGTTCAGAAGTGGTGCAGGCAGATGTCCCCACACCTTGGTCCCATCCAAGGCTGTTGAGCTCCCAGAGACATTGAATGGGGGAATGCCGTGGTGCCCCGTCCCTCCCTCTACCTGCAGAAAGGGAGTGAAGGTGTCTCTGCTCTCTGGTGTGAGTGTCTGCTGGCAGGGGCCACGTTTCTCTGCCACTTTGGGGTGCCTGACACCCAGCACAGGGGAGCCGCACCCATGCCACAGTCCTGGGTACAACCACTGCAGAAATACAGTACAAACATGCAAGATAGCACCATGCACTGTGCAGCTGCTGGGCTTGTAAAGAGTCTGGTTCTCCAGAACTGCCCTATCTTCTCTGTCTCACGGGCTGTATTACCACCAGGTTAACCAGGGCTTGACTCCTTGTCCTGCCCTTCCACCTTCTTTCAGGCTGGACTGCACTCCAAAATCATGTTGCCTCTTCTGGCAGAAAGTCCAAAGGTGTTTCAACTGTCTCAGTGAGTGCACTCTGCTACGTGGGGACACACCAGGAACAGCTTTTTTCCATCAACAGCTCCACTGGAGCAACTTTCTCACTCTCCTTCAACTTGTCATTCCCAGATCTTTCCTTTCCTTGTATACACATTTTGCAGATCGTGAACATGCTTGTGGTTGCCTATGGTTGCCCTGTTTTGACCCAATCCACAAGTGCCAGGAGGGAAGCTTTCTTCACTTTTTTTTTTCCAGCCTAGCTATTTAGCAAAAACTGCTACTGGCAAATGTGTTTATTTGCTTTTTCACTCCCTTTTTTTCCCTGCCCGTTCTCCCAAATGACCTTGGGATTTGCTAGGCAGTTTCCAAACAATTTTGATCAAATGAAAGTGGCTTCAAATGCTACAAATATAACAATGAATTAAATATGTCTGGAGTTGTTCCCTGGCAAAGAACAGTTCTTTCTTGCCCATGTGATTCAACAACTTTTTCCCAACACTGTGTATTTGGAATGGTCCTGAGCTTGACCCTTACATCTTGTCCAGGAATTGATGGATGGGTGCTGGTCAGCACAGGCCAAACTGGGGTAAGGGGTCACAACCATTGTGGGCTGTATACATGACAGCATGTCCATAGCCACATCTTAGTTTTCTCAAATGGATGTATCCAATGGATATGCCTGCAAATCAAACAGAGGTGAAAGCCAGACAGCAGAGAGCCAAGAATCTACACCAAGTCATCTCCTGACACTGGAGAGCCTGGACACAGGACAGCCTCACAACAATCTTGATTTCATCAGCTCAGGACTGAGTTGGTGGTGATTGTGAATGGAGATGCCCCAGGTGTGTGTGGATGGCCTGAGCCAGGGCCATTTGCTCGTACAGCACTGCCTATGATTGCTCCAGAAAATGTGTGGGAAAGTGCTGTTCCCAGGCCCTCACATCGAAAGTTTAACAAGGGCACTGGTTGTGTGCTGGACAAAGAGACACCTCACTGTCCCCTCTATCACATGGTCTTGGACCGAGCCCTAGATGGTGATAGAGGTCACAGAATGTGCTTTTCAGAAGCAATGATGCAGCTAGTCCTGAGTTAAATGGAAAGAGCCCCTAATGGGGTGTAATCCCACCACCACTGGAGTGGGAAGTACCTGTGGCCCCTGAAGAAGTGTAACCCAAAGGGACTGCACAAGGCTGGCAGAGGGATCTGGTTTTGAAGTATCTGAACTACAGAGAATATCCCACAGGCAAAGCTGGGGACCGCAGCAAGTCACCAGGTACTGCACAGGAAGAGACAAGTGCTTCTGCCTTTAACTCTTCCCCAGGATTCCACAAATTCATGTCTGGCTCTACAATCAGATTTTCAAAGTCCACATGAGCAATCTCAGGTTTTGAGAAGTTGCTTTCGGTAGGGTTTTAGGGAGCCCCTCATTTTGCATGGGTCTTTGATATGCAGCAACATCTGTAAATTTAATGTCACAAGTGAAGTCCAGTGAAGGAACGACCACTATGGCTCTGAAGCAGCTATTGAGTATCACTACTGCCTAGTTTTGTGGCAAACAAGTCCATTAGCATTTAAATTGATTCTTAAATATTTTCGTAGAAATTCACAGCAATATAAGCCTTGAATCCAGGACTGGTAATATTGTGATTTTAATGTCTAATTTTAGATTTAGCTTTTAGTCTGATAGATTGCAATTATAAGGCCATGATATTTCAGAGAGCTGCTTTAAAATGCACAGATTTGTGTTTTGCCTTTAATGAGTAAAAGAAAAAAGAAAAAAAAAAAAGGAAGTAAGCATTATCCCATGTCCCTATGCAAAACCGATGCCAAATCCTGACATTCTCGGACAAAAACCCCTCATACATTCTAGTTACATGGCAGTAGTCTTTGCCTGTCTCAGCTGTGTACTTCAGGCCATTAGTTTCTCTGATAAATTTCTCCACCCACTCTGGAAGCATTAAAAAAATGTTTCATATGGGTACAAGAAGGCAAAAATCAGCATAAGCCAAACCTGTGTGGCTTTTCAGTGACCTTTGTGATTGGGAGTCTGTTTTCGCTACATTTATTTTATACTGGTAGTTAATGTTACCCCATGTAAATCCTTAAGAGTTTTGTGATTTTGAGAGGTGGGATTTCTCCAGATGTGGTTTCCATGGCTGAGAACACTGCTGCCACTTACGTCGGTCACGACTGAAATGTGAGAATCTTCAGAGACCAACAAGTTAACAAATGGACACTTAGCAATATTGCTCCTCTGCTTGAATCTGTATTTAATTAGCTTGAGGAAGACATAAAGGCTGCTTTTTCAGGTGTGAGTTGCAACAAGACCCTGGGGGAAAAGAAAGAAACCATTTAAGGGAAGGAAGTGCTTGTGCTATTACAGCCACAGAAGGCTGACTTCACTCAGCCCTGCCCTGTTGCCAAGTGTTGACAATGTTGTACACGAAACACCCCTTCTCAGGCTTCTTCAGGAGCTCTAATAGGGGAACCATTTTAGATGATGAAGTACCACAACACTGACAATCCCACATCTTCGGCACTGCATTAAAAATGAGAAGAGATGCTTGAAAATATTCCGCTCGGGTATTAGTGAAGACATCTGGTTTTGGTGTGAGAAAAGCTAAGCCAAGCTCTACATGTTTCTTATCCATGTAACAAGCATTGCTGCAGGGAATGTAAGGGTAGAGAGAAATTACTGGCACAGAATTTTATTTTACTGAGCTAAATCTTCTATACAAAGGGTGTGTTTCTCTTTACCCATAAAAGTTTGACTATGAACTGAATGTCAGCAGTTCAGCAGAGTGCATTTCACTAAGTGCTAAATTCTCTTTCTTGCCAAGAACATGTTATCTGTTGATTAAAACATCAGGCTGCTTACACTGTGTTTGATACTGCATCAAAGGGGACACTGCACAGCCGAGACACGCACATTTCCTCTCCCACACTTCCTTTAGAAAACACACTGTACTTGTAAAAATCACAGTCAAAAACCTCAGAAAGTTATGTGAAGAAACAAGGTTAAATCAAAAATTTACAATCGAATCATCTTGATGTGATTTAAACACAAGGTTACACCCGGGAGTTCCAGGCCATTCAATGTAATCCATGATTCTGACCCTTTGAAATGGAGATGATCCAAATGGGACTGTGAACTTTGCATCTTTGACTACCTATACAGTTCATTATAAAATATAATCCATTTATTTCCATGAACCTAATCCAAATTCCAGTACAGTCAACAGAAACCTCACCACTGGCTTCACAATCAAAACCTATCACATAACCCAAAAAAGGAAAAAAAGCCAAACAAAACAAAACAAATCAAATGAATGATGGATTGTTCTGTCTTCATGGAGCACAGAGTGGCTTCAGTTTTAATGCTCACCCTTCAGCTTTACCTCCCAAACCTGTCTGTTTTGTGCATGTTGTGGAATGTCATATTTATTAAACCATTTTTCACAGCTGTGCCAGGGCAATAATGTAAAAACAAAACCAAGTGTAGGTTTGTGCATAACTGACACTGCAGTTCTGGTTCTATGCTCAGGGCTTCATGCAGGCAGGTGCAGGGACCAAGATGAGTGTTCCTTGATTTTAACCAGGGTCAGATTAGGCCCTTCGCTTTGAGTATGCCTTTGTCAAACAGTTCCTATAATCAGACAGCTGAGCTCTTTCAGTGCTAACATTTCCCTCATCCAGAGATGTCTGACACTGGTTGAACAATGCTTCCCACCCTCACAGCCCTGTGAGAGGGCTGGGAAACTACTAAATGTGTCAGAAGGGAAACTTGCAGAGCTGCTTGCACACCCCAACCTAAGATGAAGCAGTCCCTTTGCTAAATGTAGCCAGAGTGATTTGACCATAAAAGAGCTGCTACTATCTACCTAAACGATCTTGCTAATATCTCTTTCTTCCAGTGACTACATCCTTTTATATCTTATATAGCTGGTGAACCAAACGCATAAACCTTTTCTCCTGATAGCCCATTAGGTATGCTTTTGAGGTACAACCTCAGTAATTACTTCCTTCCAATGTAATTGTATTTTAATTACACATTTAAGGCCAAATTCCTTCCTCATCCATCCCAACTAAAACTCTCTGAAACCTTATTAATTTTAATTAAGTAGGAGTTGATGCAAAATTTCCAAGTGCTCAATTCTGCATTAAAAGTTTCAAATTCATTTAAACGTGGATTTAATTTCCATAAGCACTTCAGTTGGTAGTGTGCTCCCTCGTTTAGTCTTTCAGAGCAATAACATGAAATATATAAAACATAAAGTCCTTTCCAACAGATGATATTAGGACATAGCTCACCTTTAAATATATCCTCATTTGCTGCAGCTACCTGAGGGATGTTTGCTACAGGCTCTAACAAGACTTCTCTCTTACTACCATCAGTAGCAGTGCTACTCCAAAGAGATGAACTGCAGCTGGAGGTAAACTGTCCCTTTCTGAGAGGTGGGACAGAGCTTATGTCATCAGCCAGTGCAGTAGACACAGAAAGACAGCCTGGAAATGAAGCAGGCAAACTGCCAGAAGGGACTTGGGTCACTGAGAACTCAAAAAGCCAGTTTGAAGTGTTCACATGAGCAGGGAATTGATACATGGAGCTGGCTGTGAAAGAGAGTGAGAAAACATAGAAGTAAAACTTTTCACTGTCTCACTGAGCAAAAAGGACAAGAAGTCGCTCGAGAGAGTTACTTATTATTTTCAAAATAATACTTGGAACAATTGAACCGTCAAGAAAGTTATTTGAAGACTTGACCTGGACAGAATAAGACTGTAGAGGGATTCAGTAATTGTGCTCAAAATTGAAAATAAAAATATGGGGCAATTGAGCCTTATGTTTCAGATGTAAGGTCTCTGTCACTATGCATATCTTTGGAGACATTATCGAGCCCCTAATTAAAAACAAGAGGTGCTTGTGGGATTCCAGAGTGCAAGTGAAGTTATTGAGAGAAACCCTGGAGAGATCAGCCAGCATCACAAAGAGGTCACTGCTGAGTGCTCAGACAAGTATAACACATGTCACTGGGCCTCCAAAGCTCTCAGGTGAGGAGAGGGTAGTGCCCAGCAATGTCTCTGGAATACAGTGAGCTGGGCATGCCGCAGAGAGCACCACACAGAAGGGCTGTTTGCAAAACCTTTACAGCCCAGAAGGGGAGTATAACCTACTGCTCATAGCAGGCACTGCAGGATGTGCCTGTGCTGACTCCCAGCATTTCTCTTAAGCAGTCACCCTGTAGCTCCAGCAAAGGCCTGGCATTGTTTATGCAACATACGCTGAACACGTGGGAGACAGGCTTGCCTGAGCAGACCCATGGAGCATATCCTCTGGCCAAGCATGAATGCCCACAGCAAACACTGTCAGACGGGGAAAACAGTGAGCTGGCAGGGAGATAGCCCTGGGGGAAAAAAAAACCAAACAGCCTGGACAGGTCTGTTTGCTTTCAATAACAGGAATGTGTACAGCCACCCCAGCTCATTGCCCCAGCTCCACAGAGACTAGCTTCCTCAGAGCAGCTTTCTAGGCTTTTGGGAGCCCTAAGTGCAAAGGGAGTGAGGTTACAGGCTTTGATGTGGAGCGAAACAGTGGTGAAATGTGATTTGAGTCTGAATAACGGAAGAAAAGCTCTGCCTAAGAGAAATTCCTAGGAGAAAAGTTTAAAAAAGCAGGAGACAGAGCTGGGTGTAAGACAGAAGACATTACAGTCATGTTGGACATGATATGCTGCATAAAATAGTGTGTGACAACAGGTCAGAAGCTTGGTGTGAGTTTCAGGGCTACATCTGTAATTGCCAGTTGTGCACAGAGTCCCATGACACAGAGGAAAGGGGGATCATATGGATGTCTGTCTGACCCTTCCATAGCCTCTCCACTTTCAGTTCAAATGCAGAGAGAATGTGATGCTCCTGGGCCCAGAGGGTCAGGGCAGCCTCTTACCAGCCTCTGCACCAGCTTCACATGAATCCTCAATGTCAAAATCACTAGGATTGTCATTTCTAAAGCATTATACACAGATACGGGGCACAGGAAGCCTGAGAGATTAGAGATTGAAGTCAGAGAAACCCCTGGAGATGTTTGTTGCAAGTGGTGTCATTTATTGTTACAACCCATGGCACTGGCCAGATGTTACAAACCCCGCAGTGTGAAAGAGCCCCAGCACCTGACACCACCCTCAAGCCTAGGAGGAGCTTACAAAGGCATTCAGCTTGTAAAGTCTTAGACAGACAGGAGACTCTGCTAGTCGAGACCTCCCATCTGAGACTGTACAGCACCTGCCACACCAGATCACCACAGCCTAAAAAAATTGTCCCTTTTTCTCAGGGAGGGGCAGCCAGTTGCAGTCACACCAGGAGAGAACAGCACCAGATGTTACCACCAGGGCAAAGCCAAAACTGAAAGATCTCCCAACATGAAACAGCAGAGCTGCAGATGAGTCAGGAGACAACTGGAGGTCAAAACAGTGCAGGGTGACTCAGGGGCTCTCCTGACTTAGCAGAGTGTGAACAGTTAAAAAGATATATTTAATTATTGCTTGTTTCATGTAAATGTTTGCTGTTCGTGTGTGTTGTTTGGGCAACGAAGGTATAAAGAAAGGTAGGATGCTCTGGCACAAGACAACTGGACCTGTCCCCGTTATACATCCTACCTACTGACACTGCTGAAAGCTAGTCCCTGGCAGGCACTCTGCCTGATGGCTGAGAAGCATGGCTACAGCATCCTCCGCAGCTGTAATGCCTCTGAAAAGAGCTTTTTTCCAATAAGGAGCTTGTTTCATTTTTACAAACAATGAAGGGCTTTTTGGCTCTTGCTCAGCATGTGTTACCTGACATGCCAGGCATTCCCAGCAGCTATGAGGAGAGTCAGGCAGTGAGGAACTGCTCTGTGTACTGAGCTGAACTTACTTTCTCGTTTTTCCAAGTCTTGGCAGACAGGTAAATTTTTTAAAGGTACTTGTTTCTAAATAAAACATATAACTCGTTTTGCTGCAGTCTATCCATCTAGTGTGCTGTGCTTGTGGGTACGAAGTCACCAGTACCAGTCAAGGTGACTGAGAATTAAACAGGAAATACATGTTCTTCCATCAGAGACAGAGTGGTTGAAGTTAAAAGATTTCAAGGTATTCTGCAGTTTTGAAGCTTGCTGTTCCTTCCCTGCTTAAATAAAGAGAAGTGGAGCTAAATGATACATTTCTGCATAATTGAAAATGCACAAACACAGGGAGAGAGACAAAAAGAGAGAAAGCTAACTGGAAGCAGTTTCCCAATATGTGCAAGTTACTTGATCTTGGCCAACAGAGCCTGGAGTTTCAAGCCATTTAGGCACTCTGGAAAATTTGCTCTGGATATGAAACGCATTTACTGGGCAGCTGCAATGCTGGTCAATTCTGTGCTGCAGCCAGCCCTGGGGAAAGAGAGGTCTCTCAGTGGCTGCAGCCAGCACTCTGGGCAGCTTCCAGTCCTCCTCTCCTGCCAACAGTAAATAAAAGCATAATGAAATAAGAACAGCTAATGCTAACGCCCAAAAGCCGATGTTGGAACGAGGAGCGTGAGACCGGAGGAACGCAAGTAGCCTCTCCTCTCTACTGCAAAGCACTTGCAGCTCAGACACATCCTGAGCCAGGCTGCTTTTTTGTGTATTCAGTAGCTCCCAGAGGGTTTTCCCTTCCATGAATTCATTCAGCCTTCTCTCAGGCTGCACTGCTGATCAATGTTTTTTACACAGGCAGCCCCACCGAGGAGAAAGAGAATCAATACTCACTTTGGTCATGGCCTCTCCAGTCCTCAGCCATTCCCTCATGTGTCCTTGTGTTAACAACCACATGTAAGGGATAGGAATGAGATCAGCAGCTGCCAGCAGGGCCCCGTGCCATAGAAGTTTCCAAATAATGTTTTTTCTCTATCTCTTAGGGACACACAATGCAGCCGGCACTCTTGTCCTGTTATTATACCTTTTTCTGTGCATACAATGCATCTGGCAAATACACATTGAAGTAAATATAAGAAAAAAATTTAAAATAAAATCTTGCAAATGAAACCAAAAAACCAAATCAACGTGAAAACAGTGATGCTGAAGTTTTGTTCCATACACATATGTGTATGTTAATATTTAGTAATATGCAGAAATTACAGATGTGATTTAAGCCTTCTGAGATTTTATGTTAGTTTTTCCCTCTGCAAAATAAAATTCTCAGTGCAGGACGCATGGCATGCAAGAACTAAGAATTGTGATGATGAGATGGTCAGTATTATTGACATTTTTCCTTTCATACTTTAATTTGACAGAACTAGGTAAACACCTTTCCTAAAAGAATGAACTCAAATTTAATTCAGCTGAGTCACTGAGTGAAAGAATGAATTATTTTCTTAATTTCCCTTAGGAAAGAAAGGTCTTTGCTTTACTCATACATGCCATCAAAATAAAATGGTGTGAAGAGCTACAAGTCAGTCAGCAATGAAATGTTGTGGAGTAAATGGGAGGCAAATGTTAAAAATCCTCCTGTGAGCAGCCAAGAAGAAAACTCCTTCGTGATACATGTAGGTGACATAATCTTGGGACAGCCTTTCTGTAGGTGTGGGCCTTCTTTGCATGTTCCTCAGGAGAAATCTGCACATCATTTGCCAAAATGGCTGTAGATTTATGTCTTTGTTTTCTTAGAAATATGAATCTTTGTCTATTCAGTGATTTTCAGTCTAGAATTAGACATTACATTCATGTCGTACATCAGTTCTTATAGGCTCACCAGAGACTTTCAAGCTCTTTCCTTAAGTTCCTATTTTCTAGCTGAATTGAAGCATGTCTTCTGCAATTAAAAAAAAAAAAAGTAAAAATCAAGCATTGATTTAAAGACATCAGGTGTTAGAAAACTGTCAGACAGAATCCGATTCCTGATCTGAGTCGTCTCGTGGTTCTCCTCATGTGGTTCATCAGTCCCTGGGCATCTGTGAACTCTCTCTAATGCGATCATGAAATGTGATTGAGGAAATGAAGTTCTTGGTCTCTACATAGCAATTGACCTGTGTAAAATGTCCTTGAAAACATATATTTCCATTGAAAGAAGTTGAGGAATCTATAAATTTAAAAAATTACTTACCTAGTATCTAAAAGCGCCAGCACTAGACCCTTCAGAGAACGGTGCAAGCAGTTTCATATTCTGCAATTATAAAGTAATGTGTCAGAAGGGGATATTGTTCCTACCCCTACCTTTCATGAAGCTTGTTTATGCCTTGAAGCAAAAGTTTATGTCACTTACTTTTTGAGACAACTTTTATTCCTTGCTGTAAATCAGGGTGTCTTATTGGAAAACATGGTCAGTTTTCTAAATCCCAGCACAGTATCTGACATCCCTTTCTTCAGCATTATCCTTCAATAAACTACTAATTCCAGCCCATAGTCATGAATAACCTGAAAATACTACATAAATACATGGTATCATAGATACAACAAAGTTGCTCTGTGTCAAAAGAAGTCAATATTTTCCCAATTTCACATTGATATCCCAGCCTTACCTGATGAATCAAAGATGGGATGTGTCATGCTGGAAGCTGCCTCCACAGGCACTGGGGAGAAGAGGCTGAGTTGTGACACAGTTTCAAATCCACCTTGGTGGAAGTGTTATCAGACACCTGTGCGGAGACCTCAACCACTTCCCTACTCCTCCTTTGTCTGAGGTCCAGTCACTTTTGGTTTTGATCCTTGTACTGGCATGCTTTCACTGCTGGGTTCTGGGCACCTCATTCTCTTGGTCCTGATGACATTATTAGGCATGCTGGTGAGGCCTAGGCCCAGGCCCAGCCTTTGGGAGGGAAACAAAAATTAGAAGTGAAATAGATTTTGAAGTAGGAAGCACTTTTCCCATGTTGAAGAGTCACAATAGTCCCAAAATGAGAAGGCATATTTTTAGTGATTAGCTGCAGTTAATCCTAAGAATGCTTAAGGCTTTGTAATAAGTCAAACACAATATCCTCTCCTCCACAGAGAAGTGAGACGTGGGGTTTCAGAGTGGAAGAACAAAAGGGTTACAAATGAGGTATTTGCAATAATTCCTCCACAGCAGCGATACACGCTACATAATATTTCCCCCTAAAACAGAAATCTGCCTTGAATAAAAGGAAGGAAATGACATTAGGAAAAAGAAGTCATATCTGCAAACTGCATGTAAATCAGAAGTTCATTAGGGGAGTATGCAGAGAAGCTTTTGGAATGTAATTTTGCTACCAACTAGTTTTCACAAGAATGAAGCAAGGCTTTCAAAAGCATCATTGCTATAAGTAATTCAAATTACCTACTCTACCTGATACTATCTCTTCCCACAGAGATTACAAAGCATTTAAGTTTTTACCCACTTTGTTACAGAAATCCCCAAAGAAGGTTTCAATCCATTTGTAAGCACTGCTGTGAGGAGAAAAGAAAAGACACCACAAGTTTTCAAAATTACCTCCGGCACATCTAGAGTTAAAAGCTTCTTACAGGCATTGTCTCTGTTCATCATAAAGTTCTTTGTTCAGAAATTTACCACTGAGTCACAGAAAAAAACCCACTCTGGACCAAAACTCAGTCTACAAGAGTTCAGCTAAGAAACAACAATTCCTGGCGCTTTGTCCCCTTCTTTTTTCTACCACTGGAATAGAAAAAGATTCTATGTGTTCTACCATTTCCAAGCATGAATGTACCCCTATTACTCAAAAAATTACTTTAATTTTAAAATAAAAGGTGTGGGCTTATAGCTGAGGTTGCTGACGATGTTTGAAGCATCAGGTGAGCTCAGCCACGCTGGTGGCCATGGATGGCTCAGCCATCATTCAGAGGCATGCACACTCTCCTAGGACATCTCCCATTTTGTAGCAATCCAAAGCCTTGCTTTTGTTTATGCAAACCTCCCTCTGGCACCCACAGGGGTGTGTTATAGCAAGGGTCATTAGGGGAGGTATCACTCGGTTTCTGTCCCTCCCCATGGCAAGCGAGACCCACACTTCGCAGTGTGCCAACGTACTCTGTAGGGACACAAAAGCCCTGGGACATCTTATCCTTCTCACAGCCCAGGGCAGAATTTAGGAGTGTGGCTGTGTGTTATTCTGGCTTGTCATAGAGCCACACCAGACTTGGCTGCTTGCAGCGTTCTCCAGCAAGGCCACTCCTCAGGGGAGCTGAAAGGGTTATGGATTGAGGCAGCTGAGCACTGGCCTAGCTTCAATCAGAACCGTTTCTAGCAAGGGTTTTGTACTGACATACAAGGGGTTCACTACGTTCTGCTTTGTGTGCTGAAGTTTGAGCAACTCCAAACAAAACAAAGTAAAAAAAAATGAAAAAAGAAGACACAGAAGAGGAAGACTGTGTGGAATAAAAAGGCCAAAGAATGAAGCTTCCCATAAGCTCCCTTACAAGGCCTACTGTCTGCTGTGCTTTAAAATCCACAGGTGAAAATCCAGGCATTCTGTGAACCAAGAGAGCTCTGCCTTCTGCTTTGGGGTGCCTAGGCTTCCAGATAAGGTCACTACTTTGCTGTCTTTACAGGTCCTGCAGCTTGATGTGCCTGCAAAGTTCCTGCAGGTCACAGCAGCTGCGTGAGGAGCACATGCCATCCTGAACAGAGCAGGAGGGAAGGAGCAGCAGAGAAACTGCCAGAAGACGGTCTAGTGGAAGGTGTCCCACCCATGGAACCACATGATGTCCCTGGGTGTTGGAACCAGATAATCTTTGAGATGCCTTCCAACCCCAGCCATTCTACCATTCTATAGAAAGACACCATTGTGGTGAAGCGGGAAAATGTCTATATTATTGTGCCTGGCTGCTTCCTGTCCTAGCTGCACCTTGCTGCCTGCGTGAATACACAGCTAAAGCAAAACTAACTGTGCAACTGACCAACAGCAGACCAGCAGAAAGGGTGGTGTAATCGGGGTCTCCTGGTGGCTCACAGTCGTCTGAGAGAGAAACTTGCTCACCAGCTTCTCTGGGCCTGGAGCACGACAGAGCCTCTCAACCCAAAACACGGTCTCAAGAAAGACCTGGAGCTTCTGAAAACAGCTATGTTGTATTAATAACTGAGGGAACCACAGAGCTAGAGGGACAAATACACAAATGCCTTAAGATACGGCATCCAAAAAAAAAAAAAAAGAAAGCAAAACAATTTCAGTGTTCTTCCAGCACTGCCTCTTGCATTTACTCCAGCACGCTATATTTGGTATGGTTGTTTCTGTAGGAGAGCTACTCTCTGACAAGTCCTCATGTAGAAGCAGCAAACCTCCAGGGAGTTTAAGGCAGCTTTTATTTAGACCCACGCTTTGTTATGATACCAAGTTTAGCCTCAGTCGTGCTGCTTACTGAAATCCCAGTGTCTGTGGCTGCTCACGAGTCAAGAGTCCACATTTCTTTGGTTTTACTGATTTCACAGCATCACTGCCCATGCAAAACTCTGCTCCTGTTAATCCAAATCTTCAACTGTAGCTCAGATGCCTGGCGATGGAGAGAGAGGGTGGTGGCAAAGACAGCACGCAATGTACGCTGATGGGGACAGGAACATTGTGTAGCTGTCAGCACAAAGAAAGGGAGGCTCATCTTGCAGCAGCAATATTTGGGACAGAAGGCTGGAAGATCAATTTAACTCCTTTGATGTGTCATATCTCGCTGGTAAAGGTTTAAATGCTATTTCTGTCTGCCACATTGATTTTCATTATCGTGGATCCTCTTCCTGAGGTGAAGAATTTCCCTCAGAGAAGTTTCCTGAACTTTTTAGCTTGCGGTGATATTATGGTTTAAATTACAACACAAATACCTGTACACTTATATGCACCAGCTCATATTATTCGTTGGAAATCTGTGTATGGTACTGTGTAATTTTAGTTTCCCATGACAGCAGCATTTAAATTTGGGATTTTCTTCAAAAAAAAAAGAAAAGAAAGAAAACAAATCATAGCTCATCCAAATTGCAAGTACAACACCTCGTCCCATTTGCTTCTCTTCCATTAATCTGGAGGTTGGGAGGCATTAAGTGACGCAAAACTTTTGAATCTGCCCCCTCAGAAACTCTGACAGCTCAGAACATCATACGTTCTCCGTTATTGTTCCAAAATATCAGCTTGCACACTCCAAAACTATTTAAGAAATACTGATTTAATCAGATACGCCCCCACATTTCTGCTACTGCCATCTTTTACTGTGAGTGTTAATATGCTGAGTGGGACAATGGTGGTGTTTTGCTTTTCCTCATAAATTCCGGGAATGGCTTCTTTCTGCTGTTTTAGCTATTTCATGTAACAAATAATCTTTGCAGTAGGAGAATTTGGCTCATCATGCAGATTTGTGTTCTTTGTAAGTAGAAAATAGTGGCAGACAGTCTTCCCCCTGTGTCAGTGCTTTTGTTCCAGTCAAGGTTGATAAAACACTTCTTGAAAAGAAATGCACAAACCAGCCTGTGCAGGAAACCTGATGGTGATGATGAGCACAACTTTGGGGGTGACATTCTGGTGTAGTGCAGTCCCTTCCCTGTGGCACTTGGCATTTGGCTGGTGGGGCTTGATAGGAGACCAACGAAAGTTCTTAAGGCTGAGATGAAAACCATGCATGGTGTTACTTCTGGAAGAGCTGTTTGGAGGAGCCTGAGTGTTCCCAGAATAGTCCAGTTTCTCTAACATAGCTACAAGAAACACATCAAGTTCCAAAGAGATTCTTTTTTTAGGCTTGGGTCTAAGGAGGTGGAGGAGGGGACAAGCAGTGGAAGGCTGACAAGGACAAGCAGGCATTCGTTTGAAGGGAAGTAATACATCTCCTAAACTCTTAAAGACTTACAGCATAAAGTCCTGGCAATCCCATCACTTTCCCCAAATATAAAAATGTCAGGATTTTGGTGTTGTTAGAAAAACAAGAAACAGCACAATGCTTACAACTACAACATGACACATTTTGCAGCATTATAATAATAATAAATACAACTTTATCTGGAAATAAATGAAATAAGTGCAAGATGAATAAATAAATGAAATAGTCACAGAATAAATAAATAAAATAAATATTCACAGGATTTAGTGCCCTTGGGATGCATTTTTGAAGGGATTATTTGGGTGTTTATGTTTTTCACTGCTCCTTGAAGAGTTCACCTTCCAGAGCAGTCTGGTGAATGCAGTTCAGCATGTCTCAGCTCCTCCATGGAAAGAAAGGAAAGATCTTGGGGTTAGACTCAGACATTTAGTTTTCTTGGGCATTAGGTACTTCCTTACCCTCTAGACAGCTTTCTTCTCTGGCTTACAGCTCTGGGTTTCCCTGCTGTCTTGGTCTTGTGCAGAAAATACAATCCAATTACTTCTTCCATGTGGAGAAGATGCAGAGAGGCAGCAGTGATAGATAAATCCCTGCAGGGCAGAAAGACCCATCCTCTGCAAAATAATGAACCCTGTTGCAAAAGGAAAAGAAAAAAAAAAAGCTTGGAAAAACACAACTTACAACTAAAGACCCCACAGCCCCGAGTGAACTGAAGTTGAAAGTTCATGTAGTTTTGAATCATTGCTCAAGGCTCTCTTCAGAGTCAAAGGGATCTCAGTTCATACACTGGCTATACAGTTAATCCTACTTTAGCAGCTGCAATCAAGTCAAAAGTTTTTACTGTTTGGGAGGGTTTTGAGTGAAAGCTGATATTGCGTGTGGCGAGAGAGAGCTTTCGTCAATTCCACAGACCTGAAATAATCAGTACCACAGTGTGAGCTCCACTTCAAAAGAATGCAGTGTAGGCCAAAACTTCTTTCCTAGTCCTGGATATTCATCACAGAGGAGCGAGCCTGGACATTTCTGAAGCAAACACTGGCATTATCAATCACAGCAGCACCTGAGCAAGTGATCTGATTTTAAAAGTGATGAAATGGAAACTGTTGGTGCTTTTTCACGTCTGAACATCAGATACTGTGTTCACAGCTTTCTCTGGATGGAGACATTTGATACTAGCCACTGTTTTGCAATTTGTCCTCTCTTCCTATGTGTTACAAATGTGGGTGCAAAAACCTGGGTACCGTTATTGTTTGTGATAAGAAGCATTGAATATCCACTCATCACTGCTTCACCATGATCACATTAATTATAAACACAGGTAATGGGCTGTCTTTGATGTCACTGGATTCATTATTATGATTTCTTCTTCCACTGTGTAAATCAGGATATTTGAGAATCTTCTTATTGAAAGCAGTTCCATTTGGGTATGTATAAAATTGTTGATCTTGCAAAACAATGTCTGACTATAGATTTTTGAACTCCCTCTTCCCCAAACCAAATTTTGTGAGTTATGGGTCTGTGAAATAAAAACATCATTCATCATGTGGCAGAGCACAGCTTGGAAAACTTTCCCAACGCTTTTTGCCCAGCTTGCAGATATGGCGATGTTCACTTTCTCTGCTTACCCAGAAGCCTGAACAGATACTATTAATTCAAGCACCCTCTGCACATCGCATGTGCGCTGCTGTAATTCTCAAGCAGCAGCACATGCTGTGCCCTCAGCAAAGCACAAGAAGAATAAGACTCTGAGACTGTAGCCACCTCTTCCCAGGTGACCTGAACATCAAAACTGTTTTTTTCTGGAGAAGCTGATGAATACATTTGAAATACACAAATATTTTTCAGCTAGTTTAAGCCATGGAAGGGAAGTTTTGTGGGCTGCAGAATAGGTGAGTGCAGTTTCAAAAACCTCTACCCTCTTTTTGTAGTCTGATGCCTAATGGTGGTGAGTTTATTAGCTTTTCTGTAAGGCTAATAAGCATAAGCTTATTAGGCATAAGCATCTGTTTCCATCCATGATGGACAGACTGAATTGCCTCCAAGACTGCTGACCTTCCCCTTTTAAAAGTCATTGGCAGCAGCTGAGCAGGATCAGACTATGGTGTGGGGTTTGTGGGAAGAGCAACCTGCCACATACACATCCTCGCCCAGACAAGCTGCATTGCACAGATCTCACTTCTTTAGGAATTCAGACTCTAAAAATATTATAATTTTGCCCTCTTTATTCTATGCATTTCATTCAGCTGTGCTTCAATCACTCTCTGCCAGCCTTTCTTGCTCTTGTGAGGCTGGAGAAGTCATAAATATGGCAGCTCCCTTTGAGCGTTAATGCTGGATGCTGTCCATGACTGCTGAGCTGCAATATGTGAGTCAGCGATACCACAAAGAGAGAGTTTATATTTCTTTCTTATTACATATTTTTAGTGTGTAAATCCACAGAGCAGAAGAAATTTATAGCCAAGTGAGTGGTCACAGGGAAAGTAATCTCCATATAAAGCAGTGGCAGATACCTCTCTCTGTCTGGGACTCCTTCTGTTGGGAAGTTTCCCACCAGGCTGAATGAAAACTTCAACCACTGGTGTTCTTTTTTTGTGGCTCAGTTAAGGACGGGGGGTCGCTGACATTGTTTATCCATTATTCATTTAGCAGTGCCTCTGGGAAGCAACTTAATGTCATGTATTTTTCACTTACATGAATTGCAATAAATTGGTTTCTTCTTCAAGCCTGCCTGCACTGGGGAAATTTTCTAAGTTGTTTTACAGCCAGCATAGCTTAAACTGTTAGGAGGCTGCTGCAAGGACCTGGCTATAGACAGCGTGAGGTGAGTGATCAGTTTTTATCTATGCAGCTTCAGATGGTGGCATGAGCTACCCTTACTAAAACATGAACTATTAAGACTACATAACCCAGAAATATTTTGGCTTTGTTGAAATACACAGTATCTGTCTCCCTTGGACTGAAAATGCTTCTATTCCAAAAATTGCTCATTCTCCCTTGAAAGGACTGGCTTTCAGTGGGAGATCTGAGTTTTTCTTGCTTTGCTTTCCTTGCCCTCTTTAAAGCAGGGTATTTTAAGTCAATACATCACTAACAAGCCCAGATGAGATTTCAGTGCAGCCTTTACTGTCAGAATCAAAATTACATGAAGTACTGCATTTTGAGGCAGTGATATGTGTGCACTCAGGAGGAGGTAGATTCTAATCTGGCCAGGTGAAATGCTCCCAGTTAAATCCCTTCACATGAGAGCCTGTGTGCAACCAACACACTTGTGCACTAATAAAACCGAGGGGCTGGAAAGAGAAAAAATTTCTCTCATGAGAAATAACATGAAGGATGTGAATAAATCACAGCTGAAAACATGGTGCAGAAAAGTGTGGTGGATATCCAAGAGACAGAGATGGTAGATCCTGTATTGCAGGAAGGCAGCTGAGGAGAAGGAGGAGGTGCTACACAGAAGGGAACACCCATTCTGTCCTCAAGACCTCCTGGTCTTGACATGAGCAGGATATGTGTCATTGGATGTGGTGGACTAAAAATTATCCTGTAGGTGCAAAGACACATTTCCTGAAGAAGTGAAATTTGCTGAATTTCAGCTGGAGTCAGATGCACATGCTTCACTCTTTTAGACAGTCTCCAAAAATAGTAGAAGCAAGGTAGGTTGTTAAAGCATGAGTCCAAGCCCTTGTGTGAAAACACTCCCCTTGGCATGGCAGGCATTTCTACCTCAGGATAAGGCACGGCCAGGTAAGGGTAGCGGAGACCATGCCCAGGGGGCCACAATCAGTCAGACATGCTCAGCCTGTCCCGGGAGCACCAGAAGACCCTACTTTTCCTGCAGCTCCCATATCTCCTCTATACTGGGCTTCTGGCATGAGGAGGCAGGGGCTGTGCTTTGCAATGTGCCAGGAATGAGAACACAGGGAAGAGGAGAAGGAAGGCAGGGAAGACTAGCTGGTTTTCAGCCTTTACCAAGCCATTTTCCTCCCGAGAACTGATCCACGGCTCCCTGTGAAATCAGAAAGCACGTGGTCATGCAAAGGGGCACTAGGATCCCAAAGGAGGAAGAGAGCCTCTTTCAAAGCAGAAATTGTCTGTATTTCCCTTCAGTGCTCCCATATGTTCTCAGATGGGCTATGGTCTCTTCTCAGGCTGCTCCTGGAGTGGGTTTGGCTTCCAGGGTTCCCACAATTTTGAAGGACAGTAAAAGGCAACTGGAACTGCTTTCTGACCTCTGCAAAGGGGCTGCTTGGTCACTTTTCCCTACATCTTTTCTTTCCAGGGCCAGTCACAAATGACATTCAGTAGTCTGTTGGCAGGGCTGCAAACCCAAGCTTAAATCAGCTCATGGGGACCTCTCCGTGCCCTGAGAGGAACCAGCTTGTTCACACCTCTACGTCCTCTACCTGTCCGGGAGAACGCCTGATTCCCAAGCCCGAATTTCTGCCTAGCCAAGTGGCCCAACACAGGACCCTGACCTGCCTGCTGTGGAACACCCCTGGAAGGAAGTGCCTGTCTCTCTTCTCTGCTGCCCTGTCCCACAGCCAAAGCAGCCTGACACCTCAGGGTCAAAGCCTGGTGCTCAGAGTTAGGGTGCCATGCACAGGTCTCCCTTGAGCTCTGCGCTGAGTGCAAAGGATGCCTGAGGGTACATGCCACCTTTCCATCATCCCAGAATTAGTTTCTGTGCAAAACAGTTCTGTACTTGCAGACACTTGAGGGTGTCATGTCCCTCCTTTGCCTTGCCTCCCAGAAGCTAAGATTCCCACATAAAATTCAAATGAAGATGGTTTTGGTGGGATTCTCAGTAAAAAAGCATGCTGAATGGTGAGACAACAAATACTTTCTGTCTCTGAGAAACGACTGTATGTGGTCCTTAGTGCTAGACTGCCCAGATTGTCTGCTATCTAATGAACCCTCATCTTGCCTCTACCAAACATTTGACTATAATCAAGGCTTTACACATTTGCTTTAGTCTATTCTTACTTCAGCTGACAACGTGCTGAGAACTGCCTTACTAGTTCTCTTGAGGCATTCCTGGTGGCTCTCCAAGTTGCTAAATCATCCTCCATGCAGATACTCACAGATCTGGTGGCTTAAACACAACTTCCATGCCCTTCCTCGGTTGAATTGAGGGATGGAGAGCAGGAGGTTACTCTGACCACCATGACAAAGGCAGCAGGCCCCTCTCATCCTTGCACAGCCACTGCTCAGCTTCAGGTTTGCAGTGAGCTCAGCTCTCCCTATGCAGTCGGGAAGCTTATGGGCAGCACAATACAGATCGTGAACTGTCAGAAAACTTCCCTACATTTTTTCCACAGCAGACAGATGTGTAGGTGGGTTTTTTTTGGTCTCAGAAGCCTGCAGCTTGATGATTCACCAGCACAAGCTTTGATGACTCCTACCCTCCAGTGCTGTTTCCAGCTCTACAGTTACACTGGCTGGTTGTGGTGCCCAGCTGGTAAGCTGAGGGCAAACCTGCAAGGAGAGGGTGTGTGAGCCAAAGGACACTTGCAGTGAGCAGACGAGGCTGTGTCTGGTGTGTATACTGCATGTTAGGCACTATGCTCCTGTGGCACACAGAAATATGGGAGTGTGAAACCCTTTTGAGGCTCTGTTGGAAGCTGCTTGTCAGTGTCTTCCCATCCTGGCCACGGAGATTGTGGTTCCAGGTGAAATCAAAGACCAAGGTTTTTTTCCCAGCACTTGCACTGTGCTTCCCCAGCCTCTTGCTGTGCCCTAACTGGAGGTTCAGCTCCAGCCATAGGCCTGTGAGAAAGGGGTTGCAGGTGATCCTCCTCTGCCACCAGCAGGCATCCATACAGCCAAAGCAGGCAATGGCAGCAGCACACCACTGTTAGCCCCCTCAAAAAAGGGCAGGTCCTCCCCAGAGGGAAGGTAGGCTGCAATGAGCCATAAGTGGGAATTTCAAACACCCACATTATATCCACATAATATTCACATAATAATTATGGATAACATAACATCAACTATGGACTGCTGAAGAGCAAACAGCAACATCCCTTCCCACAAATGCAAGGTTAATACTTTTTATCCACTTTATTGGCTGTGTTTAATTTACATTCTTTTTCATTTGGCTGTGAAAATACTCACGGAAGTGTGAATTGCAAACTCCATTTAAATACCTGTATTTATTTTCATTCTTCCCCTTTCAGTGAAATTTTTGGTGGCAGACAAACTTCTGATGGACAGTTTCCATACACATCTGTGGGGGTTTTCTTGATCTGTTGTAAATATAAATTATTTCATAGCCAGATATTGCCTGAACGTAATTGTTTACATACCAACTGGGGACAGATAATGTGTAGCCTAGGCTTTATTTAGCAACTTAAACTAAAATGTTACTGAGTGGTCGGTAGATGTAACATTACATTGCAAGGGGGTTTTTTATCCCCCCTTGCCCGATAATACTTTACTTTGATTAAAGCTATACTGAGGTAAAATTGCACATCTCACGCAAAAAGCAATTTACCTTGGCTCTTATTGAAGTTAACCATACTTATTTGTCCTAGCATAATGTATTTTTCTAGCTGCATTCTAACTGCAGTGCTTTATCATATGAACCAAGCTAGATTTAATCAAATTCAGTTTGTGTTGTGAATTTTAAGACATTTGTTCAATTAGTTGGAATAAAAGCAAAACATTTGAAAGGAAGATTAAAGTTGAAAAATGCTCTTGCTGAGCTGGGCATTCAGTGTTCCTTCTGCACCTTTCTCATCCCCAAATACTTCTCATGCTTGAAAAGGCTCCCCAGTCTTTATTTTTTCTCTTTCTCTTTCTCAGATTGCTGGTGATGCTCATGGGATGGGGAAGAGAAGAATTATTTTATCAGGTTTCAACAACCAAGCATAAGACCTGACCATTTTTCCTCCTGTTGTGTCTGTCATGAGCTTTTTCTGGACTCTGATGGATGGGACCACATTCAAGCTGGGGCTTTCTTAATGTATTGGAGTCCACCGGGAAGCCACAGTGCTGCTACCCAGTTCCTCTCTAGGCTTCCCAGTGCCCCTCGACTGCTTTCCCATTACTCTCCTTGTTGCCACCTGGTGGAAAAATTGCCATAAATCACTCGTGTTGGCCCTTCACACCTGTGTGTGCAGCGCAGGAGCTGAGGGACATCAGGGAGGAACGTCAGACCCTGATGCCCCTTTCCAGCAAGCAAACTACTTTCTCCTCTCACCTCTCTATTGCTTCCCCTAAAATGGCTTGTTTGCACACATGCAAGGTATTTTGGGCTATCAGAATGTTTTTACTCTGTTGTCCTGCCCACGAAATACAACATCCATTAATTATTATAGTATTACTTTTATTAAGAAAATTTTATGCTTGTTGCTACTATGTCTTATTTTCCTCATCTGGGAATTCTTACCTAACCTGGCTTGGGCTCTCCAGCCTGAGTGATTTTAAAAGACCATGGTAAAAAAATTGGGAGAAATAAAAATGTCTTTTATTATGTGGAAGTCAGAGTCCACTCTCTCAACTGAGAAGCGTGGTGTTTTTATATTTTGAGACAGTTTCTCAGACAGCCAGACAAGGTGACATTAAACAAATCACACTAATTACAACCCAATTTATGTAGAGAGATTTTACTGGCCTGCTAATGCTTGGCAGGGGCTGTCAAGTACCAATGTTTCAGAAAAGAGCATTTCCAGCATTCACTTCTTTTGGTGCTTGGAGAAATGATGGAGCCTGCTGAGCTCCCTTGTTTGTGCCAAGGGACTCAGAGCCCAGCCGAAGTGCAGAGGCCAGGAGGGCTCAGAGACCAGAATTCAAGCCATGGCTTTCAGACAGAGTTACACAGACTGTGCTGCGGCCCCAGGCAAATCGCTCCTGAATGCGCCCTATGCCAAACAAAATCAGCACGAATTTCTGTCATCCCTGGAGGCTTTGCACCTCTCTGGCTTCACAGGTGTCCTGCTATGTGTGTGATGCCCAGAGGTGCAGACAAGAGGTGCTGCCATTCTGGGCCGGAGACGTTTTACATGGTTGATGGTACATTATATGACTGAGGAAAACATCATGCATTAGCTGCCTTATTAACAGAACAGGGATTAAACACTTACCTATAAAACTTGCCAACAGCACCATGAAATTTGTTTCTCAGGAGCCTGTAAAGTGCTTTAAGCTTAAACCTGAGAGATATGTCAGGCTTTGCTTCCAATTCACTTAGTTTAAGGCTGTGTTCGTGTAAGATGGTATCTCCCCCCATCCAACCCCAGCTAGTGGTTACCTTCACCTCCACAGAACCAACACAAGGGTAGGGGGCACCCATCTCTCACCCACATTGCTGCTTACACCATAGCTTAAACACTACAGTTTACGAGAAGCCACCCTGGCCCTGAGACATGCTCAGGTGCATCACGCTGATTTTGCTGCAGGGACAACAGCAGCCTGGTAATAGCAAATGGCTTTGGGAGCAGGGCCAGGATGAGAAAGCAGGAGTGGGAGAAGGCTGGTAATGGCCTCTCACTGTGAGGGTTTTCTGAATGAGTCTCCGGTATTGAGGTCTGGACAGGGCTCCACTCCATGTAGTGGCCGCTGTTCACACACAGACATGGGACACAGAGTCACAGAATATTCTGAGTTGGAAGGGACCCACAAGGATCATCGAGTCCAACTCGTACATGAACAGCCAGTGCGTGGGAATGCAAAGCTCTGGGTTGGATCTCTAACTGAAGGGAGAGTGAGGTGCCATGGGGAAGGGTCCTTGAAACCCTGCTGCTTAGAGCTAAATGAGCCCAGATCCTCCCTCAGCTTCTCCGGGACAACTGGAAATAGAAGCCAATTAGATAACCATCTCACTCTCTGGAAAAATAGAAATGCTCTGGCAGGCTTTTCCTCATGTGCTCAAAGGAAGACGGTATGGATGAATGTGAGTCGGAGACTCTCAAATAGGCTGGGGAGTGAGATGTCTTGCTTTGGAGGTGGGTTAAGATCCTCCTCCAAAGCAAACTCTCTGAATTGGTAGCTGGATACAGGGCTCCCCACACTCAGACAAGTTGCTCTCATTCTCCCACAGTCATTCATGTAGCCCGTGCCTGGTTTTGGGATCATTTGGAAATGTCTGTGAGCATGGGCATACCTCGGCAGAGCTTGGTCATCTTCTTCATGGGCTTCTTATGTTTTGCTCTGAGCTAGATTTACAAGCAACTCTACATCTGTGCTTCCAGGGCTTCATGCTGCCATCGGGAATTTATCTCTGGTGAGTCCTGGATACTTGTGGAAATCGCTCAGGAGGTAAGCTGTATTTTTGAGAGGGTCATAAGGACTCTAAATGGTATATTTAGCATCAGCTGGAGACAGGAAGACCTTAAGGGGCCTTGGTGGAGGTGGCACTTTTTGCGTGCATCAAGGAAATGCAAACTCCTGCCAACCATAATAGCACCATTAAGTCCTGCAGTGCTTGCACATCCAGCGAGCATTTGCAAAGGTTACAAAGAAGAGGTTTGAGGGGCCAGGGCAGGGTACTACAAGGGGCAAAGCCTCCACGGGGAACGAGGCCTCCTGGTCTCACCATGAAATGCAATTCCTGGGAACTGAAGAGGGTCAGCACCTTGTCTCAGCAACCTCTGGGACTTACACCTGGCTACCAGCAGACACTCTCCTGCGGTGGCGACACACAGAGCTCGTTTTCCTGTGCAGCTGTACCCAGTGGCACATGTGACTGTCACTTGCTGCCTACAGGCACATTTTCACACTTGACTCAGAGTTAGTCCAGCGCCACAAGCCAACACTGCCCGTGGTTACACAAAAATTCAGTAGGACTGAGAATGTGTATAGCAGGGGAGACAAATGGGCCAGAAGAATTATTTCAAGCAGATGTTGGTGAAAGATGTTGGTAGCAACACTAAATTATCAGAAGGAAACACGTATATATGTATCTTTTCAGAATGAAAAACAAGCATCTACACTTCAACAGGGTTTAGTGATTGCTAAATGGTTCCATCATCAAGCAAAAAGCTTTATGAACAGAAGGGTTTGCATGAAGAAGTTGTTGTTTCCACCTGAAACTGGTGTACAAATAAAGCCATCATTCTTTACTGCCAATTCTCCTCTGCTCCGAGCCAGAGCAGCCTGCAGAGCTGCATGACAGCCCTCCCTGCAATTGCTCCTCGCAGGAGTAGCTTTTATGCATGTTTGCTAATGGCTGTCCAGGTAAACTCACACACTGAGCCCCATTTAATTCAACAAAGCAATGCGTCAAGAAAAGCAGGGAAGGCGTTATTCAGAAAAGGGAACTTCGGCCTTAGACAGACAAAGGAGAGCATGGAGTTAATTTTCTGCTTTGAATTGCCCTGCAGAAGAGTTTAGCTTTTTCCAGTGAGTGTCAGGGGAGCCCAGGGACAGAGGACACCATGGACAGAAGTTTCCTTGTGGAGCTGCCTCTCTCGCCTTCACTTCCACAGGCAATAATCACAGCCCCATAGACTAAACTTCAACTGGATAAAAACAAAGCCTAAACTGTAAAACACTAAAACATTAGTCTGAAATCCAACCTTTTTCTCCTTCCCCATTTCTGTTTCTTTTTTACAACCACCATCATTTGTTTCTCCTGTATCTTTCTCCTTGCTAAGGTAAGTCACGTGAGGTGCCTTCACCTTGAGAAGATCAGTCTTGGGAGTTGTGGTACCTCTCTGGTACCTCTTGCTGCAGCTGCACACATCCTGCAGTGGCAACCCTCAGCTGCTGCAGGAGTGCCAGGGAGCCCTATGAACCTCAGCACCAAAACTGTCCTCTGCCAGGTGTAGAAGGAGGCAGCAAGCTCTGGGCGACTCTGTCCCTTAAAGCCACCAGGAGCCTGGAGTGAAAAAGTGCTGCTGATGGAGGGGACATGAGAATGGAACCAAGGAACTAAAGCCTTTCTGGTGCTCACTGGTGCATGACAGGGAGGAGCCCAGGGAGGTGGTGAGAAGGGAAAGACTGAGAAAGGCAATAGAGGCAAGATGAGGGCTGAGTAACCCCAGGAAGAAGGAATGGAGAAGCAGAAAGGATTAGCAAAGTGAAGAGGTAGTGATGGCAGTAGAAGCATGGTTTTACTGTGCTGCATAATCGTAACGCAGTGCTGTCACAGCTATGCTTAAAAAACCCCAGAACCTGGATCACAGAAAAGCTTAAAATGTACTGCTTAAAACAATGTTTGGCCCTTTTTCTTTTCACTTCTCATTGACAAAGGAGGACTTCAGTCATGTCTTCAGGCCTTTTTTCCAGAAATGGACGCTTAAGAAAACAATTCTCACCAAGCTGTGTGACTCAAAGGACTGGGGCACTGGGGAAAACGTCAGCTATCACAAACCTTACCACTGAACAAGTAGGGGATTAGGTTTTCCCTGGACCTGCCCCTTTAAGTTCCTGGTAGCTTTGATCTAGCAGCAGAGAACTGACGTGGGAGGACAGATCACTTACTCCCTCCTGGATACTTTCCTTTTGTAGTTGCATGTGAAGCTGTCATTTAATCTCGACTAGAAATGGGAACTGATGTTTTCTTTTTTCGTGGGGAGCATGGATAGGTCCCATGCAGGCATTCTCAGCCATCCACAGATTTGAAGAGGCAGTGGGAAACTGGGTCCAGCCCTGGCTATCGTGGCCTCAGGAGACAGTTTCCAAGCAGAGATTATGCTGGGGCTCACTGCAGCCTAGGCACACGTGCAGCAAAAAGCCAAGACACAGACCCATACCCCACCTGTGAAACACCACAAGGTACAGGGTTGCCCCCCGGCAAGATTTGTTTAGCACTCAGAAACTCTTGACAAACAAAGTCTTCAAACTGTGTCTGGGCAAAGTTTACAAATGGACAAAGAGTACATATCTTAGAGAAATGCAGTGTATCCAAAGCCAAAAAAAACCCAGTTTCCCATTCAGACAGCAAATGAGAGTCAGCCCCAGCCTTCGGATTCACAAATGCGAACCCAGATCTCTGCATCCCTTTAGACAGTGTGAAAACTAATTTGGGCATTTAAAGATAATCCAGATAAAATCAAGCTCATCTTAATCATTCACCCAGTGAAACATTTGATGTATTTGAAAGTATATATCATCTTTTAAAATCACCTGTTGCTCACTTTTAAAGTCTGAAATCATCACATCCATAATAAATCTCTTTGTGAAAGTTCAGTTTCTTGAAATTAAATTAGAATAGGAAGTGTCCACATAGACAGATACACAAAATATAACAGGCAGACTGGCTTACAGTGATGTATACTGTCTGTAAGGAAATACATCAGTGGTTCCTCATATAAAAAACACCTTTCTACAGCTATGGCATGCATTAAATGACATTTTTTAATGTGTTTTTTTTCCTTCTCCAGTAAGAAAAAGTGATTTGCCTGGATATCTCACTTGCCTGAGCCAAAGCCCAGGGGGTGTAGTGTCATCTGTGTCACTGTAAATATTTCTGTTAGATCTCTTTCTGAGGATTCTTCCTCCAAGCTGACATAATCAAAAGCAACAAATACGACATGGCTTAAGTTTACTTCCTTGCTTACATGTTTTCTGTCTCCTGAAACATGTCTTACAAGCATGGTGAGTATGAACTGGAAGATACCATCTTTTAATTCATAAAGCAATGCATGTATAAATTAGTCCTACGCTAGATTATATCTTTCCATTAAAGGTAAAACATTCATTCTTCCATTTTACATTATACAATACAGTACATTTTCTGAGATTTGACAGATCACCCAAAGCCATAGATACTCACATCAACTCTCAAGTCTTCATCATTCCTTGGAATTCTACTTTTTCCCAAGAAAAAAAAACCACCAGTAGATTTTGCCTAGTACGTTCAACTATGTTTAAACTATTGATTACCCAAGATGTTTGCACAGTTAAGACTCCACTAGACATGGCTACAACTGTCTAGAGTCATGCTGGCTCTGTTCACCTTTTTCACCCCGGGAAGACAAAATAACCCCCTCCAAGAGACACTGCTACTCAGTTGGAAAGACTTCCCTTCAGACACAGTTATCAGAGATTTGGCAGAGGCCCTTGTTGGTACAGTCCTCTGCTCAGGTGCTCTCTTGGGCTTGTGTTGAGGCCCTTTGGGCCCCTGCATCATACCGCCCATCACTGAGGGCTCCCTTCCCCTCTGCTCCAGCTCCACTGGGTGACACTGTCCTCTATCTTCTTCCACCTAGGCTTGTATCCAGCACCTGAGAACTTTCTGCTGACTGAGTTTCATCTGCACATTGACAGGGGATTTATGGCTGCTTCTGCATGGCTTACTGGCTGTACCAGCTCTGGTTTCCCACTCAGCGTCTTCTTCTGCCTGACCGTGGAGGGCAAGAGAAGCCAGTCAGCAAGGCCTTTCCCTTTTCAGCTGTTTCCCAGCAAAAGAAACATTAGCATGTCAGACTGCCAGACAACACACCACAGAGATTCTCCCACATATTGCTTCTTTCTTCCTTTTTTCTCGTCAAGAGCTAAAGAGGTGGGTGACAGATTTCCAGTGGAGGAGGGGGGAAATTATGCTGAGCACTGCTATTGCGACCTCTCTGTCTTTTACACTCGAGCGGGAAGGGGCCCTGCAGTGAGGCACTAAAACCAACAGCCTATCCACAAAGTCCCCAGCTAATTAGTCATTAAAAAGTAAAATTAAGAAAAAAAAAAAAGAAAAAGAATTGCAATCTGCCAAGAGAGGAGAGAGGGCTTTAAAAGGATATACCTTTATAGCCATAAATCGCTAAAGAAGAAGAATTACAGCATAAAGTACAAAGGGTCAATGCAATAAAAGGAGTGAAAGAGACACCTGAGCTTCCTTGAAGTCACCGGGGAGGTAGCTGTACTCAGTGTGCTTGCTGCACATGCATGTAGCTGGATAATTGCTTGGTTAGGAACTGAAATAGCAGCATGTGGGCATCATCCAAAGGAGCAAGTAGACACACAGAAAAAAAAAATCACCAGTCCAGCCCTGGGCAAAGTTTCACTGCATGCAGAGTAGATCAACAATTTATTTCTGAAATTTACTCTTTGTAAAGCATAAATAAGCAGGGAGGACCAGCATGTACCCCAGCAATGTACATACCCTCCGACAGATACTGTGTTTGGCTCTGTCTAATGAGGGCGGCCCTAGAAACAAGACTACAAACCTGCAGGAGCTGTGTGCTCTCACCTTGCTTTTTTTTTTTAACATGCAGCTTGATTAATCTGACGGTTAACTTAATTAAGTAAAGCTCACCTCCTTATCAGGCTCTTCTAGGCTTTAACACCACATCAGGTTCTCTGAGGCCATTCATTAGGCCTTACAATGTGCCTCTCATCTAGGTAAACATGTGCTAATTGCATTTCCCAGAACGGTTCAGACAAAGGCAGAACAGTTAAGCCCAAAGTTTTGGATGTCTGGCCTTGGAAGTTGTGTAGCGACCCAAAGGAAATTCTGGGTCAGGGGAATGAATTCCACAGCACCCATGGGACCATGGGAGTCGGACAAAGAAGGAGAAGGTGACCAGAAATGAATTCTTGCATGAAACACTGATTTGTGTGCTGCACCAAGCTTTTGGTGCACCCCCAGGGCTCTTGGGGCTGGGGTTGGCTGCAGAGAAAGAGCATCCATCCTACCCAGGGAGCCAAGGGCTCTGGGACACTGTGATTATAAGGATCGTTTGGATCATTTCTGATCCATTTTAAGGTCCTGCTTTCCTCTTATAAAAAAAGGAGAGCTCACACCTATCAGCATGTGTCAGCTGTGGCAGGGCGGTCACGGTGCAAAGCCCCATGGAAACCCTATGCGCAAACACAACCCGTGTCACCTGCACGCAGTGAGGAAACCCAGTGGCAACAGGCCTGTGCCTTTCTTGCATGCCAATATGTTGGTGGCAGTGCAACACGGAGCCCAGGGCAGGGGTGCCCGCATGTGAGCGCTGGAGACTGGGGGGAACTGTCTCTTGTTCTTACGTGATGAAGAAGGGAGTTTGAACTGGTGTCATGCAGTCACGTATACTGCAGCAAAAGAAACATAAAAAAACTGGGCGAGGTCACCAAAAGAGAAAAACAAATCTGAAAGAGGGTTTTCAAGGCATCCTGCCTTGAATCCATGTCCCAGTTACACTCTTCCTGACTGTCTACACATTCCTTACTTCCATTTTTCTTTTCCCATAAAAGACAAATGTGATGTTTATTGTTACAAGGAACGCAATGCATAATCAGGTTAAGAAAACAATTGACTGAATGCTGACGTATATTACTGAAAACTTAATTCTGAAAAGCTTCATTTGCTCATTGGGGACACTTGTCTTGCTTACAATGTCACTTCTGTTACAAGTGTTTTTAAGGACAGATACTTCTGGGAATGAGAGAAGCCTGACAGTCTTATGAATTTGGCATGCAAATTTGCCAGGCAGATTCAGCCTTTGTTCCCTTCCCTATCAGTGCTAATAAAAAGGATGTGCATTGGCCTTGCTTGAAAAAACTAAGAGAAAGAAACAAGAGAAAGAGAAATATGGAGAGAGGAAGGAGGAGAGGGGAGAAGCATGTGGACCTAGAGCAGCATGAGGAGTTAGCAGCAGAAGTGAGAAGAGCTGTTTGTACATCACTAGTACGCTGTCTCTGTTAGCATTACTCCAGTTCTGCACCTGTCATGAAAATACATTCCTTGGTGCTGCTTAATTACTGCAGCTGATGAAGTTTCAGAGACAAATACATCTCCCAATAACCTTATTTTCATCTTCTCCTCAGCATTTTAAAAAATGCACCACCTTCCACTCCAGTCAAACCAGTCATATTAACCTCTTTCCAGCTTACTTCAGAATTTCCTCAGGAATTTTTATACCTATTTACATGAATCAAAGTGGTCTCTTTCAAAGCTGGTTTTTCCCATTTGCTGCTGCTTTGGAGGTAACCTCAGGAGCTGGTTAGAATTTTCCCTTTCACATACTAGAACCATATCCTTGTTTTAAGGACACATTTCTCTCACCTTCATGCTCATGGTTACCTCATTTTAAACAAGCAAACATTTCTTTTGAAAAAAATGAAATTTGTGGTAGTCCCAGCCTCCCCAGATTTGTCCTAGAGGAACAGCTACATGCACTCTGACACAGGAGATCAGCAGCCAATGATTGTGGAAGTGAAAGTGTCTCTTCTCTGCCTAACCTGGAGAGGTCTTGGGCACACACGGATTTGCAGCTTTAAGGAGGCTCTCCAATCTTAGCCATTTCTGAGGGACTTTAGATGATCTGCATTTCCATATCTCTGCCCTCAAATTAAATCATCTCTAAATTGAGCAGAGCTCTTCATGGTGTGCTGCCCCTTTTTCTAAACCTGGAGCCTTTGGCATGTGAGGTGTCATTCAGCCAACAACATAGCAGAAGTCAATGATTCGAAAGTGTCCCCTCTAAAACAAGAAGGACCCATTTTATTGGCAAACCACCTGCGGCAAGAGATTAAGTTAAGTCTGCAGATAATGAAAGTATGACAAAAGCATGTGTTTTCCCCCCTTGATCCCTTTACTATATTTCCTGGTATAAAAACTATAACCTGCCTCCTTCCAGCATTATCCTTATTTATAGAAGAGCTAGAGCTCTCCCCTGAGCTTTGAGAGGCTGACTTTGCAGTAAAGAGCCACAGGGGTTGAGGCAGATCTCTCCTGGCTCACTTGGAAGGTCAGGAGGAGACCTCTGCATAAACCCATGTGGCTCAGGGTGGTGCACCAGCGAGCTTGAATTGAGAAGTACATGCTGGGGTAGATCTGTAAACAATCCTGTAAAGCAAAACGAAACAGGAGAAGAGCTGGAGTCACTTTGTTGAAAGAAGTGTAAGTGGAAGTATTTGCCAAGCAGTGCAGGACTGCCAAACCCACAAATGATTTGAGACTACCTCCCACTTCAGGGCTTGGAAAATGTATTCTGTGTTAAGAGCTACACACGCTCCTAAGAACCCATAGTTTAGCCTAAAAGTCACTCTGATTAATTCATACACAGGCTAGGTGGGAGCAACAGAATAGAGATGAGGAAAAAAAGAAACTAATTAAGGCAAAATACACTTGGGAGTTCTGTGGTGGTGGAGATACTGGGTGCTATTAACAGCCAGTGGGATTGATGCTGGGGAACCTTTAGAAAAGTCAGCAGATAATAAGAAACAGCATTAAGAACATATTGAGGTGGGTAAAATTTACTGCTGTCTCCACTGAGACTGTAAATGGAAAACTTGGAGGGAGATGGTGAAAATACTAAAAGAGGCCAAACAAACAAATTCCACTAGAACCAGCAGAGTGGTTTTAAATCATGTCCTTTAATAATCTACCATTTGAATTACCGTAACATGTCATTGCATTATTCAGGTCTGCAAACAATTGTTGAGTTCCCAACTTCTGCTGCTGGAAAAAATTATGACCTGGGGGAAGGAATTTTTGTAGTAAATACCTCAGCATGAATAATAAGATGAGGTTATTTAAGCGACAGCTCCTTGAAAAATTAGCCTAACTTCCTAATAACTGTACTACATAGCTTAAAGAAATCTAATTTTATCTCTGCCTCCCACACAGTAAATCTCCCTATCACATTCTTTCCTTGCTTCATTGCCATTTCTTTGCTTAATAATCACCTACTTAAAAGATCAGGGATAATATTAATAATGGGCAAATTAGATACACAGAAAAACAATGTTTTCTGTGCTTTCAGAGATACCCAGCATGACTGTCATTAAACCAAAACCAAGGCTTGAGGAGGGAGCACAGAATCCTAGGCAGGCTGCAGTGGAACAGGGCAAGGACTCTGGCTAAGTTAGTGTTGGGTAGACAACATTAGTCAGAGTTGCAATGCTGAAATATTTAACAACAGGAGAGGCTCTCCCCTTCAGCATTTTTCTCCCATAAACTAATTAAGCTATAATATTATGAGCACTTCCTTTGAGGCTAGGCTTTCCTCTTAGTATGACTCTTGGCAGGCTGGGCAAAGCTGGGTTATCACTGTGATGAAAAAACTGGCACTACATTTTGCCTCAGTCTCCTTTATTTTTTTTTTTCAAAGTTCTATACAAAGCCACTCACATGCCCAATGGCTCAATCTCGCTTCCAATTAAGTCAATGATAAAACTCACATTGACTTAAATGGGAGCAGGTTTGCATCCCAAAGGCTAACAGTCAAGGCTTTTAACAGTCAGACTACTAATAGGGAAAGTAGAAAGAGTTAGAAATTGTCATAATCTTCTATTTTCTTAGGAGCAGTAATTCAAAGTGAATTGAGTAGGCATGTTCAATTCGAAATTATTTTCAGGGAGAAAAAATACGTAGTGAGTCTATTTATAATGCGGTGATTCAGCTCTTCTTATAAAACGTGTGGATGGTTCTGTTGCAGAGAAAAAGGCAGCACATAAGAATTATTGACTCTCCCTTTAAATAGTTTGCAAGGACTTTCTTAGCCCTTACTATATTCAGCCCTTACTATATCACCTAGCCTGGGCAGTGATAATAAAATGTTTTGCCCAATTAACTTGGTTATATTTGAATCCACTGCTGAAAAAAGAGCAGAAGACCTGGAGCGCCCCAGATGCTTCCTCAGCACTGGGCTCTGCTATGGACTGAGACCATATGAGACCAGGAAAGAAGAGAATCTTGTTTTTCTTTTTACAACATTGGCAAAATTAAGCAAAAAGAAGATATTAGATTAACAATGGCCCCATTAATGTTAATTTTTCTTGCTTAAACAAACACACTTTTGGAGGAGGAGCGGTACTCCATCAGTAAAGAAGCCTTTGAAGACAGCCTGGTGGAGATGCCCAGCACTTGAATTTCCCATGAACTTTTCAAAGACAGATAATTCCACTCAACCTCCCCAGCCTCACAGTGTGATTCCCACTCCCCACAGAGGGCACAGGCACTCACACAGAAGAAGCCCTCTGGGAGCAGTGGTTTAGGTGGTGATACCAATTTCTCATCCTTTCTCTCCCTCTGCCCTACCCTGCACCAGCAGAGGAAGAGGGATGCAGGTTGCAGAGTGACTAAGCTGCAGTTCCCAGCACATAGGGACTTCTGCTGGCAAGGAGTGAGAAGGGAGGATGTTGCCACCACCGACTGGGCCTTGAAATCTTCTGCCTTGCAGGTCAGTGTGCTGCAGTGAGTCAGTCTCCGATGGAGACTCAGCTCAATTCCAGCATGCATGCAGCTGGAGGGCTGCCACGAGAACCCTGCAGCTCCCTGCCTGGCACTGCCCCACTACACACAATGGAGGCATTCTGGGGAGGATGACACCATGGAAAGCTTGGAACCTTCTGCCAGCTGGATTTGGTGTATCTTTAGGATGCCCATGACAGCCACAGTTGTAACTGCACACCATGTGTGGGAACAGGGATGCCTGGCCTGGCCTGGCCTGCCCTGTCACAGTGTTGAAAGTACTTTCTCGCTATTCTGGGTATTGTTTGTTCATCAGCTGGTGGATGCATTCCACCTGTAGTTATGTCTTTCATCTCAGTGCCTTTTGTACTCCTTGCTTTTCCCCTGCTAGCAGAGTAGAAGGAAATGTGTTTGCCTTTTGCAATGTTTATTATCAAATTCAAACAGAAAATGCTGAACTGGAGCACTGCCTGAGTAACCTGGTGTGATACACCCACACAGAGGGGAGAGGTAAAGAGAACAGCTTTTGTGAATGACATTCAGGTTCAGCTTGCAGGTTTGCAACTCTTCTGAAAAACTGAAATGGCTGAGCAAAGTTTCATGACCCATTACTTTAAAGGGAAACCAGGTGGCTCAGCAGAATTTGATGGGGTTGCTCCAGAGGAACACAAGGGAAACAGGCGTCTCTAACATTGGCTCCCAAGCATTTGCACCTCTTCTCTCCTCAGCCCATGATCTGGAGAGTACACCTGCACACACCCACACATGCTCCATTTTTGTCTCTTTGCTGCACCACTCTCCATTCCAAACCTTTTTTGATTGTCATGGCTTCAAAATTCAAAATAGTCCCAGCCTCCTTCTGCGAATAAAGCAGAGATTGTGGCTTTGCATTTCTGTGACAAATGCTGAGGGACAATGGCATTCCATACATCCAAAAAGTTGAAACAGTAGGTCAGTACAAATACACACTGAAAAATATCCTGGAAGAGGAGGCAGTGTAGTCCTGCAGGATCTAGGTCTGGATCTCCTCCTCTTAATCTCTTTCTCCCTCAGCTCCTGACTCTTTTGCCCTCCCTCCCAGCCCCCTTAGAGCAGAATATCCAACACTGGCAGCCTTTGCCCACTCACATGCTGCCCTAATGGGATACCCTAATCCCAGCCTGATTCCCCTCTGCTCCAGATGCACCATATAACCAACAGACCCTCTCTGGGTCCATATAGCTCAGAGCTCTTCCCAGCACAGTGATGGTGAGGAAAACGTACCAATGGCATTGAATAGAAAATCCCACTGATGTCTCTTCTGCTGGTGGCTCCATCTCATTTTTGGAGAGCAGAAACAAGGGAGAAAAGCATCAGAAGTGCAGTGGGGCCAGACTGGAACCTGTGCTTGAGGTGAGAGCACCCAGCAGTTGGCACAGCCTGGTATGATGTGCATGAAGATCAGCAATGCTGCCACAGTGTCACTGTGTCAGCCAGGAGCAGAATGCACGAGGGTTCAGGATGGGTCTGGTACTGCCACAGAAGCCACTCTGCCTTTAAATAGGTAGACAACTTTGAAAAATGTCCTCTCACAGCTAACTGGCTTTGCAGACCACTGTGAAGAGGGAGAAAAGCCCCTCCTCATTTTCCTGCTGCCACAGGCACCAATCACTCACCCCATCACTTCCAGTGGGATTCTGTGTCGACCCTCTGTTGGGTCTACGGGATTGCTCTGCCAGATCCTGCCTTGCCCAGCATGGCCCCATTCAAGGAGCACTGTGGGGACCCACATGATTCCCATGCCTCCTTGGCAAGGCTTAATTTACAGGGACAATCTCTTTTCTGACTACTGCAGGTTCACCCAAGGCTCTTAATGGATGTTTCCCCTGAATCATGACTACTGATAAACATTCTTCATTAAAGTGCTAAATTAATCTCTGCTGAATATATGCAATGCAGCCTGAAGCCCACCTCAATCTCCATTAGCTGCATTGTTCTTGTGGCCGAGAGAAATAAGATTTATTTTAGTCAGTAAAGTGAACAAACACCACCTGTGATCCACTCAGGAAGCTGACCTGAGCTAGAAAGTGACATTTTTACTGTTCCTTTTTGACTATTACCAAGGCTAATGGTGCATAGATTATTATGTTTCCAGCAAAGCTGCCTTTTTCAGTTGAAAATGAGGTTTTTGTCAATTAAATACTCAGTGAATCAAAGACATGTAGACTATACATATGACAATTCAATTTTAAAATATTGAAAGGAGCTTTAAAGAATGGCACTGTAAATGACAGATAAGATTTTTTTTGGGGTTTGAGTGAATTGCCACCTTTGTTCTCATGCTCTATAAAGTGATCACAGACTCATTTAGCCTGCAAATATAAACAGCTCCTTTGCTTTCCAGGAAACTCATTGGCTAAAGTAACTTATATAGTGCCACTGTTTTACAGATAAACAGGCTAAGTAAGTTCCTTATCCCAGCAGTATGGAGCTCTGACAATTACTAAGTTCCATGTTTTGAAAACAGATGGAGAAACTCTTTCAGTGAACTGCATGAGACTTTCAAACCATAAGTAGAGCTCAAATGAGGACAAGGGTGGCTCTTCATTGCATCTCTTTTTCACAGTAAATGCAACCCCTGGAAAGTTCAGAGCCCATAAGAACGCAGGCCTTTTCCATATATGTTGCAAAGCAAGTTTCTGCCAGAAACAGTATGTGTCAAGGAGACAATGCCTTCCCACTTTGTTCTTCAAGATGTACTGTGCTGGATTTCCTGCACATAGATGACAGCTAAAAATACAGTCAAGAATTATGTACTAGAGCTTGCATTCTGCTACGTTGTCTGTCCTGGGACTGTCTGAGGGTCTGAGCCTTAATAGAGCTTAATGACTTTAGTGCTCATTAAATCAGAGAGGGCTGAGAGTATTCAGAGAACGGAGAGGAGGAGAACAGGAAGCAGAGAAGAGATGAAACCACAAAATGTTCAGGCATGGATAGGATAGGATAAATGTCCATAGGTTTTATGTCCTATGCTCAGTCTCCTTCTCTCTCGCTGCCTGAGAACACAGGATGAAATCAGAGAAAGAAAAATCTGAAATCAGAGGGAGAACTGGGATGATCGTGTCAACTTCTGCCCATCTGTGCAAGAAGTCAGACCAGACAGGAATCGCATGCAGTGAGTCAGAACCCAAAGGATGGATAAACCTCAGGGGAGGGGAGGGGAGAGGAGAGGCTTTTAAAAGGGATACTTTAGGTCTATTCAGGACGGAGCTTTGCTTCATTATTGGAAGCAAATCTTGTGAAGCAGGCAAATTATAGACAGTAAGACTAATGCTGTAGTGATTATTGCTGTCAAAGGCACCTAACTCCTTCAGATTCCCTGGAAAATCCCTGTACTGCTGTATGTTGCACTGACAGAACTGAGTACAGGCTCTGACTAGTACGGGAAGAAATAGCTCCCACCATTTTCTTGCTTCATCCATGGTTTCCATAGCAGATTTGGCAAGATCTCAAAGCTTCCTCAGCCCTATACCGGTTATCAGTTACGTTATGTTACAGTGCTGCATTTTAATTGCTGGGTTTTCTGAGACAGAGGGAGCTGAATCTAAATATATCTCAAGCGCCAGCAGTGATATTTAGCACAGCTACTGTAATTAAGCATTCAGCCACCGCCAACAAATAAAACTTCTCACTTGAGCAAATAGGTTCTCTGAAAAACACCTGAATGTTTGACAAAATTTCTTTTTCTGTTATTTTAATATCATTGAGAGGCTTCAGCTTTCTTGATTGGCGGGGTGTGCATCTAAACTGCCAAGAAATTATCCGATTTCAATCACAGCTCTTTTCCTTTTCTGAATGCAGACACTGACAGCTCTAACAAAGAAACTCAGCTAGGAAGCTTTTTCTCCAGTAAGAGAAATGAAATATTGCTGAGTTAAAACCACTAATTACAGTTTATAATAACAATACTTCCTGGGGAAAAAAAAAAATAAACTATACTTAACTGCTGGGTTTTTTTCTTTAAACTAGGTGTTTGGCTACAGCCTGATGGCTAACTACTTGCAAAACCCTACTCAACTGGTACAGTCTAGCTGGTAGATTCCAGAGCAAAAACCTACACCTCTCCCACAGTATAGGCATATTTTTCTGTCAAACCATTTGCTTTGTAATTCAAGTGCAAAACTTAATGTATGCAATAGGAAGCAAAGTATTTGAATAAAGATCACTGAAAAAACCCTGAAGTACATCCTTCATTTTGAGTATTTTAGGAAGCTCTTGGAATTTTTGCAAGCCCATATGGGATATTTTAGAAAGGGAAAAATCACTAGGTAAAATGCTTATGCTATAGTAAACTTTGCAATTGCAGAAATTTACACCCAGAGCTCTGTTCTTCTATCCAAGTGCATGAGTTCCTGTTCTGTCCTGAAGTGTTGAAACTTCCATGGCCTTCCACTGGAATGGGAAAGTTTTTCTCACTCCCTTTCCCCTCAGAAGATGTCCAAACATGATTTGCATTCAAGAATACTGAGAGATAGAGTTCCTCTAGCAAATTTTACAGAATATCAGGTTTTATCCTTCAGGACTGAAAGAAGTGCGGAGACATGCACATGCAGAGATACAACAACTGTGCTTTTCAACCCAGTGGGAATAAATGGGGTGATAGATGGCATTGGACTATTGGTGTCTCGTGGGTTATTCTGCTAATTCATTCAGCTGACTTGCACCAAAGCTCAGGAGATCAAACAGAAGAGTATAAATGGCATTGAAAAGTCAGCCAGTGACCCAAGAGGCCACTTTCTTAATGAAAGCACTCTCTTTCATTTAAATGATAACTAAAAACCTGTGCAGGAAACATCGAGCCTGACCAGAGAAGTGAAGGTGAGAATATTTATTTACATTTCTTAAAAGTACCTTTTTTTTTTTTCCCTGGGAAATAGTAATCCAAATAGACTACAAAAATAGAGTGTTTGTCTGGTAAGGCAATCTTCAAAACCTCTGCCTTGTGATGACCCAAGGTTTAGCTCCTGCTATTCTTAACCCCTTGATCAGAGCTTTGTTTTGTGCGTGTTGCTGCTGAAATCAATCAATAGAGAATGGGGCAAAGTCTGAGTGATCAGAGATGGTCTGGAGACGTATTCTAAATTATTCAGCTCTTACACCAAAATCTAAACATGTCTATTGACAGATGAGGAGACATGTCTTTGTAGCTTCCTAAAAGATGCCAAAATGGAAGGACTGGAACATAAATATTTTTAATCACCCTTATTATGTTATTTTAACAACTCAAAATACAAATCCATAATCCTCTCCTGAGTATTTCAGTATTTCAATATATTTTTAATCCATATATTTAAAACATTATATCCCAGTGTATCCTGTATAATGCAGCATTTAAAAGGAAAATTTCAGTTGAGTACACCTTATTGGATGGGATAACAAGGCATGCAATGTTTTAAATAAGTGGCAAAGTTAAGCCAAAACAAAGAAATTGTGTTGCAGCTCCTACCCAAGATGAGGGACACCCTTAAGTCAGCTGCTGAAAAAAGTGAAAAATTTGTCCCAGTGAGAAACAAAAAATTCAGTGCTAATCATAGGCATTCTCTCTGCTTAAAACATGTGAGGATACTTATTCTAGTTTTATTTCTACGGACAGCTCATACCTACAACTGCTGAAGTACAGATACCAAACAGCTGAGTTTCAAAAGGACAGATCACGAGATAATTGCAAACTGGTTTGTGTTTAACTCAGCGATCCTAGTCAAATTTGCAGAAAAAACCCCAAAAATAGCAATGCCAGTGGCATTGCAAATACAATAACTTTTACTACCTGATTCAGAACTTTCAATCTGCATTCAAGATCAGGCAGATATCTGACATCTCCATCTGGATCTAGGAGGAAGCTTCAAAGGCTAATGCCAAGGATCACATTCCTGAGTCTGCTTCTTTAGATGTTCAGTGAAGTCCCACGCCTGTACCCATCTCTCACTTTGTCTTTACATCTCTTTCACGTTGGTTTCTTCTACTTATCTCAGACTCTGTTGAAAAGATGTGCCCCTCTGGCTGCAACACAAGACACGAGGGTTCAGAAAAGCTCCCATGTCCTGTGTTGTAGCCGGAGGTCTCACAATAGTTTAGAGCAAACCCTCTGGTGTGCAGGTTCCTTTCGCAGGCAAAGCTCTTTTCCTGCACTTTTGAATTCAACTTATGTGTCAATCTGCGAAAGAGAAGTGAAGAATGGAAATCAGGTGCGCAGATAACACTGTGTGCCATTGGTACTGTCAACAGAGCAAATGGAAAAAGCACCTGAGTAGCTGCCAACCTGGGGCCGAAAAGCCAAGTTCTGACCTGGAATCTAAAGCTGCCACTCAGTTGACCTCAGCAAAGACACGCCAGCTCACAGCAGTTGGAACCAGCCCTATTGACTTTACAGCGTGATCCCCAGACCTTGATGCCTGAAAGCATTTCTTTGGCATCTTTGCCAGCACCTGTTCTTTCAACAGTAGATAAAGCTAAGCAAATTATTAGCAACTAATCACATAAAAACAAATGCTGCCTTTTGTTTCTTGTTTGCAAATTGCCCCTACGTGGATCACAATTTCCAAATTTGTTATGCAGAATTATTTATAAATGCCTTCATAATTAATAATTCCAGGTCTGCAGATCACTCATAAGGAGTTATGAACATTTGTAAATCACACTGCATTTCTCAATTATATAAGCCATGTAAAACTTATTCCTGATGAGGTTAGTTTTCCAATTAACTAACTGGCACTGTGGATATGCAGCTCAAGAAATCACTTTTGGTGAACATCCAAACTTATGAGTTTAAAAGGGGCATTGCTGAGAGCAGTTTCTGCTGATAAAGCTCTGTACCAAATATCCACAGAAAACAACCCCTTGAAATGATTCAAAGAGTTAAATTGAAATTCACTCGTGAAGCCAAGTGGATATTCACAGGACAGCATGTTTTTTTACTGTTTGCTCAACTCAAGCCATAAATTAATGCTAACGAAAATATCCAGAGCTGTTGCTGAATTTCTTATGAGCACAGTATTTACTTCTATGTGTTCTTTTCCCTGTGGACTTACATTTCGTTCCCAACTGAAATGGTTTGAAAAGCAGGGCTTGAAAATCCCTTCATATATATGTATATATATATATATATGTATATATACATGTCAAGCCAGTACAGTATATTGCTATGCATTATAATAAAGATCAGCACTTTGAAGCCAGGTACACAAGACAAGATTATCGCTATCTCTGTTCAAAAAATCTTTAGTAGATTTATTGGTTTTTTTTCTCTGACTCTCCACATATTACCTTTATGCTGCCATTACTTTGTTTGGTACTTTTGCTTCTCCAAACAAATTCAAAGGAGCAGGCGAGGAAATGAACTGTACTTAGCTGTTGTTTTCATGAAGATGACTGACTGAATGCCTTTTCAGGCACTGTTGATAAGTACTCACATTAACAGAATTTAGCAAATTACATAAGCTGTTTGCTCTAAAATGTCAAACTTCTGTTCAAAAGATTTTAATTTTTTTAAGCTTTCGTATCTACTTCAAATAAAAGTATAAAAGTCACAGCTATCAGTTTGTTCCTTTCCAGATTTATCTCGCATGGAATAAAGTACAGTTCATGATTCAGATTAGGCAAAGGACAAAGCTATGAATTAAAAGGTCTTTCCCTAGGAGGGCGACATAGGAATGCTATCAGTATTTTTGACAGTAACATGGCTCTTAAGGTTGCCTAATGATGAGTGCAACAACAGCTTTTATCTATTAGTCTGCAACTTGAAGAATCCCCAGATTTTTTCATGCATATATCCTAAGACTTCTGCTATGAATTGTATAGTTTATCTAGAAATTAGTTTTTTCCAGCCACCTGCCTTTCATATCTCAGCTGCATAGTAAAAAAAAATACCCAATCACTTTTACATTCAGTGTGAAAAAAAATCATGCTAGCCAAGCTCCATCTGTCTTACCAATTCCCTAAACTGTGCCTATATAGGCACTAAAAGGAAATCAAAACACAGAGTACTAGAAACTTGGGACCCGGAATTAATCTGCTTTTTAGAGAAAAAGTATGTTCAGATAAAACTAAATGATTCACTCCACCCCATTTCTACAGCCAGGAAATTCAAGGTTAGAGCTGAAATTGCATCCTTAAAGATTTGCTGATGCCCTGTGGAAAAAGCATGAAAATAATTTGAGTTAGAGAATATTCTGCTTAATTATTCTGCACTTCCTCCTTTTGTGTCTTCTCGTTTTTGTTCACAGAAGGCATTCCTGAGAGAAGTCAGTCTGAGCCCACAAGGCTCTGTGGAAGGGTCTCATTGTCTGCTCTGAGCGACACCTCAGATAGGAAGCAGGATGTATTAGCAAGCAACCTGCTGTATACAGAGCATCCTTTTACCTGTTTTATACCACCAACAAGGGGAACTTGATCTATGGATAAATAGGAAACCTGCTCATTCCTCAGGGGTCATTTCCCTAGTCCGACAGTGCAATCATCTTTCACTCCACAGCTATAAACTTTGAGTCATGATGAATACTGATGGAATGGAGGCAGGGATTTGCAAAACACCTCTTGCCTGGTGTTTCGCTCCCCTCTTCCCCAGTGTGAGTGGAAGTTGGAAGCTGCAGTGAATGATCATTGAAATCCGGCCTCTCAGCTTAGCTGGCCATGTAATCCTCACAGTGAGTCATTCAAGAACAATCACTGGCAGATGTCATTAGCCAGACAGTCACCACTTCTGTGGTTTGCATAAGGAGCAAGAGCACAATGTGTTCATATGACCTCAGAGGTGTCCAAGGGGTTCTTTCTCAGGATGAGGAGATGCCATTCCAGACCTGGTCATCAAATCAAACCTCTAAACTGGAGGTCTGAGAGGAATTCTGACTTCTACCACCAAGCCCACACATAAAATTCAGTGGTGCGGCTGGACCCAAAATGAGAAGAGAATTATTTCCCAGTTTCAGAAACACATTACAGGAATACTGAAGCCACGGAATATGAATTTGAACTCAAGCCAGGGTGATTTTTCCTCATCTTCAAGCCATTAAACGTTAACTAGTACTTTCCTTTGGATCCAGATACTGTTTTCTCTGCCCATTATTATCACTACTTAAGGGAGGAATTTCTTGCCACTGTTGGAATCAATTTTTTTTTCCAGCCTCCATGCTTTGTAACAATTTTTGAGTTTGTGACAAATACCCTTTAGTTCTAATTAAATTTCACATCTCTTCCACACCAGTTCACCCCTTTCTTTGGAGAGGACAGGGTTGCTGGGGCACACTAAAAATTTCAGTCATTTTATAGAAAAATAGATGTGCCAATTTACCCAACCACTGTGAATTAATTTGCTGTTTAAAGTGACACTGTACTAATTACATATCAGCACATTAATGTAGCTGCAGGCTGTAATCATTTCCCTTTGAATGAACAGTACACGCTTCCAGAAAAGTCCTCAAGAAGTGTTTTGGAATTCAAGAAAGCAATAATCAATTCTCTTATGCTGCTACTTCAATATAAAGCAAAGAACTGGATAACTTTATTTTTAAGTTGATCAATCTCTATTTATTAGTAGTAGAATAATTTTGACAAACTCTGCCCTTGCACAAACACAAACCTTTGTGGTACTCAATAGGTACACATCACTTCAGGCAGAATTTGGCCCTCAGTGACCTTAAGTGCTCCATGAGCCTCATCTTCTTCTGACCTGTATCCACAGGGGGTTTTCCCTCATTCCAGACTCCAGAGTCTGTAACCACGCAGTTTGGGACAAGGCCTCTGTGGGTTATGTAGCAGTTCTGCTTTGACATGGTCAAGCATTTATCAGTGATGACTGTTAAACTTTAACTAGCATAATTTGAGAGAGCAAAAGAAAGGCATTTACTTTTGAGCATGGAAAGCTTTATATGATATTTTCTGGATTAAAGACCGTGATTTAAAATAATCCAGTAAATAGAAAATCTATATCTGATGTGGCTGAAGAGGGACTTCTAAACCTAACTGTCTTAAATATAGATTTTAAATCAATATGAGTAGTTTTGGAGCATTACCGTTCAAGGATTTTGTGCCAGTGTTGTTAAAGTAGTATTAGTTCATGCTCTTATCTTTTTCATTTCATAAAGTGTACAGTTTTTTGTTTTTTTTTTTTCTGCAAGTCTATTAATGTAGGAACTATAATCCATCTTTTTCTATTTCGCCTTGGTATTGTCTCCCCAGATCAAAGTTAGATTATAACACAGAGTAATTTCATAAATTATTTTGAATGACTTTAGAGAAAAAAAAGGAAAGGAGAAAAAAATGCAGGTTAAAGTCAGAAACACATCATATATCACACAATTTACCAAGAAGCAGCCAAGGCTGCTTGAGATAATCTGCTAAAACTCAGCAATAAAAATTTTGTTTAATTTCTAAAGATGGCAGATGTCATAAAAAAAGAGGCTGATGCAAAAATAAAGCCTCCAGAGTCTGGCAGTTCTGTTTGGATGTCAATAAAAGATAATGTAACCTGTCAAATTTGCAAGCATGTTTTATCCAAGCATCGTATTCTACCTTCACCACTCAAGCATTACCTTCCAAGAAACATCTGCATCTGCCTGATTATCCTAAAGTAATTCTGATGAAGAGAGCAGGTTGAAAATTAAAAGTGTCTTCTTCTTACTAGTTTTCTCTATCTCCCCCCTCCCCACTTTTTAATCCTTCTTTTTTTACAGTTCAGGCTAATTTTTTCTTGAAAGGTTAAGGAGTTAGCAATTATTTCAATGGCTCTTGCAGCTTTAGGCTAAGTGCCTCATCTGGCCTTTATTTTAAGGAGCTTCACTTCATTCTTCATACTCAATCTCTGTCACTGATCATTGAGATTACTCAAGAGTTGTGTAACTTGGAGCTACTGTGCCTTTTCCTAGTAGAGCATACAAACCATGGTATGGAGATGGCCTGCAGATGCCATGGATGAGTTGTCATGCTTCACACTCCATTGAGCTGGGGTTCCACCATCAGACAAAATTCTAATGGCTAGTTCTTGTTTTATGCTGATTTAGACATATTCTGTCTTGGGAAATATTTTTTTGATCTCTATATCCACTAGGAATTCTCCAGACATTTTAATTTGTCTTCTATTAGTCAGCCTTCACTTTCTTTTACCATCAGTTCATACACTGTGACTTTGCGAAGTTTTGGAGGTTGCTTAACTTTTTCCATTATATATGTGCAGTTCTGGAAGGAGGCCCAAAAAAGCACACAATCTCGACAAATCGAGCATTTATTTTGAGGCTTCTGCTGCCAGTCCTCATCACTGAACTGAGAAAGTTTATATCATATCCCCATGATATCTCCTCATGTTGTTATGCTTGATAGATTCAATCACCCTGGCCACTGCGTTTCTGGAGAATCTGTCCAAATTCTGCATCAATCTCCAAAGAAAAGCTCTGTTGCTTGTTTTCCAGCCGTACAGCAAACACACATAAAATGTATGAATCAATCAAGATCACAGCTATTTCAGGAGCTCAGAAGGATGGAGCACGGGGTCAAGGTGAAAATGCTTGTGCCATGATTCTCTGACATCAGTTCTTAGCAACAAGCCCCTGTGTAAGCATTCCTTCCTTAGGCAGAGGAAGTTTGTGCCATGAGGGGGCTGCACTTCATTATCTAGAAGCTTGGATAGCACAGAGAAAACCCATCTCCACACATAAAACCAAAACTGAGTCAGGCATTAATTCCTAAAGAAAACAGGGTGTTTTTCCTAGATCAGGGAAAAGAGAGTGGAAGCTGGCCCAGCACTTCCCTCAGCACAAAAAAAACCCCCACTTTCACCACAGAACTGGCATCGGTTTGGGAGAAAGGCCATCAGCACAAGCTCTGTCCTGTCAGGCAGTGTTGTCCTCTCAAGGCCTGCACGGCCATGGTCTGCTTGCTGGATAGGCTGTGGCACGTGCCTGCACATCCTGCAGCAGGGATGCTGCGGCTTGCACAGCTCGGGCTCCTTTGCCTCCCTGTTCCTGCATGGAAGGATGCACGAGGAGACTGTCATTGTCATTACGACAGGCCATAATTTTTTCCCACTTCTTATTCAGCTGTGAATTGAGCTGTCCTTTTCCCATAGAAATGCGCTTGTGTAGCAGCATTCATGTCCTGCCGGTGCGCACTTAATGCCATCTTTTCACTGCTTTTTGGGTACCAATTTACAAAGCACGGTTGGGCAGTTATTAAACGGACCTAATTAATTAAATGAAATACCACCAAGGGGAGGCATGTGGCTATACGCATGGATTGATATACAAGTTTCATCTAGCGATACTGATGCCTTAGGTTCTAGCTTTTATACTCTTCAAATCCTGTACTGCCTAGTGTGTAACTCTGAGGTTTCTTGTAGCCTGCTAGCTGCTGTACTCTTATGCCAGATAGACTTAACAAAGCCTCCCCAAGCCTGCTCTCCAAGGACACCCAGACCATCCTAGGCCCAAAAAGTATAAACCAAGCCTCTGAGAGGGGGGCGAGCTTGGGGAAATTACATCATTAACTGAAGCTTTAATTGGAGAATTAACCCTGATATGCAAATGGACCAAACCTATAAAAGTGTGAAGAACTCGTGACTCGTCATCCATCTTGGGATCCTTCTTGGCTGTAGCCTCTGGCTCACCAGGGTGTACCTTTTAAGGCCTTTCAAATAAATACCTGCCTTTATGCCCTTATTCCTGTCGAGGCTCTGTTTCTAGGTAGCCACTCAAGGCATCAGTACCCTTCATGGATACAGCGATCCTCAGACCAATGTCTGCACAGGCTGGAGACAACGCCACTGAATGTTGCTTCCTGAAGAACTGAGCAGCTATTGCAGATATTTTATATCTGGGAGCCCTGCCACCTCCTAGCTTATCTACAGTTCTATGGAAAGCGTGGGCCAAAATTAATAGTGAAAATAAGATTTTAAAGGTGGAACTGAACAGGCTGATGTATGTAAAAACCTTGGCAGGTTTAGAGCTGGTGTCCAGAGGGCACCAGAAAATAGGGTTGGACACAGCGTGACTGGTGTGTCACACTGACACAGAAATGAGCCTCCCAGATACCGGCAGGCACGTGCAGCACTTGCCACGTAGCTCCTCCCAGCCAGCCTATAGAAAGCCTGTGACTTCAACTCTGCACAAACGGATTTCTATATTTACAGCGAAGCTGCTGTCTGTGTTGTCTGTGGTACGTAACTCAAACATGCCAAAGAATGGAGCTGTTGATGGATTTAGAGATGCTCTAAATTTTCCAGTCTGTAGGTGGTTTTGTCCACTGCTACTTCCTTCCAGTACTAAGAACTGACTAGTGCTTCCAGAATTAAACACTCTATGGGAAAAAAACTTTCCCACGGCACAACTGACAGAAATTTGAAATGAAGTAATAATAATGTACAGTCCATTTGCTGTCTAATGTATGTGTGGGATTGAATAGTACTTTGCAATAAATTCCCTTCTTGCTGAATTACTCTAACTTCAAACCGAATTAAAGTACTTAGTTGTCACTACATCATTGAACTTTGATAGCTGGATGCATTCGAAAAGTTGGGACTGCAGTTACTTTTCTTGCAGAAATTCACAAATAAGGGAAAAAGAGAAGATTTCTTTAAAAATAAAAAAAAAAAGAGAGAAGAAAAGAAAAAAGAAGAAAGAAAAAAGCTTATTCCATTTTCTAAGCTCTGCTTCATTCACCAGTCTGGAAAGTACAATTAGGATGAGAAGGATGTGGTGGAAACACTCCACCCAGGTGGATGTCTGCTGTGGATGTGTTCCCAGCCTCTTCCCCTGCAGTGGTACAGCTACAGCTCTGGCTGAAGCTGTGTGTTTAGCCATGCACCAATCAATACACTCAAGAACAACATCCCCACTAGTAACTTTTGCAAAACCATATGGATACCTGCTACTAAATTCAGTGCAACAGAGTACCATTAGCTCATGTCCCTCTGTCTTCCATACGTACCAGCTGTGCTGAATTGTGTGGGAGCACACCAAATTATGAAGCATAAAATACTATACTAAATTACTGCACTATACAAATATTGCACCTAGAATCCTGCCTCCAGGGCACATGTTAGCACTAGCTTAGTTGCTAGTGCATAGGCAACTTAGGCTGTAGTTGTGACTGTACTGAGTTATGCACTCAGGCACAGCCATTTAATAAAGCATCCACGCTACAGTATTTGCTTTTGAATGAGTCTCACTGTACGACGTTGGTGAAGGAGCAAAGTCAGTAAGAAACTGCCCTCGCCATGTCTGGTGCCTTTCTGGACAGCACAGACTTCCTGCTCTGGTTGCATTTGCCTGTCAGTGAAGGAGGTAGGCAGATAGAGCCTGATGAAACCGGCTGCCAGGGAACCATCCTGCTGTGTTCTCTGTGTCTTCAATTACTCTTTAATTCAGGGAAAATTTTGTGCAGAGTCCTTCTGACTCTGAACAAGCATATGTATGTCCATTCCAGTTCTTAAGAACATGAAAGAACATAAAAGACTATGTTACCATCCTGTCCACAGATGCCCTTCTGCTATCCAGCCCCCATGGAGAACAAATGCTTTCACTTAAGGAAGGAATAAGACGGCAAGGGATTTTTTGAAGTTCAGACTATTGAAGTACAGTTTCTGAGCACTTCATATACTTCAATGACTATTCTTGCAACTAACTGTGAAAGAGAAAGGACAGACGTCCAAAAATAGTGAGTAGCTAGTCTGAGGTCACACAAACCGTGGCTACAGTGTCTGGCAAGGGTAGGATCAAAGCTTAAATATTCTCAAAACTAAACATGTCTGCTGTACAGAGGTGAGCCTGAAAGCACATTAGCTGGCACAGCTGAGGAACACCCTCCGGAGCATGTGCCCTCGCAAGAGCAGCACATCAGTGCATGGCTTTCACAGCCTGCTCACACACATCATCCGCTGCTTGTCTCCAAGGCAGCCGCCTCAAGGACGTGAGGAAGAGGCAAAGCACATCACTCTTGCACCTACTCTGGAGACAACCCCTTCAAAAGGTTCTGCATAGATCCAAGACACTGGACTTGATAATGATCTAATGCTTTCCCCTTTTCCCCAAGGATGAAGGTGCTTAAGGAAAACAGCAAATTTTGGGCTACTTCAGGGGCATCATGTTCAACACTGGAAATGAAATGAAGAGATAACAGAACAGAAGGTTCCCAAAGATAGCTGTAGGAGTGAAAATGGGAAGAGGGTAACAGAAAACAAAATAATCAAGAATCTATACATTCCTTACAGGAATCATTTGGTAGTATAGCCTTTGGTTGCTCCAGATGCCACTAGCCCTTCTGCAATGTTGTTCATAAAAAGCAGCACACAAAAAGTACTCTGGCTGGATTTTGTATTTAATTAAAATGGCTTACATTGATCAGTAAAATGCATTTACACAGAGTGCATGTGCCATCTGGGTAAAGTGTCTCCAAGTAAATCTAGATTAGAGTTTGTGGTCTGATTTTAATTCAAGTGAATTGTCTATACATTAACTTAAACACAGCAAACAGTGACTAGAGCATGATAAGGATGCTTGGTCCAGTGTGAGCTGAGCTTCAGAGGAGAGGCTGTCCAGTGATAGAAAACACAGTTGAGTTGAGTTGAATGCCAAGGGACAGCAGATAAGTTTTTGGTGGGACGCAACATAAACTTGGAGCTCTGAACAGTTTCTAAAGTCATGCACGTTGGAGGATGTCAGTGATGTCTTGAGTCATCTCTTGGAGAGCTGTTGTTTCAAACAGAAGCAGGTAAAGCAGGTCCTAGTGCATCTTTTACAAAGAATTTTGTAAAAAAGATGAGAGGGCAGAGATGGAGATGGTTTAAAGGTCCACACATATGATAGTGAGAGTCACTAGGAGTTTTCAGTGAGATGTTTGCAGCAGTCTGGACTCTCTGTGTGTGAGAAGCAGCATGAGAGGACCAGTGCAGTTGTGGTACAGGAGGGGAAGGTAGTGCTGAGAGCTGATCCTTGTGACGGAGCTGGTGGTGAACTACATTGGCTCCATTTCTGCCAGCACTCCTAAAATCCACCAAGCACCAACCTCCTGTTAGCTTCAGCAAAAGAATATGTGCTTAAATTCTCTTTGAGGATTTGTGTATCAAATGGTATTACTGCTGTCATCTGTCAGTCCACCCAGAGAATTCTTCATCTCTAGCTTGGGAAATACTGATTAACAGAGGTGGGAGAAGGTGGAGGTCTGGGAAATTTGTAAAGGAATATATTTGTATATGCAACAAAAAAAGTAAAAATAAAGGGAATACTAGTATTCAGTACATGAATTTTGTGCGATTCTTAAGGAGTAGTATTTCTCCTTAAGAGGCCACGGACAGGTAAAATTAGCCCCTGTAGATGTTTTAGTATTCAGACAGACAGGTTACCTTTGTAGTCCTGCATAAAAGAATGTAGGTAAAGGAGAAATTAACCATTGAATAAAAACCTTTTCTGGTGTTCAAATGTTAAAAAATTTTTCCTCTTGTAAATACTGTTTTTGTAGCTCAAATCTAGGTCAAAAAAAAACCAAAACAATCTCCATCACTCCAAATCATGCTCATTTACAAAACATATACAGAGAATTTGCTCTACAACAAATCTCTGTGTCTTGTTATAAGAAAGGAGGCATCAAAATCCATAGTAACAGCATTTATAAGTGAAAGATCAATATGGCATCTGGTATTTCAAAGGCAGAAAATGATTCTATTAAATTTCTACTGGTAGAAAATGCACTAAAAAAATATCTAAAACCTATGGTGGGTTTTAGCCTCTCACACTGTGCCACTAGTCAAATCACAGCGAAACCATCACAAAATTCTTTGTAAAAGGACCTGCTTTACCTGCTTTTGATTGAAACAACAGCTCACCAAGAGATGGCTCAGGACATCACCTACATCCTCCAACATGCATCTTATCAGAGCATCTCTGTTGTTACTGGGATGTGTGGGTAAAGCTTAAGATTTGGCATTTTTTTCCTTAGGTGCCACAGTTCTAATATTGTCTCTGTGTGTGTTTGTAAGTAATTCAGTTGAGCTGCTGAAAAAACAACAAAAATAGTAACAAAGAGTGAAATACTCTGGTTCTGTTTCCCAATTTTAAATACATAAAAGCAAAACCCAAGAATGACTACAGGGGGTTAGACCAAAGGTCTGTCCATTCCAGCAGAGCATCCTGTTTTTACAAAATTGGCATCAAGAAATCTCTGAGCACAGTTTTTGCTCCTGGGACTATTGACAATCTCTTATTCTGGTGTTTCAATTAAAAAAAAAAACTCCACAAAGTATGGCCATAAGTGGATGGTTATTGAATCTTAAGAACAGGACAACCATACATGAAACTTGCTAACAATCTCTCTGCCTTTAATGATTTTAGCTCAGGACTTCAATTCTCTGAATGTGGGCTTTGAGTATTTTGCAATGCTCAGTAAATTTATTTTCATGAGCTTCAGTCATCCCTCGTAAAGTTTTAGAATCTACCACATCCTTTGGGGGGACTTTCTCAAGTGATCTACCTGTCATGGGAAGAAGGGAATGAAACAGCCCTAGCCGGTGGGAAGTTACAGCGTCAGCCCACTGGCTGTCAGTGTTGTCATGTACTCTGTTGGGAACTCATAAATGGATCTACAGAGCAAAATAGTTTTGAAGTGTGATGATGAAGTAGATGTGGATGGATATTTGCAGAGGGCAGTCCCTCAGCATGAGAGACATCAGAGGAGAAAGCATGAAAGCGGCTGCTTAGGTGGCCTGTAGGAAGGGCCAACCTAATGGGCTATCTGGAGGGAGAGGGCACTCACGGCAGCCTCAGACATTCCCAGAATGGGTGGTTCTCTGAATACAGCACTGAAGAAGAGCTCAGAAGAACAATATAGAGTCAGACACTATTTAAAATATAAGACAAGCCAGATACCACTGGGCCAGGAAGAGATCTGGAAAGTTGGATCTTTGTTCCTTAACCTTTATATAAACGATCGATAATACAACACCTTCCTTCTTCAGGGGGAATGACTGTGCATTCAGAGAGGAGGCTAAAAGGAGGACTAAATCATCTGCTGCCCTTTTTCCCCCAGAACCTGTGTGAAGGCACATTTTGCTGCAATCAACTGCCCCTTTTTACAGTCAAATACAAATACGACTATTCACGAGACCTGTAAATAGTTTCATCTTCGAGCAATGCTCAGTGATGAAAACAGTGACATTAAATCAAGCTAGAGACTGGATTTTTAGATGCATCTGAGACAAAAGCATAGCAACTGGTACAGGGCCTTAGGAATTTGCACATTGGTAGTAATTAATATCAGACATTAACCTGGGAGCTGCAAGGACTAATGGTGTCTAAAGGCCTCCAGCAGTTGCTAATAAATCCAGGATTTTATAAAAGGAACAGCAGTTATGGATAAAAGCAGTAGGATGGATGTGACAACCAGCAATTTCAACTTATCACCTTGTAGCTTTATTTTTGAAAGCTTTTACTTCCCACTGATTGCAGGCTTCCAATTTTGTGTTGTCATGTAATAAATTACAAAAATTATCTTTTTTTTTTTTTTTGGCATAGTTCTTCATAGACAAAGTGTCGAAAAAAAGCTTCTTTTTTTAACAAAATGAGTTAAGTATTGCTGCCATGGTGATTATAAGAAGAAATCAGCACCAAAAAGTAGCCTAGAAATCAAGATACAAATTCAAAATTCCCAGAAGCCAGGGTATGTCGGTTGAATCCTTTCTAACAGGAGGATTTTGCTGTGTGTATGAGGGGGATGGGGGTGGAATATGGGATCAGAGAGGTCATTTGGAAAAGCAGATCTTTAACCCTTTTCCTGAAAGCAGAAGACTGTCCAACTTAATGACATGTCTGAAGGAGATCTGAAGGATATTACAGCAAGGAGATGAACATTCTCCTCTCATCGGGGTGTGAAGGAGAAGGCATGATCATCCCAGAGGTAGCTGTAAGGGTGACACCACTGTGCTTGATCATTTAAAAGCTGTCCTGTTTGATCAGGAACTGCCCTATTTAGCACTAAGGTAGTCTTGACTCTAGCATTTATTAACATTCACTGCCACATTTACTGGTCTCTTAATTCATATTCTAAATAAATGTTCTAGACCAAAAGGTCTGCTTGTCTTCCTTGCTGACAGTGCATATGCCTTGATCATAACCATCATAAAATGTCAGTAATGGATGCAAAAAGAAATTGTGAAGCTAGTAAATATGTTTTCAATATTTAAGTAATTATCTCCTATGCATTACCCACAACAAAAGGACGAAGGTGTTGTGGGTAATTAGAGACTCAAAAGCACAAAGACATTAAAAAAAAGCCTTACTCAAACCTGCAACTTTTCTAGAGCAGAGGTAAAACCAGAAATAGGCTGGTAAGCACCTGACTAAAAGGCAAAATCTTTGCATCAGAAAAAGGTACTGGGATCAAAGATACAAAGTTTTTGCCATTAATGTCCCCCTATGGCTGGCTTGAGAAGGGAGCCCAGGGACTGACAGCTCAACAGATCTCTTCCAGGGACACTGAGCTGGTCAATTCAAACTGCTCTGTTCCCTATCACACGTGGCATTTGGGATAGGTCACATTTTACAGTCAGTGACATTAAACTATTTCATAGTGATCCGTGTGCTGTAAGTTATAATACATTACTTAGAATATTTTAATCACCTAAAGTTCAGGGACCTCAAAGCACATATTAATTAATGCTTATTTTAATTAGCTCTGCCTCAGAGAGAGGAAGAAGACAAAACTGTGCAGCCTTATTAGCACTACACTCCGGATCCATAATTAAACCCAGAACACACAACATAATAAGCATCAGGACTGAAAGCAGTGGAATATTGGTCACCACCATGGCAGCCTCCTACTCTTATAACTTTCTTTTTCCTTAACATCACACTTCTTTCTTCCAGTTTCCACAAGGGAAAAGGCAAAAGATTTCTGCTCCTCATGGGCCAAACTCAGCTCTGTTCTTGCAGTACAACATCATCTTTTGTGGAGTTATTCTATATTCCATTGTACTCAGAAGAACAAACTATTATTACGAGGAAAAATCTTTTTATGCAAGTATCTTCACAAGCAACTTTTTCCTCTATTTGGCTATCAGCCACTGTGTATCTGTCTGCAGAACAGAAACTTCTGCGTTGCTGCCTTCAAGCGTTTTGCCTCTTTCCCTGTCCAAGAATCGCTGAAGATGCTTTATTTTAAATTTCACAGCTGCTGGATTCTGAACAGAAAAAAAATGGGTTCTTCTTATTTCCTGGCTCTTCACAATAAATTAACTGTGAGTTGAACAGGCAAGTCAGTGTGCAAAGGCCATCCAGCCAGTCAGTGGAAAAGCATCAATACAACACCCAGTAGTACCAATCTCTACTATCCTACCCTTGTCTGCCAAATGACCAAGCTAGGAAATTCCAATCACTACTATTCAAGCATCTTCTTATGTACGTTAAAGACACTAAAGACAAACAAAACTCCAATAAACTGAGATTCCAAATTCCTGAAAGTCAGTAATGGTTTTCCTGCTGGCTCCAAATTTTTTAGGATTAGATCTTTGGAGCTTAATAACAATACCGGAAAAAAAAAAATAACTAGTTCTGCACTGGTACTATCATATAGCATTATTTTTCAACCTTGTTTTGCTTGCAGCTCCTTAAAATTTAACCAAAAGGCTCAATTTTCTTAGCAAAGTTCTATAGACACTTTAAGAGTGGATCTCACACTCTCAAGTAGGTATGGGTCATGCATTGGAAACATCGGCTAAGGGGAAGGACATGACATTCATGTAAAAAAATCCCCAAACTTTACCAGTAACTAAATACAGGAAAGGTTTTTCTTTCTTATTTCATACTAATTACCATTTTTTTTAACTTTAAATTGCAATAAATTCCCTCAATTTCACTCCTTCTGCTCCATTCCATGGAATTTCTCCAAATAAATAATGAAGTTGAATAGTTATGCTTGCAGAAATTGCTATTACTTTATCAATGCCTGAGCCAACAAAAGAATTTTTCAGGCACTTGCACAAAAGAGAAGGAACTGAACAGCTTTCAAGAAATATGTTATATTTCAATATGTCCTGGTGACATGCAGAAGTATATCTACAATTCTGAAAGGAGTAGAGATGGAAGAACGGGTAGAGAGAGAAATTTTGTACATTCATGCTTCTTTATAATGAATTCACCAATATTAGAACAAACAGTGCTGCCTTGCTCCAGAAACAATTCTTGGCCAATACATTTTGCGTCAAATCCTAAAATATCATTTTACTAATTTCTAAAATGCAAACCAATGTTAATGTTGCAGTATCTTTTACACTTAAATGTAATATTTCGCTTTATTATTTCCTTATTTGCATATGCTCTAATTTTGATTTACTATTCTAGTTTATTTTGCAATTTTAACCAATTTTGGGATACATTTAAAGTGTTTTATTAATTCTGATAGTTTTGTTAACACGACACGACAGCATATTTAGTGGATTGTAGCAGGTTTCCGTCTCCTTCTCAGCATCAAGCGACTGTATAGACATTGATGTATGCCCAAATTAGACCAAAGCAGCAATTGAGTTTAGACTGATTTAACCTTCCCCAAAGTTTTAGAGGAGCTCATTAATGTTGCTCTGCATAGCATCCACAGTCTTATAATGAAGACATTATGTGATATTGTTTTGATACTTTCTTGCCAAGCTCCCAACACCTTGTAAGCAATTGACTTTTTATGCCCTGTTATTCATATAATTATCAGGTTTTTTCATCACAATTCTTAACTTTGACTCCTCCCGTAAAGTAAAGGTTCCTGAAATCCTCATTATATTTTGCGTGTTTATTAGAAGGATCAAGAAGAAAGGGAGAAAACAAAAGGCCAGGCTGTCACTACCCTTATCCATATCTATGAATAATGCTTTGCTCCATAAATAATGCACTGAACTCACAGCACATGGTACAGGTGTTAGTTTGCCAGAGTTTAGCCTCATATGGATATAAACAATATATTCATGAATATTTGGGCATTGGAGAAGACTTGCTTGTCATTTGAAGTCAAAAATAACAAAAGTCAACCAAAATTTTATGAAAACTGTTTACAATGAAAAAATACAGAGTTACATTAGTGCTTCAGTAGTTGAACTCCAACCCCAGGACTCAGCTTGAGACAAAATCCCATCTCAGAATGTTTCGAATTTGGACAGATGCAAAACTTAACAGGTTCCTGGAGATATCTTTATATAGAGTGTAACAGAGTGTTCCATTTACTGGGGGCAAATGTTACAGAAGAACTTCATTGAAAACGTACCTCATTTTTTTGCCCAGCTTCTGCTTTCTCATTAATGCATATCCATGTATAAATTCTGAAAGCCTAATGAAGATTTTAAAGAGAAAATCAAAGCAAAAACAAAACAAAACAAACAGGTTCAATTCCCTCTACAGAGCATTTGCAGAAACTACTGGATATCAGACTAGGTACTTTTAAGTTAGAGAAGAGCAGGTGAATGGACACAAAGACTGACTTTCCACAGAAAGCTGACAGTTGTTTTGGAAACAAAGAAAAAAAAAGTAATTATTTTTCCTCTCTGCCCCCAGCTTCTTTCTCCTTTTTAACCCTCAAGGAACTAACTTTTTCTAACCGTGAATCCAAGTGCATTGGGGTAACTTAATTTCAATAAATTAAGCAACAGCTGTTCTTTTTAGAGTTCCAGTTGTAAAAACTCATTAATTAACCACTAAACATTTCATCATTAAATATACTTTCTGAATGTGTGCCTGCTAGAATGCAAAACGCTGGACCCACTTCTTTGGCTTTCTACATTCAGATGGCAGAGCCAGAAGTGGAAAGCAGATGGAACATGGCAGATGGGTATTCTGCTGCTGCAAAGAAGTCTCTGGAGCTGGAAAAGGTAATGCAGTCCAGCTTTTGTAAACTACACTTCAGGCAAGATGACTGATAGGAATAATCACAAAATCAGCAATATAAAGGAAAATATAACTCCTGCAATAAAATGAGAAAGACATTCAAAGACAGAGATAAACTGGGAGGTTGACTTTGCAACATCTTGTGGTAATGAGAGGTGATCACGATTACAAAGAAGAGATTCATGCCTGAAAGCTGGCCTGCTTTTTTCAAGTATAGCAGTTGATCTAATAAAAGACAGTATCACCCCTAAAACCTTGCCTTTTAATCAATTCTGATTAGAATAAATAATGCTGTTTCATTTTTCATTGGAGATTTTAAAGAGCTTCACAAAGAGATTTACAGGTATCACTGGGATCCTTGATGCATGAAGTATGATGGACTACATCCTTGGAGATAATCCTTGGCGCTTTGACACTACAATCCACATCCTGACTTAGAAACTGACGTGCCATTGGATGGGGACAATCAGGTGCCTCAGCACTGAACATCTGCAAGACCGATCTGATAAAGCTGGTTGAGTGATGCTGCTGGACATGGAGGTGCCCTTCTCTTTTTCCCCTCTTCCCCAGCACAGGTGCTATCCTGAGCTGGAACTTCCACAACTCATCATTATGTACTGTCTCCTGAAGATGGATACTTAAGCCATCCCTTACTCGCAAAATACAGACAACATCCTCTCCAACCTTCTTGAAGCTCTCACTTGGAATATCAAATTCCAGCTTGAAATGCTTTAAATATCTGAAAATATTTGGTCTGTTCTCCTCTATCTCTTGGTACAGTTCATTTTTTCTCCTCCTGCCCTCCCCCAGTCCAATGAACATTTAATCACTTCATAGAAATTGGAATAGCTTGAAACAAAGGAAGGACAATCTTGACTCCCTTCCTCCCACCACCCTTTCTCAAAGCTTACTCTGAGCCTGCTGTTTAAGGTGCTTCCCCAGAGAGGCAGAAAATGCAAATTCATATCTACTTAGGCAGAGGTGGGATTTGAAGTGGGATCTCCCAGCAGCTGGATGAATGCCACCAGGCCAGACTGAGTGTGTCAATGCCATAATATTGAATCTTGCATCTATTTCTAAGTTTGAAATCCTGAGAGATCTGAGGTACAAGACATGCTGAAGTGCCCAGCAGTCTCCAGGCTGGAGACACACTGGGCATGTTGAGGAGCAGGATATAAAGCACATCAGGAACATCTTAACATTAGATGCTTAGACTACACCTGATATCCAGAGACAAGTGGTTCCACCTATATGTGATTGCAAGATCCATATATTTTCTTATCTTGGAAATAAATACCTTCACACTTTCAGAATGCCCAAGCACCACCACCTTCCAAATCTAGAACATAGAGCAGCAGACTACGAACAGAAGAGACATCTACGGTACATTAATTCCAGCTTTGTATATTAATAGCTGACCTGCTCAACAAGATCCTGGATACTATAGAAAGAGAGAGAAACCAGGTGATGGCATGAAGGTGTGCTGGGACAAAGAAAATGAGGACGAAGCTCTGCATACCTGGGGTCAAGCTTTCCAAGCTGTCTCAGCTAAGTTCTGTTTATATCATATGGCAGTTTCACACGTGCACATTACTTGTGCAGCGGAGCACAGCTGGACATGCCTTCATTTGAGTCCATTCCCATCCAAACTGCAGGCACCAACCCTGTGAAGACCAAGAATTCTACCCTGGACTTTGCACAAATCTCTATATGAGTAATTTTACATTCATAAAAAAGGAGGCTTCTAACATCCTTTGCCAGACAGCTACCAAAATTTCCTGGGTGTATGAGATGGACACATTTCATGACCCTTTAATTATGGTGCTATTACTACCCTTGGTGCTTTCTACCTTTGCTGACCTCAGACTAAACTTACATACCTCTCTTCACATGATTTCAGACCGAGTAAGGCTTTCCTCTCATACCCATCTTCATTTAACTCTGATCTGTCCCTTTTTTGAAATTCTGAGCTGGTTTTCATAGAAATCTTATCTAAAATCAAAGCTCTGTTTCTCTGTAATGCTTTGGGATAAGGCCTTATCTCGTGCCATTATTAAAAACGGAAAGCTCTTTTATACAGGTATATTTTCGACCTCTGCTCTTCTCTATTTGGAATAAAACTTGCAGCAGCATGGCCAAGAATAGAAGCAGCATCATTCAGTTCCCAATTCTATACTTTAACTCTAGATGATGCTTCCTGTGAGTATATAAAATTTCATTTAAATGCAAAATCTCATTATGTTTGCTTACACTAACGATGTGTTAATATTTTTTTTAATATCCTGCCTTTCCTTGACGTCCCTTGTCCTCCAGGGCTTAGCAGATTTTCAAGGTCCATTACAACAGTGGAAGAAGGTTTATGTGACCACTTGTCACTCAGCCTGTATGTGAAAGGTTCCCATAAAACTAGGAAAACTGTCCAAAAAGCTGGGGACATTTATTACACCATAGTCAGCACTGTTTGAAAAAGCACTCCATGACTCTGTGTGAACAAAACTTCTGACAATGCAGATATTTTAGGAAAGAGGCAGAAATATTTTGAGGATATTACTATCAGCGAGTCACTTGTATTATCCAAGAGTTCAGCACTTACAATATGCGATGAAATGCCCAAAAGTACTTTTTTTTGCAACCACATGTATAGAATAGGATGCATTCCACTTAAACAGAGGACACTATATTAGTATAAAATAGTGTAAAGACAGCCTCAATCCCAGCCCATCATCATTACAGTAAATAAAAAACAACATGTGGTTCTGTAGATAAAGTTACCAGGTAAGTGGATAAAGAGTTATTGTTAGTATATAGTGCTCTGCCAGGAAATTACGACTAACAAGAAATTAAGAAATAAGTAGAATTTAATAAAAGGCTCAATAAAAGTGGCTATATTGCACATCAATCTATTGCAAAAGCTTTTGATAGTAAAACTATGACTTATTTGTGACTCTGGCTTATCATGCAGGTCATGAAGCTGTTTTCTGAGTGCAGAAGAAAGGTAGAAGAAACATTCTATGTTCTACAAAAGCTTGAGTTATATTTAAAAATTCTGTCAACCAGAAATGGAGTATCTGAGGAAGAGCAACTGTAACAAGACTCATCATCTTCTGAAAAACCAAGGCATCACAGGCAATTTATTTGTCCAGCAGTACAATCATATGGTCGTGTTCTTTCGATCGGCGGTAACATTAGCCAGCTAAGCTCCAAATTTGAACAGCACTTTAGTACTCAGTTTTTCATTGAGCTGGCAAAGAGTCACAGTGAATGAAGTACTCACTGCACTGAGAGATGGTCAAAATTCAAATTTCTGTTCTGCAGGAAACTCTGACCCTTCAGAAGTTGATTCTGCTCTAAATCAGAAAGAATGTCTCTACTTCAGAATTTCCCATTAAACAAATGACTTGAAGAAAAGAGATTCAAGAATCTAAAACAGAAGAATTTTGGTAATGACAAAACAATTTATTTTTATATGATTAATAGTTTTAGTTTGATATGGTAAGAAGCTTTGCATCAATTGTATCTAAATGCTGTCGAAACCATTTGAGATTATATTTGATGACATCAGAGTAATATCGTTAACATTAATGTATAATGTAAAAGGACAAAATAAAGAACTGGAATTACTAAACCAGAAGATTTTTACAAAACTGAAATATTTTTTTCTGACAGTTTCTCCATGGATATCTGCACTGTATCTGTTATAAAATCGTAACATATGACTACCCTTCATTCACTGGTAATAAACAGAACAATCCTCCATTTTCCTGCCCCAAAACAACTCTATTGAAAAATGTGATTAGGTCTGGCCTTTCTGAAGTGAGTGGGAGTTCTGGGATTGACATCAATTAAGTCAGAACTTTTTTCACTGATTTCAGAAAGACTACTTGTGTACTTCAAAACATGCAAACATAAATCCTGTATTGATCTGGAACCTTAACAACAAAACTTCAAAGGAAATGATCCCATCTAAATCCCAGCTGAGAGCATAGAGCAAGACTCTTAAACATAGCACATAGACTCTCAAAAAAGCAAAAGCTTTGTCTAGCCAGATTCTGAGACCATTTTCCATTAATTTACATCATCTGGAACAACAGCAAAAATAGATTATTTCAAAATCAGTATGACCAGTCCACCCGTTTTAAAGTGTCTCCAACCACAGGAAAAGAGTGACACTATTTTTATCACACACTTAGGAAAAAATCATTACTGTTACTGCATTATTGAAATCTGCATATTTATAAATAAGGTAGTGATTTCTGACATGAAGGAGACACTGTTCTCAACAGTCAATATAACAAAAGTAAACCATGTAGTAAGATAAACAAGAAGAGAATTCAACAAATGTGGGCAAATACGCCTCAGGCACCATCTATTATGTGCACATCTGCCCACAGAGCAGATTGCTATCATCTAGCATTATCAAAAGGCTCCATGTATTTCTCAGGAAACAAGCACAAACACTCTCAATAAATCACGGTGCTAAATATATGTTCCTCTGTCACTAAGACATTGTCTTCCATCTTGGTTGTGCCTGGGAGAAAATGTTTCTTTTTTTTTTTTTGTGAGTTCAGATAAAAAAAGAGTAGATTCTCTTCTTCCGTCCTGCCTAATCCCTTGAGCATGTACTTTACTGCAGACTTGAAAAGCCTTGTGGGGCCCTTCTGTCATGGTACAGGCAGGGCCTCATTGCCAAGCCCATCTACACTGCCTGCCACATTTCTGATGGCACCTAGGAGACAAATTCCTTTGGATGTCCACTGGCTTGGATATAATAAACATGAAACTAAAGATCTTTACATCATTTTTGGCCAATACAGTCTAAGGGACATCCCCACTGCTGCAGCTGATGAAAGACTAACAACCATCTTCATCTACGTCCAAAACTATCAGCCGGTGCAAAGCAAAAGGTATCTTACTTTCCAACAATACAGAAGCATATTAAGAGAAAGTAGAAACAGTATTTCAAGCACCAATCATGCAACACAAATTATTGCAAAATGGCATTGAAAATTTCAGAATGACCACTTAAAAGCCTCTTTGTTTTCTTTAAATGAATGTTTATTTTTGGAACATTAACTTAGTATTTTTGGTATCCGTAGGCGGAATGCATACTTTAATCTAAACTTTGCAAGAGTATCAGCCAGAGCTTTGCAACTGCTTTCATCCAAACAGATGACTGTATTTAACACTGCAGTATAACTTTGCTTAACTTCCAAAATAAATTTGCAAAGGGAGTGGATTACTCCGAGGATAATTAATGCGATAGGGAGGGTTTTTTTAATCTCAATGTCATTATTTGAAACTGACTAAATTAAATTTGTTAGGTTAAGTAACCTGGGGTACCAAATGGAATTTGAACCCTACTTCCTAGGTACAGCAGTATAGTAGGAAACAAAGCTGTGTCACGAAGCAGACTATCCAAAGAAAGTAGTTCTGTCAACCCTATTAAGACTAGCCAGAGAGACTGAACTGTGTTCCCAGAGAAAATACACCACAGAGACAGAAAACAAGCAGTGATCTTTCAAGTACCAAGGTCTTTAGTACAAGTCCCAGCCATTACTATGCAAGAACCTGCATGGACCCCACGGGACCTCTATTAGAACTAAGGCAGCCAGAAACAAGACAAAACAGAGATGGGTAGCAAGTAGGCATCCACTGAAATGCGAGGCTAAGGACCACCTCTCTGTGTTGACAGATGTGACGTACCCTTTTGACAATGCAATTCCGTTGAGGTTCTCTAGTTCCTGTTTAAGTATTGTTGGATATTGTTAGTGAATTTTCCACGTTTTAAATGTACAAGGAATGATTAAGCATCTTGCCCTATCAATGCAAATTTTTACCTATGTTTATTAATTATGTCTATCAACAGCAAAAGCATGTAAGGTGTTTAACAATGATGAGAATTAATGGCCTGGTGGAATGTATGAAAGGTTCACTAGAAACTTGTGGCTAATGGCTAGAAGTCAACATTACCACAAGCATAAAAGTAGAGGAACTACAAGTATTATTCCAGACCAATTAAGGTTCAGTAAACATTCGGCATCAGTGGGTTCCTTATGGTTTTTATTAAGCCAGAATGAAAGGTTTATGCACATAATTCCGTGCCATTTTTTCCTTTATGCTTAAAATAAGAAGTGTCTCCCTAAAGGTCTCACAAAGTCTGAATCTTTCACTGCATTTAATCACTTTTGGTGTCTTTCCTTCTTCTTTGCAGCAATTTTGCCTGAGCACTCCTGGGACTGGTGTTGCATTACAGATTCATCAATGATTTGCTGCTTACTCTACATTATCCAACAAGTGCTGAGGCAAACAGTTCTTTGCCAGGATCAAATGATGCTCTATATTCGCCTGCAGTTTAAAATCTTGTTAATGTTGACACTTCTGACGAAAGCTCCACATTGACACTGGAATGTGTGAAACCTGCAGGCTTTGGTGACTGCCACATAAACAGGTACCGAGGGCACAAAGTTTTTTCTAGGTCCTCTATTTGCCTGCAGGGACATAATCAACTTAGGCAACATCTTTACCAGAAACAACGTGAAATGAAACAGCTAACACAGCCTGTCTGAAGGTGATGTTGCTGATGGGTGACAGAGAGACTGCTTGCTATCCTACTTTGCTAAACCAGAGTGTCTGAGGATTTTGCTCTAAAGTCAATTAACTTTAATGGAAAGACTCCAAATTACTTCAATGATCTTTGGACCAAGCTCAATAAGAACTAATTAGGTCCCCATTCCAAAGGTTAGTTGTCAGAATTATTAATGGATTTTTGTTTGTTTGTTTTTAATATTGGACAAGAGGGTCTTTTTTAATTATTTAGAGGAACTGACATAGTTTGGAAAGCCACAAGTTGCAAATACAGGTGCCAGTATTAAAAAAATCAATTTCAGGTAAACAGTCAAGTAAAACATTTTACACACTGTGCAAATGTGGCCCACTTCATGGGGAAAAAGGAAACACAAACAAGTTAATGACACCTGTAATTTAGTTCTGTGGTATTTACTACACTCCACAGCCTCACCAAATCTTACACGTGTTTACTGACTATAGCTTCCAGTTCTGACAACAAAATCTAGGAGCTGGACTTTTCAGAACTCATCTCACTCTCTCTGCTTAAAATTCTTGACACAGGAGAAGATTATATGTCTGAAAAACTTACCACATGAGAGAACACACTTGAAGAAAGACGGTGATGAAGGTTCCTCATGTGGGAGTGATACCACAGCAAATGCCTGAGCAGTCTCGGCACTTTCTGCGATTTATTTATTCTGTCAGCAGATCATCACCTGCAAGTCAAATTAAGAAATGCTCAAAATCTGAAAGTCACAAATTAGACCAAAGTTATTTATGCCACAATTTTTCTCCTACTTTTCCTTCCTCTCTTTTCCTGGAAACTGCAGGAAATACTTGAAGTTCGAAGTACAATAAATATAATCTAATCAAATTGCATTTATAGCATACAAGACAGAAAATAGAGATGTAGTTCTTCACTATGAATTGGTCAGAAAACAGAATGATTTAACTTGAAATGTAGTGTTCAAAAAAAGACCTAAATTCAGACTTTGGATATTAGAATCCAATTCTCTCTGGCACTAACAAAATGTCATGTCATTTTCTGGAAGAACAAGGTCTGCACTTTTGCTGCTGAGCTCTGAAAACCTAGTCATAGGAGGAAAGGAGAGTCTGTCTTGGTAGTATAGTGGAGAGGATGAGAGCAAAGTCATAATTCCCACTCTCACATGGTGCATACAAAGGCAGAGACCCAAAAAACTCTTCCCATGGACAGGGCCTGCGCTTCTTTCTCCCTGGTGGGGACTAACCCCCTTGAAATAAAAGAGTCAAAAAGGAAGGTTGCTTCCCTCTCCTCCATGTCCTGTCCACCTCATAGTCACCAAAGTGACAAGTTCTAATGAATTTTGGCACAGAGGTTTTCCACAGGCTGCCCCACCTGCCCCTTTGCCAGAGGCCTTGTCAGCTGATATGTGTGCCTGCTCTGTACCTGCTCCAAGTCAAGGTCAGTCACTCTCTTAAAGCAGATGAGACACCAGGATACAACTATGATGTGCTGAAGGTTACCTGATGGAAGTCAGGGTGGGCCCAGGAATATGCACACTCATCACTTGTTCTGTGTTTGGACACAAACCCTTGGCAACCAGGTTTGGTCTGAAGCGTTGGGCTGAGGGCTGGGCTGCAGTTCACAGTCTCTTGCAGATTATTAAGTTGACTGTGCAGCCCTGGTGTTTAGAAGCAGTGACCCTTGACTTGAGCTGAAGGCAACGAAGACATGGGCAAACAGCCTTTCTGAAAATCAGTTTCTCAACAGTCACAGAATCATAGAGCCATAGAATGGTTTGGGTTGGAAGGGACCTAAAAATCATCGTGTTCCAAACCCCTCCGACACAGTCAGAGACATTTTCCACTGTTAGAGAACAGGTTGCTCTAAGCCCCATCTAACCTGGCTTTGAACATTTCCAGGGATGGGACATTCAAAACTTCTCTGGGCAAGGTCTTGTATATAGCACTGAGCAACAGTCACTCAGATTTCTAATTAACAGATGGACAATAAAAATATTTTGGATTAATATGAAGAAAAATTGGAAGAGCTCAGACGCACTACATCCCTATGCCAGCCTAAAGTCTCAATTACGACATGTAAGCATCTTTGCAACTTGAGTTAAAAATAATAACAGAATTGGCATTAAATTATGCCCAGTCAATCAGAATGGTCCATAATGTGGAAGTTTTTAACAAGCTGCTGCCCAACATTTTTGACATGTTTTAAAACAAGCCATCCTGATTAGCCCTGTAGAGGCTAATGCTTCTAAACTTAATGACTCTCCAAAGAGGAGAAGGCTTAAAGATTTAGCAGCTCAGTAGACATGACTGCACAGACCTCTGCTGCCAGCTTGGACATGACAAATGATTTGTTAATAGAGAAGCTTTCTTTTTGTATTACTTTTTGCCAATGAAGTGAAAACAGAGCATTGATTAAGCAATACAAGCTGAGAAAATTTCATCCAAATTGGATGAGAGCTTTCAGACTAGCAGCTTCAGAGCAGGATTCAAAGCTTTGAAACACAACTTCTGCTTTTTGCTTGATGCCTAAAGATACCTATCCTGGAGCCACAGACAGTAATTGATGTCAAGCTGACACTGTAGCTCACAGATGAATTTCAGCTGTGTGGGCCATGCCACATGCACAACACTTGTGTGAAAAAATGCTTTCTGTCTCAAATACTACAAACTGAGAGAAAGGATTAATAGAGACATCAACAAAAAAGTTCTCTGCACAAACAGAGCATGGCTGAAGAATACCAATAGCCCAAAATGCTCGTGACTCAAAATCACCCTTCTCTTCCACCTGTCAGATGAAATAATTTGTACAAAAATTCAGACAGAGCCTTTCACTCACAATATTAAGTTTCTGCACTGCTAAAAGTCTAAACTCAGATGCTGTGGAATAATTTTACAGAACTCACCCTAGGTATTCAACAGTAAATAAGAACTAGGTGTCTAGAGGTAATTAAAAATATTTGCGGGTTTTTTTCCTTTTGCAGAAAAGAATTAAATTTTCCAGGGGAGCTTTAAATACAAGCTTTTGGCACTCACAGATATTAAAGTTTGAGTGACTCATATTCTCATTCCCTTGAGTAGCTACATTACTTGACTGTATTTCCCTCAATTCATCAGAAAATAGGCTACATCCACAGCCATAAAGCAGAGATAGTGGCATGTCATGGAAGACTAGGTCCAAACAGGAAAACAGGCCCCTTAGTAGAACAGGAGCAAGAAGCATCTAAATTGTAATATTCAGAAGGCATTATGGAGCCTTATTTCAATTTAAAAATGTGTGAATTTTTAAATTGAATATTTGGTGTCTGAGGTGTGGGGGGTTTTATTAAAATAAACTTGCAAAAATCATGTCCTTTTCACTACAAATATCCTAACACACCTATAGAAAACTGCTGCAATGAAAAATTTTCACCTTAATCAGGTCAGTTTGTCTGGACGACTGCTGGGTGAGTAGCTATGCCATTCTATTTGTATTGCAGGTCTTGCTCCAGAGCTAAGAAAAATCAACATAGACATACAAGCCAAGTCAAAAATATGCTTTATTTTTAACAGATAAGCATTAAAAGAAATGGTATGTTTTTTTCATCTAGCTATGTGTACATTTTACACATCCAAAAATTAAACCAGTTATTTTTCTGTCTCTGGATTTTAAATCAACACCCATCATTTTACAGCCTGTGAACAAATGGATTGTCCTTGATGCAGCAGAATTTTTTTCCTGAAAAGTTCATGCAAGACTACAAATCCTAAGGCTAAGATCCTGTTTTCTAAAAACCTTGCTCAGAAAACCAGCATAGACAGGAAGGGGCAGATTTCCCTTACCATGATTTATCAGCTCTATTCAGCTTATTATCTCCACGTTCTTGATCAAAAAGTTTCTAATTATTTGAATACCTCTTTCTTCCACAAAAAAAAACAAACAAACAAAAAAACCAACAAAACAACCAGAATAAGAGAACAAATATTTGTGTTGACTGCTTTAGAAATTAAACTGAGGAAAAAACATTATCAGTGATAAAATTATTGGGATTTTTTTGTTGCTGTTGAAATGAATTACTGAGCACAAGATTTGTTGGGTGAGTAATTGCAACACTGGTGCTAGGGGAGACCTTCTTGTAGCACTCTTTGCAACACCGTGCTGGTACCTGGAATTCTATTCATAGTCTGAGTACCATCTGATCAGATTTTCTTGGAAATTCCTTAATTTAACATTACTTAAGCACTTCTACGAGATTTGCTGTTCTTCTTTTTGTAAACCAAAGAATCGTAGAATGAATCATAGAGTGGCTTGTGTTGGAAGGGATCTTACAGATCATCTAGTCCCACCCCCCCTGCCCTGGACAGGGACATCTCCCACTAGACAAGGTTGCTGAAGGCCTTGAACACTGCCAGGTTTGTACCTCCCTGGACAACCTGTTCCAGTGTCTCACCACCCTGACAGTAAGGAATTTGTTCATAATTACAGTTATCCTAAGAACTACTTCTTTCTAAATAGAGTACATAGTTTCCCTGCCTGAGAGAGAAGTAATAGCTCTGCACATACACGAAATGACACACTTCAAAACAGAATTCTGCTTCTATTTCCTTCCTATAACCCAGGATCCTACCTCAATGTGATGATGACATAGTAGGTAAGTACTAAAACACATAGAGATCCCTCTCTAACCTCTCTTGAATCTTACTGACACACACAGAAGTGACATTCCAGCTGACTTTCATCAGCCAAACTTAGATTCACTGATGCTGCTGAAGTAAATGGATGCAGTTAAACACGAAAGAGATTTGAAGAGGGATTTTTTTCATTCTCACAGCAAAAAGTTACACTATTCAAAGTAGTTGTGTCCATTAGAAAAAAAAATTCTTTTTTTCATTAACTCATTACTTTAAATGTGTTTCATAATTTATTTGTAGTAGAAAAAGTATTTATATGTAGAAACCACAGGAGAGTCATAATGCAGGTCACATTTGTGCAGCTCACCAGCTAATCTGAAAATCTAAATCTACTGAGACTTTCTGATATCTTCTTAGAATTGCGTGTCATATTACTCATGAATAGACTCAATCCAAAAGAAAGCTTTTTAAATACCAAAAAAATATTTTCTGCATTGTCATCTACTTCTTTGTTCAGTCTGTTCATCTCTTTTGCTCAAAATTCGTAAATTAACAGACTTATTGGGTTTTGACCCATCCACTCTGTCTTCTCTGTAACAGATTAATGGCTAATCCTACTGGATTGGCTATAAAATGCAATGGCTACAGCAGAGAACATACCACACTTTCTCCTTTTACCAATTGCTTTGTGCCTGGTGACAGACGATTAAAGTGAAACAGCAAGAAGATAAACGAAATTTTGTCTCCTTTCATTCCCAGTATCCTACTGAAATTCCCTAGTCCCACTAATGACTGTAGTGGATGAAAATAGGAAAAACCTTCGTACAACTCAGAGAGATTGAGAAGTCAAGGGGACTGGGTGCAACTACTGGTTGTGCCCCAGATGAGTGACACTGGCTTATTTCCCACATTTCACAGTAACCATTAAAAGGATTTTTGCTTCCTTTGGCACTGGATATATTTTACATATTTCAGTTGCAAGCTCTTTGGGACACAGTCAGCTGCTAAATATGCTTTTCTAGTGTTAGTGCAACATAGACATGACACATCTTGAGACCTAACAAAAATCTAAGTAATAAGTAGTTATCAAGGAACTTTTTCCATGCAACAGTTTAGTTCTGTGAAAGACCATTTTCCCAAGTACTCAGTACAGTACTTGTACATTTGCAAATCACCAGGGTGCCAAAAGAAAATCTAATAATACTTAAAAGATAGAAATAAAACATGAGTCGACTGGCAAAAAAGCTATTAGAGAAATACTGGGCACCTGAACAAATCCCTGCATTCTTTGGTTTCCAAGCAGTTTCATCTTCCAAAATATTTTGCATTTCTTTTGATACTTCATGTGTATCTCTTAAACAGCTTTTGCAGCATAGCTAAAAAAAACACTGCTGGGAAAAAATGCTGCACCTGGTGAAAGTACTTCAAGGAATGTAGACCCTAATCTGCAACCCTTTTCTCACACACATAATCTTCATAGCTTTGATTCTAACATAAGTAGGATTATTCATATAAGAGAGAAGAAAGGTAGGCATGGGAACTTAAGAATTGCACTAACATAGCAAAGCATTGTAAAATGACAATAAAAATGGCATTTAAACTCTCTCGAGTTATGCCTATTCTGTAGCACAGAAAAAGGACAGTAAATTGAACAAGTAGCTTTTACGAAGCTGCAGCCAGCAACCAAGCAGGACGTTGTAAAATGAAGGTACTGGAAACAAGCAGAATTCACACAGAATGCCAAAAGTACCATCCACAAGCTAGAAACATCTGAGAAGTCAGGAAGTACAAAGATAAAGTTTGAACTCCCATGAACTTAACTGACTTCTGTCCTGCAAAGAATATGAAAGCATATAGTAAAGGCTCTTTGGTAGTATAAACAGAAAGAAAAAACCCATAAGGAAAAATGCTGTGCCACTGTGGAGGAAGGATGGAAAAGAGATTAAAGACAACACAAGGAAGGCCTTAACTAAGTGTTTTCCCACAGTTTTCAAGCAGAAATATTTAGGTTAAATTTAGAGACAACGATATGGTGAATAATGAAAATGTGGATATGCAAATAGAAACTACCATAGCTAGCAAAAAACTCGATTCAAAAAGTTAAATGCTTGAAGTCTGATTAAGCACCATCTCACACTTCTAAAAATTTCTCTCACGTGTAATGCTGGTCCAGTGACAAATATTTTTAATAGCACCATCTAGTTGGAGTGAAGCTGAAAAATAGTAGATATGGTTTCTTTACTTACAGAAAATCTGTGAAGAAAAATAACAGGAGATGGCAGTTGGGGAACTACAAGCTATTTCATTGGAGCTCGTTAGTATGAAAGCCTTTAAAATACATTTTGAGAGAGACAATATATAAAGACACAGAAGCAAACGAAAAAAGGGATAAAGTGCAACAGCAATTTTGCAAGAGGACACCATAGAAATCATCCATACAGTTTTCTTAGATGAGGTAAAAGATTTTGTGAACAGATGAAGTGTAGTAGATCTCATCTTTCAGGACTTTAGCAATGCATTTGACACTGTGTTATACACTATTAAGGAGTCTGAGGACTAAGACTTTTCGTGTAGTTAAAAAACAGCTGAAAGAGAAGTAATAGCAAGTAAGTGCCATGAAGGAAGGATGCATTGAATCAATTAAGATTAGCAGAGGGTCTTCAGAATCCGTTCTGGGGCTTCTCTTGTCCTTCCACAGCTCTTGACTACTGTGACTGAGGCAGAAGAGTACTTGCACACTCTAATGCCAGTTGAGTAGCGAAACCATACAAATGGAGTGGCTTGAAGATGTGAGCCAAAGAAACAGGGTAAGCAGCAAGGCCCGGGGCAGAAAACGAAAATGTAACCTGGGAGATGACCCAGTAGCGAAAAATGAGGACTACAGTTTTCAATGAGAGAGTGACTAAACAGACAACATGAAGAAAAAGGCAAGTGAGGCCGTAGGACGTGAGGACGGGGATTTCCAGTAGAACCTGGGAGACAAGGAGATTCCCCATCCAAAGACACTAACAGAGATGAGTTGTTTATCCCAGCAAGAGAAGAGTTAACTAAGCGTAAAACAGCTGCCTGGAAATGCCTTGAGGAAGATGCCTCCAGGTAGAAGAAGCATTATCTAATTCAAGGAACAACAAGGATGGCGGGGGAAGCCAGTGTACATGCCACACCTTCATCTAGGCTGTACAGAAGGGCAGCAGCCATAAGCCTATGAGTTTCTCAAGTAGTCTCCCAGGTAGAAGAGTGAGGGCAAAATTACAGCCTTGGAGTTGGAGGTTGATACACAGTTGGAAGTATCACACTCTGTAACACCCCTTAGAACTGCCTGGACCCACCGCCTGCATCCACTGGTCGCAGAGTGTCCTTTAGCTCTTCCATTATTATTGTGGTACTGATATTATAAATGCTTTGATGGTACTGGTTTCATTTTTGTGGACATTTCCAACACACTCACCATTCCATTTTTCACACACACTTTTCATTACAAAATCCATGCAAAACTAATTATACAGATAAAGGCTTTTGCGACAATGCAGGCTACTTGCAAGTGAAAATAAATAGAAGAATGTAGAGCCCAAGATTATTTGAAAAGCTAGGAGTCACACAAATGCAACATTAGTATTAATTAAGTATTTTGTGAAAGAATTAATTATTATTAATTATTTTGTGAAATAATTCAGGGCAAACTGCAGAATTGTTTTTAAATTGTTATTAGCTGCTTCAAAGAAGCTTGCCAGATGGGTGCTCTAAAGAGAAATTTAACAGAAACTGTATTTTCAGAACTTGTGGAGAGATGCATTTCTCCTGAAGAGAGTGAAGATTTGGCACTTCATATGAGCAGAGATGATCTGGCCCAAACATTTTTGTTTGCAGATGATGACTACTATATTATTCACTTTGTCTTGGCACAGTCAATCAACAGAGGGAGTGCAGCAGAATAACAAAGCCTTTTCTCTATTTGCTGATAACATTTTTAGCACATTTAAGGAGAAATCTGAAGAACCATAGTAATTTCTACATTCCAGAAAATGTGTTGAGGAGAGAGAAAAGAACAGAGAGGACATCTGTAGGTGCAAAGTACAAAACAAAACACAGAAAAATGTCTCCAAAAAGGGAATGTGAACTAATAATCCTTAAAATACATTGTAAGAAAGTATTTGAAAGAACCTTTCCAGGAAATAGTGCCTATTTATACCCATTATGTTTACACTTATTTGAAAACAAATCAGTGCATACTATACTAGGGACAAATCTAATCCTTGTATCCAAAATAATAAATTCGAGGGATTAGCCAGGACAACAGCATTTTTATCAAACAGGATTCATTTGTATCCATCCTCACATTACCAGAGAAGTAGCTCTCTCCTAATTAGCAGATCTCAAACATTAACCTTTTGTCTTGACTGCAATCACTTCGATTAGTGGTAATGTTCAGCCTCCTCAAAACTTCTTCTTTCATAAATTGAGTATCCCCATGGTAACAGCTGCCACTTTCATTCTACAAACACCAAGAAAATGGGATTTCCTTTATATCAGTGGGCCAGGCTGGGGGTGCAACTTTGGCCTTTGTCAACGCTTTTTTCAGACAAAACTGTTTATTCCAGAAGAAGAGGAAACAGGTGCAAGCACAATTCAGGAAGCAGTTGTTGACTCATCCACGAAGCACGTCTGGCAACACTTTGAAAGGAAGCAGTCAGACGGCCTACCTGCAATGCCAATTTGTTCTGCGGCTGCATGAGGGAAGGACAAGCACATTCAACAGCAGCCACCAAACTCAAATCAATGGTTTCTGTGGGTTGTTGTTTGGATGGCATTTTTTTTCCTTTTTGGTTGTTTCTTCAGTGGCTTAACAAACAGTTGCAAGACATCAGCTTAATACCCCCACAAGAATAGTTGAGAAATGTGAATCAAGGGTTTTCATTCAAAGAATATTGAACTTCAGCCAAAAAAGAACACCAATTTGTTGCTGAGACTCTGACACAGCTTTAATGATCAGTATCTTCAATGCTAACAGTGGTCTATAAACCAAGTCCTAATCTCAGCTGAAGTGAATTCCCAAAGTAGCATCCACTTTGGTGGGACCAGCAAACATTCACAACAAAGGTACTTTTTCTCTAGCAAGTCATGTGAAATTTTTCTGAAAGTTTATCAAATCTGAGGCTTTTTCCTGAAAACCCATCTGTTGCACATGAACTCATCTGATACCTTCACCTTCTTTGAAACTGAAGGTTTCCAAGTCAATCTGTCAGGGTGAGAATGGATAAAGTGAGATTCACATCTACTTCTCCAGCAATCCACTGAAATACTCAAGTTTTCTCTTAGTCACAAATGTAAGATTCTGTCAGAAAATAGAGCTGCAATTTTCCAAAGTTAGCATTGCATGTTCGGTTTCTTAAATTGGTCTTTAAAATACATTTTTAATTTTTTAATGAAATTTTTAACATTCACATAAAGGACTGGCAGACGGCAAAGAAACTGAAAAATTAAACGCAACTCTAGAAGCCTTTATTTTTTTTCTTCTTCTTAATTCCTCATTAACTCTTTCAGCAGCAGACCAGGTGATTGCTTTTCTTGCCTTACATAGTTTTCACTCCAGGCATACCAATCCCTGTTGTTAATTAGACGCTCTGAAAACTTGAACACCATTTGGCATTAGGCCTACTGGTTTTAGCCAAAACTATCAAGTGTTTGAGGACAGAAAAATCATGGATCTGCTTTTATGAAGGTGAACAGTCAATGGCTGTTGGGCAACCTACATAAACTCTGTCTCTGATCCTTCCAGAAGATGTTAAGATAGCTCAAAATGGACTAATTTCTGACCCTCATGTCTGAGCATTTATCATACTTCTGTATCTGCAGGTTTTGTTGCCATCAAAAGGTACCAAACCCAGTTCCAACAGTAGAGCCCACAGCTTCTCCCACTGTAGCCAAAAAGGAAAATGCCACTAGGTAGGAATCAATAAGAGGCTGTAAATATACAGCAAGCATTAAGCTGGTGTATTTATATTTACAGGAGTATCATAGACACTGTGAGCCATTCAGACTCAAAACCTCACTCTGACACGGGATCATAATCCATAAGGGGCCAAATTAAATCTCTCAGTTCTGGGCTCACATTGGGGAAGTCTGGGTTTGAGTTTGCGCCCAGCATTGCAAGCTCATGTTTATTTTCACTCCAGCTCCGAAAAAAAAAAAAAATTGGAGAATAATCCAGAACTGCTCATCCAGGAAAGATTCCAAAGGCTTGCCAAGTTCCAGACTACAGTCCATGGAAAAATCCAAGTGCACAGATTTGCTGGCAAGAGATGCCTCTATCCATGCTCAATTTGCACGTGTTTTAGGGTGGTTCTCAAAAATGGAACAATCTTGGGAAAAGAAGGATGAGGGAATTAATTGAACCCTACCTGCGAATGCCATGAATACCCCCCAGATTTAATGCAAAGGAACCCCAAAAAATCATTCAAAGTGAGCAAAGTAACCAAAGGTATTCAAAGTAACCACAAAAGTAACCAAAAAATTACTGCAGAGCAATGAGAAGGAGGAAATGGTTGGCAGGAAGCATTGCCTGTAGGACTGGCAGTATCATGGTAATAAAATCATTTTACAGGACAACTCGTGTTCTGATGCCACAGCCCAGTTTTGCAATCATGCTACAGGCACCAGGATCATTAAGGCATTACTCCCACACTCCACAACACTAGCCCACAGCCCATTTGGTGGCCTCTTTTGCAGTCTGGCCCATCTTCCACCTGGGAGAGGGGTGTGACTCCACCTGCCTTGGCCCTGATGGCAGGAGAGGCAGAGGAAGCAAGCAGTGTTCATTTTCCACTTTCCTCAAGGTTTGTTCTTTCTCTGCAGTAAAACATCAGAGCAGAGCAGCTGTACCTGTATGTTTTACAAGGATTTGTGGATCCTAGTGAGTTCAAGGACTGATAGAGCCAAGCTGCAAAGTCTCATACTACAGCAGGATGGATAGAGAGGTAGGGATCCCAATTATAATGCCTTCCAAATTAAATCCTTAGAGGGTAAGTCCTGGCTTCTCTCCCATCACCCCTGCAACAACATCAGCTCAGTTCTTACAGGAAGTAGGCTAAGGAGGAGACCTCTGTCCTGACCCACAAGTCCTATAAATCTCACTCACTCCTTGGCTCAGGAATATTAATAAGATTGCCATATTTAGTGTCTTTACTATACCCAGAAAAAAAAAAAATCTGTAATATGGGGGATTCAGTTTTGGGTGTTGGTTTGTCTTCACACTTCTCGTATCTCCAGCTCCTGCAAAGAAGTGCATCACAGGCCTTTCCTACCTCATGCTAGGGAGACATAAACAGCATCCCTGCATCGCTCCTTGAGTTTCGAGGTTTTTTGCATGCTTCCACCATATATTAATGGAACTTGTCCCACACCAATTGGTGAGCTAATTCCTGTTGAAGCAGATAGTAAGACATGCCTGAAAAAAATATTTGGTATCTTTATCTCATGTGAGGGGAATGTAAGAGGAAAAGGATGTCTTTTCCACTTTCCAAAGGCTGAAACAAAAGTTAAAGCAAGCCTCTATGATCAGCAGAGTTTGAGGAACAATTACCCAGCTCCAGTGGATGCATACCTTGCATCTAGCTCCATCTAATTCCCTCCTCTGTGGTTTATTTGCCTCGTGGGCATGCCACGTGCTGGGGGCTCATCAACTGACAGCACGCTATCAATCTGCTCCAGGCACCAGTGCTCAGAGACCAGCATTGTGAAGCAATTCAAGATACCAAAACCAGGAGCAAACTCTTAGGGTACTCGTGATAAAGAGGTAACATTTTTTTCTATACTCCCTGCAGTTATCTTGGAGGGATGCTGGCACAGTAATGCCCTCAGTGGGAAACTACTGCTCAGTGCTAGCTTCCTGGTGCTGGCCACCTAACATATTCAAAGAGAGATATAAATAGCACAGCATTATAAAAATTAACAACAGCACCAGAGGTCTGTGTGAGGATCAGACCTCAAAACGTGACACTGCAGAAGAGATGCTGCATTGGAGCTATTCAGGCAGAAGGCTCCACATTTGGAGAAGGAAGAAGTGCTTGCCAATTGGCATTCCAGCAGTTAGTTGCTGGCCAAGATTTTCAAGGTTGAACTTTATACCCGTAGCTTCACAAAGGTCACACTTAGCAAACTGTTGGGGCTTAACAGACCAAGGATGCACTTGGCTCTTATTCCAAGGCCCTTTCCTTGATGTTAATACTGATGACAGTGGAACAAACATCTCAATAGCTGCACAGAAAGGCCAATGCACAAATGTGCTATACCCAGCATATGGAAGAAGTCTGAAGCCTTTCAAACCACTTAATGAGAAAGCTGTGGATATCAACAGCAGAAGGAAAAATCTAAAATGGGAGGAAGAAGCCTCCATCCTACCATGCTGATTTATATTGTTAGAGAGGAAAGTACGTGGCAATGCTAGCTAGGCTGACGATTTTCAAAAGTTGCTTTTATTTTTGGTTATCTTTCAAAAATAGTGTTTCAATGAATATGCATCATGCTGGGTTTGTGGCACTGGTAGTGTGTCGATCACCATGGTACCTGAGCACTCAAGCCAATGATTAACCAGCAGAGCAAATGAAACAGAAGCTGAGAGCCAAAAGGCACTGTGACAAGCTCTTCACAGACCTTATGTATGCCGCTGCATCTCTGTCTGGACTTTTACTCCTTCAGGCTTTCCACTGTCTATCTTCCCTGCTCTTAGGATAACCAGATCTTTTATCCAAACAGTGCTTAGGGATACAGAGATCTCAGACTGGCTTAGGAGAAAGGAGGAGATAAAAAAACCCCAACAAACTAACCCAAAAATTCAATACACAAATATTTTCATCAGGAAAACATTGCTTAAGCACACAGTAAGAAAAAAAAAAAATTCATTTCCATAAATTGATTATGAATTGACAAACTTTGTTACGTCTGCCCTGCTATCAACCTAGCCCTTAAAATTACTTTTCTGAAGAAGGAAAACAAGTCTTTGCTTACTAAGGAAATGATCTTTCAAGAGACTGATGCAGACCACATTTGAACACCACTGTTAGTTTTATCTAATAATAATGAAAATAATACATAAAAACATATGGCTATGTGCCTTCTTGAAAAAGATCAGAGATTGTATCAGCCCTTCTCCATACTGCAAATAAGCAACAAGTTATAACACAAGAAAAAACACAACTCTGATGATGTTTGTTTAACATATGTGAATATAACTAATGAGAGCTTTTCCTGGCTTGTGATGCTTAAGCAGAGGCCTCTGGATTTTAGAAAAAGAAATCTTCTGTTGAATCATCTACCCCTTGCTGTTTTGTTTTCTGTGCAAAGTCTCTGAGGGGCACAGGAAAGCAGAGGGCCTTGCATGCAGGCCAACTTGACAAAGGTTAGATCCTTTCAGTGCTGGGGAATTGTGCAGCTATAATACAACCCTCACTGAAGAAGTTTCCTGTTTTCCATCACTAATCAAAGCAATGATACTGCATTCTAATTAAACTGGTGTCATGTGGAGTTTTTCCTCTTTACTGTAGCTGCTTCACACTTAGGAGGTAGTTACACCCAGTCTATCCTTTAAAAGAGGAGTAGGTTTTGGGGACAAGGCCCTATTACCAGCAATGAAAACTCAAGTGCTCACTTCCTCGTGCAGGTACAATATGTTGTGCTACCACTGTGCCTCAGCAGCAGCAGCAGTTTTGAAGTAGGTAAGAAGCGCTGCACCACCCACCTATATTTGACTGTGAAACTCTGGATTAAAGCTCACTCGAAGCGTCAGCCTGATTCTGTTACCTCTCCTGAGTCTAAATTATATCCATCACTGTCATCTCTAAAGATTCCCATCCTCTGTGCACTTCATCAGGCTTTATAATCGAAGCTAATGAAAGACATGTTTGTTTAGCTGTTGTAAATGGCTTTGAAGATCTCAGTTTCAGCCAGGGTGATGAATTAAGGATGTCAGCTGGGCAAACAGTTTAATTTGGAATGAATTTAGCTAAAATGGATTACTGAGAAAGCAATATGGATTTTTCAAATTCATATTATTTCACATACTTTAGCAGTAAATATTTCAGCCCTTCTTACCATCTGAGTCACCAAGGATAGAACTGGAAGAATCAGCGGTGACATCAGCTTCTCAAACACAAGACCAACTTAGGATACTACAAACAGGTGTGAAAAGCCACTTTTCAACTGCAGCAGGGAGTACAGCCCTCAGATACTTTATCCCTCAGCTGACTGCATTTCTGCCTAATAGCAATTCTGTAAAGCAACCTGAACATGGTAATCAAAGCATTTTATGACAAAACTCAGAAACCAACAACTGCAAAGAACTATTCCATAACACCAGTTATTTATTAGAAGTACCTGGCTTTTACTCTCCCTGGCGCATTTTCAAATGAATTAAAATAATAACTTAAGGGGAAAGAAAATTATCTTTAAATAGTGGTGGGTTTGGTTTTTTTTCTATCCCAGGTAATTTGGAGTCAGGAGGAATCCGAAATAACATCATGATTGTTGAAAATTACAGGGTAAGGTTGGAAACCTCTAGAGGTCATCTAGTCCAGCCTCACTCATGCTCAAACCAGTGCCACCTTAGAACAGATCATTCAGAATTAAAGGGGAAAGGAAATAATTTAAAGCAAAAAGAAATTTAAAAATAAAGTCTTCCTCTACCCCCTTTTGCACCAGAAGGAAAAAAAACGAAAGGAAATATTTTCTGGAAACATACAGCTCTTCTGTGTTGTTTGTAAGCAAGTATGACCAACATGGAAAATAGATTGAAGCTGCCACCTTTGGTTGACCTAGTTCCTTTTCTGCCTTGATGCAGGTAACGTTTAGCCCAATGTGTGGCAAACTCCGACTCAGTTGCCAGCACTGCTCTGCCACACTGCTGGCCAGAAAAGGCTAGGAATGCTGCATGTTCAGGTCCAGTGACAGGGAAAACGCTGCATATCACTCATTAGCAGTCTGCTCCAAGTTAATTAGGAAACAGAGCCGACAGCTGTTAAAGCAGGTTCCGCCCCATCTTTCCCTGGGAATGCAAGGCCTCCAGGGCAGGGCCTGGACTCTACAGCAAAGAAGGATAGGGTGGGGGAACCTTGCAAGATCTCAGTGAAACCCAGATGACTCATCAGAAAGTAAAACGTTTCTATTTTGGCAAGAGGCTGAAATAGCAGCCCTGGGTTGCGCTGCAGCACTGCAATAAATGACCCTAAGTGCCTGGGACAAACTCCTGTGCACACTGATATTCCTAACAGCAGGGGCTATTTCACATCTCATTAAGCAAAGGGGTTTACATGACAATTAACACATTAATTAGCAGCATCTTTTTCACAGGTGAAAATTTGGCTTGAGATTTCAACATTTTTAGACAACTGTTCTGTGAGGGGAAAATTAAGGAATAGTTTATTATGACTCAAGGTGACAAGGACTTAAGGGCAGAACTGGCATAGGAGTATGTTTTTCTGTGAACTGAAGGACACTGCTACCTGGCCATGGCCTTTCCCGCAACTTCCGTGGAGGGAGGGTCTCCTCGTACAATCTGCACCCTGCCATTCAAAGCCCAGCCCTCGGCACGGGCGAGGTGCCAGCTTCACTTCATGAGCTGACCATAAACAAGCCTAATGTACCACAAAGTCACACAGGGACAAAGCAAGGCCTGGACTTCAAGGAGCAGTAGCTCCCATTCCTCACCCCGGCCGCTGACCTGAGTGGCTCCCGACTACAAAAATCCCCTTGACTGCATTTATAGAGACATAACACCAAAAAAGCAACCCTGCTAATTTCACTGAAAATAGGTCTCAGCTATAAGAGAATGTTTACTGCCCTAGAGCTTCACATCTTAGATACAGAGCTAATAATTTCTACCAGAGACCGCTTTAAAGTAGACCTGGCACTATTAAACTGCATGAATATTTCTCTCTGAGGTTTTTGTTCAATACTTTCTTTAATTTCTACTATCTTTTGAGAGAATGGATTAACAAATATATAAGAAGATGTAGAGTACTGGAAATTTATTGAAATGAAGAAAAAAATTGGAAACTGGAACTTGAAGCTTTCAGGATCAGGTGTATTCTGATATTCACTGGGTGCATTCCCCATTAGATGTATGTTGCCAACCTATGGGAAATAGTGACATGTGTCGTATATGTTATCTTTCTCCTCCCTCAGGTATATACTGCAAGGAAGCTGTGTTCTAAGCATTGTATAAACTAACAATAATCACACTAATCTTTTACATGTTTTGGCACTCAAGGCACAGATAAATCACTGTGTCATAGCCTTACCTATCATACCACTTACAAAATAAATCCAGGCTCAGGAGGAACACTGTCCTTTAGCTAGCTTTTAAGGCTTGTTTCAGAATATGATTTATTTCTTTTATTTATCAGCCTGTCTTGTTTCAAATGGGTACTGTCTGACTGACCTCTAGATACCCTTGCATTTGCTCTGTGATATCCCCAGAATGCCAATGCTTTGATTCTTCATCTTTCACTTCCCACACATTTCTTACTGGTCACTTCTGGCAGCAGTAGCAGCTGAAGTAGAAGTTTATCCTCTGATAATCTGTACTGCTTTAATGGTTCCCGGCATCCTGAGGATATTTTCCAAGTGTTATGGTGACACCAGCTGAGATCTTGGCAATAGAAAAGTGTTTCACATGTTTATTTTCTAACTTAGTCTCTTGTGGTTTTTTCTGCTTTCTCAAGCCTCTGCCACCCCCCTGATTTCTATGGCTTAATGCCTTTTGTTATTCCTATATTCTTTGTTATCACTTCTCAGTATCTTTCTGATTACAAAGCCTTTGAAAAACCTGAGGGCATTCCCACTGTGCATCCAAAAATCTCTTAATAAATTTCTTCAAACCTCCAAGACATATTTGCCCAAAAGCTGAGCAAAAATCCCCTCTAAAAGGAACAGCAATAGTCACATCTTATTTATATATGTCTCTGTAAACTAGAGTCTAGGAACTATAGCACATAAACCTCGCAAAATGATGAGCACGTTTCAAACAGTTCTAATACAAAATATGACACATAAAACAGGTCACCGGTTTTAGCATGTCTCCAAAATAACATATGCTTGGCAATGCTCATCCTTCTAGCATCGCTATCCTCTTTTTTCCATGAGAAAAGGAATCTTGCACAAGCATGCCTGAAAAAGCAAAATTCTCATATATTTTCAATCACTCACTCAGTTTGTTCATGACTTTTATACAGCTGAGTGAACATTTATTATCTCACGTGAAAGAGAAGCCGTGAGTTTGCTCACCTCGGTCACCTGCAGGATCTTTGAAATGCCTCCTCTTCTATTTCTTCCGAAGAGTACGTTTCTGCATCTCCCAGTCCATTCCCGAGTCCTCTGAACATGCAGACATCAATAAGTTCTGGCTAAGTTATCCCACGTAACTCTGAAGAAAAAATGAGAGACTTAAAGACGCCGCAGAAGGTCTTCTTTACTCTCTTTGAAAATTTGGTTTCCTTGGTGGTCTGTCACAGTCAGGTCTCCGGTAGTAAACTGAACAACCTATCCTCCTGGCTCTTCTTTTCTTCTTTTTCTTTTCTGTAAACACATAATCAGGGCTTCAAATCCTTTAGGCATCACAAACTGTATTTCTCTATTGCCCTCTACTGACTGCTGGCTCCCGCCGCCTTCCCGGGGAAGTGGCGAGCAACAGATCCGCGGTACGCGCTCCCCGCCGCCCGCCCCCGGATCGATAATGATACACGATGACCAAAAGTCAACACAAATCATTCTATTTTTTCCTTTGTTACTAAACACCAGGCAAGATTTACAGCCTGTTGGCCAGCCGTGGTAGGTACAAAACACTAAACAACAGAAGCAGGAAGCAGTTCGTAACATGGCTCTGCTAACGTGGGCTTTTTTTGGCGAACAAAAGCCAGGGAAAAGTAGAGACGAATGCATTCTGCCTTGAAATGCGGATGAATTCATCCCACTGATGCCATAAATAGTGTGCTGGGGACCTGAGGGTTGTCTGGTTTTGAGGGTTTGGTACTGCCAGCACTGGATGCACTGAAATACTGGTTTTTGATGGGAGTTGTGCAGGAAGAGGCTGGTGGAGAGCCATGAATTTGAGGCCACGGATTTTGGCCATTTCCCCTTTGTTTCTAGAGCTTTGTTTAGCACATTCAGCACCACACCTAACAAGGGAAAGGCTCGTGTGACAGAACCCGGGACGAGGCACAGCACCCTGTGTGTGGATGGCACTGGCTGTTTGCCCTGCTTTTTGGACAAAGATGATCTATAATGCAAATCAATCCAGCAAACTAAGATAAGAAAAGGAATGGCCCAGTGCTGTCTCAGGAGCAGAAGAAAAAGAGTGTATAAGCATTTCAGCCAGACTGGAAGATCGAGAGAGAAAAACGCAGGGATAAAAAGATTGTGAGAGTGAAGGTGCAGGGGGGTAAATAAAAATGAATCCTTTGTATTGTATTAGTCACTGTATTAATAAGTACAGCACGTGCCTGTTAATCAGGTCACTCCAGCACTTGTTCTCACAAGAAAAAGTTAATCCACGGTGCTGGTGCAGGTGCTCTGGCCCACCTGCACCACTCCAGGGACAGGGAGGAGTCCGGTCCCAGCTCCAGGCAAAAGAAGAAATCCCTAGCACATTTCTCTTCAGCTAGGCAAAAGCTGGGACAGAACGTGGCACTATCTTGCCTCATCATTCTTCCTCCGCAACCAGCTTCCCTAGGGAACAAACGTGCTTTAAAAATTATGAAAACAGACCCACCCCTCAAGAAAGTGTTGGAATTTTTTTTGCTTATTTGTGTTCAAAAAGTACTTTCATTTCCCCCCCTCCATTATTAATAAATGGGAATATTTCACTTGCCAAAAAATCTGTTGACTGATGAACACTGGTTGTGTTTTGAATAGATATTACATGACATCCCTGCTCTTCCACTCGGAAAAGGTAGGAGTTCACACAAAACATGGCAACAAAAATGTAATATTGAAAGGTTCATTGAAAAAATTAGTTTCAATTAAAAAATAGAGTCAGCAGAGGCCCTAATTGTACCTATTCTGAACATTTCATTAACAAGTCCAGATTTATTGGCTGTGCTGTAAAGCTGTCTTAAAGGAAGTCTTGAAACTCCTTTTCCCCCGTTGCTTTTCTGTTTCTAAAGCCCTCGGCTACTCCATGTCAGAAAAAAAGAAATAATTATATTTATTCAAATTCCTTGATAGAATATCGAAGCCTGCTCAGCTGAATACCTCTCCTAAATGAACACCATTACCAATAGATCAAAGGATAAAAACGTCTAGCAAATGAACAGGGCCGAGGGAATTAATAAAACACACATCAAACGGTGAAAAGCTGACGGTTTGGTTTTGGGGCTTTCGGGGGTGGGGGGGAGGAGGAGGGAGGTTGTTTCTTTTTTCTTTTCTTTTTTTCTTTTTTTCTTTTTTTCTTTTTTTCTTTTTTTCTTTTTTTTAATGGAAGCACATTTGCAGAGTGATAAAGCAAAGCACGCAGTCGCCAAAAATCACGGGAAAGGCAACTCAAATAGAGAGGGAGACAGATGAAGTTCGGCACTGCTAAGCATCAGGCGGAATTCTGGAGATGCTGCTGCCCGGTCTTGCACCTGACAACCCCTCATCGAGAAATCTGTGGGGTTTGGTTTGGTTGATTTTTCCCACAGAATCACAGAATTGTTAAGGTTTGAAGGGACCTCTGGAGATCATCCAGTCCAGCCCCCGTGCCAAGGCAGGGTCCCCTGGAGCAGGTGGCACAGGAACGCATCCAGGTGGGTGCGGAATGTCTCCAGAGAAGGAGATTCCATGACCTCCCTGGGCAGCCTGTTCCAGGGCTCTGCCACCCTCAACGTAAAGCAGTTCTTCCTCATGTTTTTTCCCTAAGGTAAAAGTTTCCTTTCCCACGGGAAAAACTTTTCACACGGCTGGGGACACAAGCGGCTCCCCACGGAGGGTACCGCGCTCCGGGCAGGCGAGGGGCAGTCCCGGCTTCCCCCCACCTCCCCTCCCGCGGTCGCCAACTCCGGGCCCACAGGCGGGGCCCCGCCGCCCTCAGGGCCAGCCCCGGCCGGCCCCGGCCCTGCCCCTCGCCCGGGCCCGCCCCAGCCCGGTACCCTGGTGCTGCGGCCGCGGTGCCGCCGGGGCTCGGCCAAGCGCTGCACATCGCCCGCCTTCCCTTCCCTTCCCTTCC